>CM021744.1:12227949-12327401 GCA_011075105.1 Heteronetta atricapilla
GGGGGGGGGGGGGGGGCGCACAGCACGGGGGGGGTTGGCTCGTCTCTCGGATCCGGGGGTGCCTGTGGCTCTGTGCGGGGGTCCCGGGCACCCGTCCGTCCAAGCACCCATGGGTGCCCCAAAAAGAATCCTCCTCCTGTCGCCGGGCCCCTCGTCAGCTGCGGTGGTGTTGGGGGGGTTGGAGGGGGTGCTGGCATCCGGGGGGGCGTCGAAAGAGGGTGGAGGGGACGGGGGGGGGGTCTTTACACGTGGGTCGGTCGAGTCGGCAGCGTCTCTTGCGTGTGTGTGTGTGTGTGTGTGTCCCCAGCCCCAAATCCCGCAGACGGCAAGAAATCGGTCGGGTGACGTCGGCCGGCGGCGCGGCTCTGGGGGGGGGGCCGGTCCCCGGCGGGCGGGCGCTACTCGATGACCATGCAGCAGGGCAGGTGCTGGGAGAAGTACTTGAAGAGCTCGGGGGTGGCTCCGGGGCAGTTGGTGAGCTCCAGCTCCTCCAGCTCCTGCAGCTGCACCAGCCCCGACAGGCCCGTGGTGGTCAGCAAGGGGCAGCCTGCAAGGGGACAGTGCCACCGTCACGGCCCCGGCCACCCAACCCAGCGGGTGCCAGGGGGGGTTTGGGGGCGTCCCCTGGGCCGCAGGAGCCCCGCGGTGCTGGGAAAAGGGGGTGCTGGGGGTCCCCAAGATCTGGCCCTGTCCCCGTGCCCGGCTTCGCCTCCCCCTCCCCGGCCTCCCCAGCCTCGTGCTCGGGTCTCACCGGCAAGGGACAGGAGGCGCAGGCTGCCCATGCCCAGGAGGTGCTTCAGGCCAAAGTCCTGCACCTGGAAAAGAAACGGGATGGGACCGGGGTGGGGGGAAGGCAGAGGTGCCAGGAACGGGGTACAGCACCCACGGCACCGGGGGCTGAGCCGGGGCGGGGTGGTGGGGTGGGGGGACAGGGTGATGGAGTAGGGTGGTGGGATGGGGTGGTGGAGTAGGATAATGGGTCAGGGTGGTGGGACGGGGTGATGGAGTAGGGTGGTGGGATGGGGTGGTGGAGTAGGATAATGGGTCAGGGTGGTGGGATGGGGTGATGGAACAGGGTGATGGGATGGGGTGATGGTGGTGGGATGGGGTGGTGGAGTAGGGTGGTGGGATGGGGTGGTGGGATGGGGTGGTGGAACGGCGTGATGGGATGTGTCAGTGGGTCAGGGTGGTGGGACAGGGTGACGGGACAGGACAGTGGGGCGTTGTGGTAGGTCAGGGTGCAGGGATGGGGTGATGGCACACTGATGGGACATTGGTGGGACTGGGTGCTGAGGCAGGGGGATGGAGCTGAGTCCCTCTCAGCCCACAGGTGCCCCCCACCCCTCCCCGTGTCCCCAGCCCCACGTCACCCTTCCTGCCCAGGGCTCTCCAGCAGCCCCAGGACGCCCACCCTGAGAACCTGTCCCCTCCCCACGCCAGTGCCACCTCCCTCCTGTCCCCGGCACCGGGCACGGCCGCGGGCTCCCAGGGCGGGCAGCCCAGCCCCGTCCTCCCGTACCTGGCAGCACCAGCGCAGGTAGAGGCTCCGCAGGGACGACATGGTGGACAGGTAGCTGAGCCCGGTGTCGGTGATCCGCACACACCTGCGGGGACACGGGACAAGGAGGTGACGGGGACACAAGACAAGGAGGTGACGCATCCCCGGACCACAGCCACCAGGCACAGCCCCGTACCTGTCGAGCACCAGCTCCTCCAGCTTGTGCAGGTCGCAGGCAATGTACTCCAGGGCCATGTCGGTGATGCGAGGGCACCAGGACAGGTCGAGGCTGCGCAGCTTGCGCAGGTTCTCGGCCACCAGCTCCACGCCGTCGTCCGTCACCTTGGAGCAGCCCGAGAGGCTGAGGATGCTCAGGTTGGGCAGGCTGTGCACCATGTTGACCACGCCGTGGTTGGTGATCTCCCAGCAGGAGTTGAGGCGCAGGGTGTGGGTGGTGTAGCCCTGCTTGGCGGTGAAGTAGGCGAGCGCCGTGTCCGTCACGTGGTAGGCCTGCAGGTTGAGCTCGGCGAGGTTGGGCAGGAGCTGCGAGATGGCGGCGATGGCGTCGTCGGCCACGTTGATGCAGTCGCTGACGCTCAGCGCCGTGATGCGGGCGTTGAGGCTCGACCACAGCCCGGCCTCCGTGAAGTCGTTGCAGCCCGACAGCTCCAGCCGCACCACACCCTGCATCTGCTCCAGCATCACCTGGTGAAGGGCGGGCGGTCAGGGCACCCCACATCTCCCCCAGCTCAGCCCGGAGCCCCCCCAGCTCTTCCCCCTGCCCCAGCCCCGGCTGCGCCACCGGCCTTCACAGCGGGGATGGGTAAGGGCTGTAGGAGCACCCATGGGTGAACACCTCCCCCCCAAAATCTTGGTAGAGCAGCCCTGCACCCACCCAGCGCCCAGAACGTGGGCAGGGGTCCGGGGACCGGCAGCGTGGTGATGCCACCCACCTGCTGGACAAGGTGGGTGCTGGCACCACGTAGCTGGGTGCACCCATGGGTGGTCTGCACCCTTGGTGGGGCCGGAGAAAGCTCTCGCTGGTGCAGGCTGTAGCGGGTGTGTTCCTGGGTGCCACCGTGGTGGCAGGAAGGTTGGGCCCGTTGTGTCACCACGTTGCCTGGGGGCATCGCCACATGGAGGGGAACCAAACCCCGTACCCCCAAAACCTTGCCCCCCCCTTTGGGTGCAGCGGTCTGCAGGGCCGAGCACTGGGGACATCCACAGGGACATCCCACCGGGGCGATCCGTGGTGCTGCTGGCCAGGCATTTTACCCACCCCTGTCCCTGGACACCTCGCTGGCGCCGAGGCCACCTACCTCCAGCCCCGCGTCCGTGATGGTCGACCTCTTAAGGCTCATGGACTTGACCCCCTTCTTGGACAGGGGGTAGTTGTCAATGAACTCACAAATGTCCAGGTCGGAGACGCCCACGAGGCAGAAGCCGTCGAAGCCCCGCACGGCGAAGCCCTGCAGGCTGACGAACTCCTTCTCGCCCCCGGGCAGGACGTTGTAGAGCTCTTTGGTGTGCAGGACGGGCGTCAGGCCCACCCAGAACTTGGGCTGGTAGAGCACCCGCCGCCACGCCTTGCACACCTGCGCCAGCACGCACTTCTCGCACGCCGAAAAGTACCAGAAGAGGCGGTTGAGGATCTTCTCGTCCACCGCCAGCTGCCTCTCCGAGGGCGAGCCGGGCAGCCGCTCCGGCGAGGGGTGCTCCGCGCCCGGGGTGGCCTCGCTCGAGTTCAGTCCCACCAGGGAGGCGCCGGGAGGGGACGAGACGCCGGCCAGAGTGGCCAGGGAGAGCGGTGAGGCCAGGCTGGGGATGGGCAGGTCGCTGCGGGGGGCTAAGGCCGGGCTGAGGATGGCAGGCACGGAGGAAGGCTGGCACAGGCGGTTTTTCACGGCGGGGGTGCCTTTGGTGATGCTGGCGGAGCCGAGGCCGTTGGGCTGTGTGGGGATCTTCACCAGTCCATTGCGGGGCAAACATGGGGGCTTGGTGTCGCCGTTTCTCGGGTTCGACATCTTCCACGGGTCTCTCTGCAACACAGGGGGGTTGTGAGTGGTCGTTGGCCAGCACCAGGCTCCCCGGGAAGCACGGAAGGCATGGCCAGGGCTGGGATGGGGCTGGGATGGGGCTGGAGCAGTGGCAGAGCCCACATGTGCTGTGCTGGCAAGCCCGTGCCGGCCAGGCGCCGCGTCTCGCGGTGGCACCGCAGCAAACAGGCCGATAAATATTTCAGCTGCAGCAAGGCAGGCTTTCAAACGGCCCCGCCGCACCCTGCCATGCATTATTAAACACTTTTCCCTCTATAAACACGGAGGTGAATAATTGATGGGGGCTCAGCCTCTCCTCCCCCGTGCCCCTGGCCGGTGCCTGGCGTGGGGTCCCGCCGGTACCATGCCCGTCGTGCTGGCACCCTGCGCACCGCGCTCACCGGGGCCAAGCCCTGCCAAAGGACCGGGTCCTGTTCCCCCTGCAGGGCCCAGCTTGGGCTGAGGCTGGAGGGGGCAGACCAGGAGGAGCTGGAGCCTGGGGAAGGGACATTTTTGCCCCCCCGGAACCAAGGGGTAAAAGCCCTGGTCTGGCTGGTGGCACTGAGTGAGTGGCGTCCCAGCCGGTGAGCGTGGTGCTGATGGCCTGGGGCTGTCCCACCCTGGGGACAGTGTCCAGCTGAGCCAGCCTCTGCGCTGCACTCTGACAGCCCCGGGGCACAGACAGCAACCTCCCCTGCTGCCCCCAGCCCATCACCATGAGCCTCACAGCATCTCCGTGCCCTGCTGGACCAGGCGGAGGGGAGCAGCCCCCCAGGACTGGCAACTGCAAGCGGCACGGCTGGGGTGTGCGGCACCTCCTGGAGATTCCCCAGCAGGATGGCAAGGCCGAGCTCCAGGCTTTGCCCCACACTTTAAGGGGCAGTTTTCTGCCTGTTTGCCCTGCTGAGCCGCTGGCTGGGTGGAGGGGAGGCAGGACAGCAGTGGCAGTGAGCGCTGAAGGTGTGAGCAGCCCGTGTCTGTGGGCAGGCCGGCGCAGCAGCGGTGGCATCGGCACCGCCAGAGCCTGTCCTCCGGGGACGGAGCCGGCCCTGTGCAGACAGCCTGGCGCCGCTCCCCTCTCGGATGCAGCCTCCGCTGCCTCCACTTACCCTGCCCTACGGAGGGTTTGGGGCTCTGATGCTTGGACATGTGCTAAATCTGCTTGAAAGCCGGAGAAGAGGAGGGGAAAAAGGGAAGAAACTTAAAACCAGTGGCTCCGAGCTTGGCAGCAATTAGGGAAGCAAACAGAACATGCACCAGGGTGTCTAACACAGCGCTACAACACAAATCAAAACAGATAATTACCACGTGGCACAGAAAGGCTGTCGCTCCGGCACAGAGCCCACAGCGAGAGCATTTTGCCATGCCGGCTGCCTCCGGGGAGAGGCCAGGTGGTGGGAGAGGGGCAGCCCGGGGCCTCCAGACGTGGAGAGCAAGCCAGGGGCAGGGGCTCCCTCAGGGGACAGTCACGGGAGGAGACAGATGCTAACAATCCTCGAACTGAAATTCAGCCAGAAGGAGGTGTTGGCAACGGTTACAACCAGCTCAGACCAAGGTTTGTCCCCAGGGCAGGGCTCTGGGGGCCGGAATCAGTGGCGTTCACAGTCCTGCTTTGGAAAGCTGAGCCAGGTCCCCCTGCCCCCGGCACCGAGGCTGCCTGTCCGGCTCACAGATATCACAAACCATGAATGAGCTGGGAAGTCACTTCAAATAGAAACACGGCCAGCGATGTAGGCCCTCTGGGCACAGGCAGACTCCAGGCATGGGCAGCGGGAGGCTGGGCAGGCAGGGAGATGGCTGCATCCAGCCAGGCTCTGTACGTGGCCACATCTCTCCAGGGAAGGAGGTAGCCAAGGACTTGGGGGCTCCTACCACCCTGAAAGGAGCAGGGCCATGCCTGGCGAGGACACCATCCTGGAGGAGATGGGCAGGGAGCACAGACTGGGAAGGTGTGTTGGTCTGGTCACAGCTCTCGTCTGTCTCTGGCACCATGGGGCAGCGCTGGGATCTTCCCCCCCAGCTTCAGGGAAGCCCCTGGCTGTGGTCAAGCAATGCAGCAGCCCCCCCATGCTCCTCTGGCCCAAGAGGGAGGCCGTGTTGCACTGTACAAAGTGCAAGCATCCCGTCCTGCAGAGATCAGAGCTTCCACGTGCTGGGACACACAGAGCACATCCTGCCCTGCCCCAGGCCCCTAACCCACCGGGACAGACTTGGAGAAGTCAATACAGAGCCCTTCACTCTCAAGCCATGGTTTGACTCCTTTCTGCCTTCTGATGTTCCAAAAGCTCTGCAGGCATCTCCAAATGCTTTTTGGCCACCCCAGAGCAGCAGAAGAGCATAGATCTGGCCTTTCCTCCTCTCTCAGGAGATTTCAATACCTGGTACAACCATCCTTACTGTGGGCTCTCGCAGGAAGGACCCAGCCTCAGAGACCCCCACAGCAACCCCCCTCTGCTCTCGCAGACCTCATGGGGGTGGTGTCTACCAGCAGTGCAATACCAGCTCCCAATCCACAGTGGGAGGAAACATGACAAAAGCAAAGGGCAAAGTCTTTTAGTCCCCCGAATTCATTCCAGGGTGCACATTTCACAGGAAATGTCATTGCCAGAGAAATCATTTCATTCATGAGGGTTTTCTCATCCACAATGAGCAATGATGCAGTGGTGGGGGGCGGATTTGACGCAGGAAGAGAGAAGAAAGAAGAGGGTCTAAGAGCCTGTCATTACAAACATTACATGGGTGATGAGGAAGCTGGGATGGATAGAATAAAAGCAACCCGGGTTTGCCCAAGCCGTTGGAGAGTTTACTGTCTCCACGTGGTAGTGAGGAGGGATTAGGGCCTCGAGAGAGGGACAGGGTCATCAGTCAACCTGTCAGTGCCACCCTGATG
Source organism: Heteronetta atricapilla (assembly GCA_011075105.1). NCBI lineage: Eukaryota > Metazoa > Chordata > Aves > Anseriformes > Anatidae > Heteronetta > Heteronetta atricapilla. The sequence goes on from CM021744.1 coordinate 12,234,374, forward strand.
TGTGTGCTCATTGGGACGCTGCAGGCTGTGGCAGGGACTCACTGGGTCACATTGCTGTCCCGCAGGGAAGGCCACGGCAGATTCTGAATCCTCAGGCTTGGAGGCTACGGGGCTGTCTCCAGCTGACCCCGGGCTGGCTAGGTTTGGGGTCCCTGGGGAACGGAGCCGGGCCGTTCAACATCACGGATGGCGGGCAGGTCCCGTTCAGTGGTCCCAGGCCCTCAGCACCACGGACAGATCGGGGGCTCAGCACCACGGACAGAGCCCGGGGGGGCTCGTTCAGCACCGCGGCCCCGTTCAGCACCACCGACAGCGGCCAGAGCCCGGTCACCGCCCCCGTCCCGTTCAGCACCACGGACAGCTCCGGCCCCGTTCAGCACCACGGACAGCTCCGGCCCCGTTCAGCACCACGGACAGCTCCCGGCCCCCCGACCCCCGGCAGCAGCCCCCTGCAGCCCCCACCCCCAAATAACCCCCGCGAGGTCCCGATCTCTTCACCACCACCCCCGAGCCCACCCCCGCTGCCCTGCCAGCCTCCCCTGAAGCCCTGTTATTGCCCTGCTGGAGCCCGAGGCTGATGCCAAATTATTATTCGTAGAGGCGCTGCTTCAGTGACAGAAAGCTGCTCGGCAGCGAGCAGCCATCACTCACGGCTTCCTGCACACACACACGCACACGCACAAACAGACACGCATGGACACACACACACACCCCCCATCGGAGCCCCAGGGTCTGGTAGATGCACCTTGCATGAGCCTTGACATTCAGACGCACATATGCACGCGCACACACACACACAAACAGATAAGCGCATGCACGCACACACACACGCGCGCGCGCAGGGTTGCATCAGCTGAATTCATTAGCCCATCTATTTTTACTAATGCAGCAAATCAAGTTGCTCTACAGGCGGAGAAAACACACCCGAGACAGAGTGCTGTGGCAGAGCATGCAGCCAAAGCTTTTGTCCGGCAGTCCCGAGGGTAACAGCTCCCCGGGACCGTCAGCTGTGCGCTACAGCCCCAGCCAGCAGCAGTGCCAGGCAGGCTCTTGCTCTGGGGGCTGAACCTGTCGACCAGAGCACATGGTAGTAATAAAGACATCCCACTACAAAGATCTCCCTCCCCAGCAGTGCTCGGCAGTGTGCAAGCTGTTTCCTGCTCTGACTGCATCAGGTCATTGCCCGTGCGTGTGTAGTCAGAGGGGTGTCCGTCCGTCCCCACGGAGCACTTGGAGCACCCTGGCAATGCAGAGGAGCTGCAGAAGGCCCTGGGGGAGCCCCTGCTCCCCTAGGAATGGAGGGACAGCAGGGGTGTGTAAATGGAGAGAGGCTGTCTGTGCACGTGCGTGTGTGTGTGCACACGCGGATCAGCCCTCCCAGGCCTGGACTCACACACGTCAGCTGGGAGAGAGGCTCAGAGCACGGCTCCAAACTCATCACCATGCGTTCCCCCACTGCACAAGCCAGGAGTTCACAGTGGGGAAGAGCCTCCGCTCCCCTCCGCTCTGTCGGCCCAGAGACCTGCCGATTGTGTGATGGGAGCTGGGAAACTCCTTCCTAAGATTACCCTGAGAGCTCCCTGGGAGGCCAGGAGCTCCCCTGCCAGCTCCACACAATGCCACAGAGCTCATCCCACCTTGCAGCAGGCAAAGAGGCTCGGGAGGCCCTGGAAAAACAACAGAAGGCAAAACTTCCCAGCAGCAGGTGGTGGGGTCTCCTCTGGCTGTTGTGTTGTCTACCTGTGGCAGGGTGCACCCCTTTGGTGCCCTGGGGTGGTGCTGGCCCCGGCCATGGCTGCTCCATGCCATGATTTAGCCCCAGGAATGTGGATGTGCCTGGTCAAGCTGGAGAGCTGAGCACGGCCTGGAGCATGCAATTCTCCAGTGATGTGCCACTGCTGAGGCCCAAAGCTCCCAAACACATCAAGCTCTGTCCACCTCCCTATCCCAGGCAGCTCCATGTCCCACATGGACATGGGGGAGCAATCACCCACACAAGGCAACATGGGATGGCCACGGGCAAACGCCTACACACAGAGCAGGACAGAGTTGGACTATGACTGTGGCTGACCTGGGCCCGCCTCCTCCAGCCTCCTCTGGAGGTACTGGACCTCACTGCCACAGGGAGGATGTTCACGCTTCCCCATCCCTCAGCTGAGCTTTTCCCTGCTCCTCACGGCACGGTGAAGGGGGAGCAGCTCCTCAACACGCCCGGCATGGTGCAGCCCTACTCTTTGCCCCTTTTGGCCCTGGGCAAGGCCCTTTTGTGGTCATCGAGGAGAGAGGAGCCAGGAGGCTGCGCCTGCCTTGTGGCTGTCACTGAGTCCCAGTCCCTGGGTCACTGGTGTCTTCCCACGACAGGGGCCTCCCCCAGGGCTTTCAGACACCCTCATCCCTCCGGTCATGGCAATGGCCACGCAGCAGGGAGGTCACTCTGCTCAGCTCCATCCCATCGATGCCCCGAGAGGGTCCTGGCCCCGGGTGCCTGTGCTGGCAGTGGCCATCGCCATGGAGCGTGCCGCCACCACCACCAAACCAGCGCCTTGCCATGCCGTCGGTGTGGCAGCACCAGCTCGGAGAGGCCACCAGCACGGCCCGAGCCCTGCCCCACACCCAGTGCCCATGAGGATGCGCAGCGTGGGGGGGTCCTGCGGTGTTCAGCCACGGGACTTCTTGCTGCAGGGTGCTGTGGCTGCTCAGTGCTGCCATAGGCTCAGAAAGCTGTTGGGTACTGTCCTGTGACCGAGGCCATGGCCCTGTGACAGGTGGCAGTGCCACCCTGGTGCTCTGTGCCCTCTAACCGCCTGCCTCAATTTCCCCACCAATGCTGACCCCACGCAATGGGGACCATTGGGGCTCCGTGGGTCAGTGCGATGCCCCGAGCCTGCTAGTTGGGAAGCCCCACAGCCTCCTGCTCACCCAGGAGCCAGAGCTGGGCACGGTCACACCTGCAGCAGGGAGAAACACCAAGGAACACCTTCTGCCCGCCTGCCCCTTCCCCAAAAGCTCTCCTGTCCCCGGAGCACCTGGGTGAGCGTGCCCATCCCCGTGCCAGGTGGGCAGAGGTTTGGTGGGGGTGGGATGCTGCCAAAGGAGCCCCATCCTGCTCCCAGCACAGCACGAACACAGCCTCCAGCCCCCCAAACCATCAGGCTCCTCAGAGAGGCCCCAGCCTCCCTTCTCTCAGGCCGGACCATGGCCGTGTCCCCATGGGATGCGCGAGACGCAGGTGGCCCCGCTGGAGGGGACAGGGGACCCTCTCCCCGCACCTGCCTCCCCACACGTGCCACCCAGCCCGAGCAAGGGTCCTGCACCCCAGGAGCAGCATTTAGGGGGCCAGGAGGTTCCCAGCACCAGGAGGCTCCACCGCCGCATCCCTGCCGCCACGGAGAGGAAAACAGACCCGGAGGATGGGAGAGGGATCGATGTGGGGGAAGCCAGCTCGGGGAAAAATAGATATCTATCTCATTAAAAATGGATGCTGAAACGAGTCCTCCCCACTCCAAAGCCACCTCCCTCCCTCTTCCTGGTAGCCGGAGTGAAATCAGCTCCGAGCTTCCAGAGGAGGGGAAATGCCAGCACCACACAGCTCCCGCTCAGCGCCCACCGAGTCCCCCCCGGCCACCACGGAGGGGCCCAGAGCCCCACGCCTCAGCCCCCAGCCCGGGACCACTGCCAAAGTGTCCCCACCACAGGGACGCTACCACCAGCCTCTGTCACCCGGACGCTGCCACCTCCCGCCAGTGCCACCAGACCTGGCGCTGGGGCACACTGGGGCCGAGTGATCCCCCACAGCACTCGCGGGCTCCCCCACCTCCAGGGCCATGAGGACCACCTGGGTCCAGCCGCTGCTCACAACCCGTGCCTCAGTTTCCCCCATCGCGTGGCCCAGTCTGCCCCACCACGGGGTCTGTCCTCGGCTTCCTGAGCCCCACACCGTGCTGGGGCCCTGCTGCCAGCATCAGCCCCGTGGGCTCCATCCCTGTCCGGGGCCTGTCCCCGTGTGCCCCTGCCCCCTGGGAGTGATGGTGACAGGAGGGGGCTGCCCTCAGTCCCCATGGCTTCTGTGACCCCACAGCAGAGGATAACCCCACTGGGGTGTTGGGGTGCCAGGGTGCTGGGGTGCCATGGTGTCAGAGTGCTGGGGTGTCGGGGTGCTGGGGTAATGGGGTGTTGGGGTGCCTGGTGCCAGGGTACCAGGGTGATGGGGTGCCAGGGTGTTGGGGTTTTAGGGTGCCAGGATGATGGGGTGCCAGGGTGCTTGGGTGCCAGGGATGGAGCTCCAGGGTGATGGGGTTTGGGGACTTCAGGGTAGCGGGATAGCAGGGTGCTGGGATCCCCTGGTGTCATGGTGCGGGGATGCTGGGGAGCCAAAGTGCAAGGGTGCCAGGGTGATGGGGTTTGCCAGGGTACTGGGGTGCTGGGTTGTCAGGGTGCTGGGATGTTGGCATGCCAGGATGTTGGGGTGACAGGGTGCCTGGGCACCTGGGTGCCAGGGTGATGGGGTGACAGGCTGTCGGGGTTTTGGGGTGACAGGCTGTCGGGGTTTTAGGGTGACAGGGTACTGGTGTCTCCTGGTGTGGGGGTGCTCGGATGCTGGGGTGCCAGGGTGAAGGGGTGCTGGGATTTTAGGGTAACGTGGGGCTGTTTTCCCCACGATGCCATCGGGGTGGGTGAGGAGCCTGAGGGTGCTTCAGGGACCGGGAGGGTGGGATGGGGGGGGGGGAGCACCCCCACCATGGGCTGCCCCCATCCCCACACCGACAACCACGCTCATCCCCAAGCCCCCATCCCCAAACCTCCCCACAGACCCCCCACTGCCGTGCTGCCCCCAAACCTCGGGGACCCCATGCTCCGGTGCCCACCGCCCCCCTTCTCTCCGCGCCCCCCCCCTCCCACCCCCCCCAGCGCCGAGCCGGGAGCGCGGGGCCCGCTCCGCCGCCGTTATATAACGGGGCTGCGGGATCCTGCACCGGGGGCTGCGGCCCCAGCCCCCTCCCCGCCCGGCGGGGCCGTGCCGAGCCGGTGGCGGTGGCGGTGCGGGCTTTTGTGTCGCAATGGTTGCCCGAGAGCGAAGGGAGCCGAGCGGCGGCGGCTCTGGGTTTGGGGGGGGGGGCTGGAAGGAGAAAAGGGGGGGCCGCTTACCTCCAGCTCGCCTAGCTCATGCCATGCCGTGCGCCGACAGCCGCTCCTTTCATGTGCGGGGAGCCATCGGGAGGAGAAGCGGAGAAGAAGGAGAGGAGGAGGAGGAGGAGGAGGAAGAGGAGGAGGTGGGGGAGGAGGAGGAGGAGGGAAGGAGGAAGATGGGGGCTCGGTGCCTGCCCAGTCTCACCGCTCGGCCGCGGGGCCGCCGGGCCTCAAGGCGACAAAAAGAACGGCGGGGAGGGGAGGAAGGGCCGGATCCGGATCGGTGCCGGGCAGCCCGGGCTGGAGGCTGCGAGCGGTTCGCACCCGCCGCGCACACGCACACGCGCGGCTGCACGCCCGCACCCGCACCCGCACCCTCCCGGGCCGGCACCGCCGCCCGTTAAAGAGCCCCGGAGCCGCCGGCAGCGGGAACGGCACCGCCGCAGCCCGGCCCCCGCGGCACCGGAGGGGAGCGCCCAGGTGAGGGTGGGCAGGAACCGGCCCCGGGGGGAGCGCGGGCAGGGCCGGGGGGGGGCGGCTGGAGGCACGGCTGGGAGCGGGGAGGGAGGGGGGAAGGAGGGAGGGAGAGGCGTAGGGAGGAGAGGTGGAGGGATGGAGGCAGGACGGGTGGGAGAGGGAGGGAGGGAGGGATGGAAAAAGGAGGGATGGATGGATGGATGGATGGATGGATGCAGGGATGGATGGATGGATACAGGGATGGATGGATGGATGCAGGGATGGATGGATGGATGGATGCAGGGATGGATGGATGGATGCAGGGATGGATGGATGGATGGATGCAGGGATGGATGGATGGATGGATGCAGGGATGGATGGATGGATGGATGGATGCAGGGATGGATGGATGGAAGGATGGATGGATGGATGCAGGGATGGATGGATGGATGGAGGAAAGGATGGAGGGATGGGTGCGGGGACAGGTGGGGAGATGGAGGTGTAGATGGATGGGTAGACGGAAGGACAGATGGAGGGATAGGTGGTTTGCCCCAGGACAGACAGATGGAGGAAGTGGTGGAGGGATGGACAGCTGGACACGGGGATAGAGGGATGGAGGAAGTGGTGGAGGGATGGACAGCTGGACACGGGGATAGAGGGATGGAGGAAGTGGTGGAGGGATGGATGCAGGGATGGATGCAGGGACAGATGGAGGGTTGGAGGGATAGGTAAAGGGATGGTTGCAGGGACAGATGGATGCAGGGAGAGATGGATGGATGGACAGATGGAGGGTTAGATGGAGGGATAGATGCAGGGGTGGCTGGACAAAAGGACGGATCACATATGGCTGTTTGCTCTCTTTCCCCACCAGGGCACTGGCAGACCAGCGATCCTGGAGCTGAACCCTCTCACCTGGTAGTCCCAGCCCCGCTGGCAGCCCCTGCCTCGGCGAGGCGCACTGGGGACCACCCAGCACCCCAGGGTGCTGTGGGGACCTGTGCCAGGTGCCCCCATCGAGGGAAGGGTGCTGAGCAGGGGGTCTGGCCCCGTCCTGCTGCCAGCAGCAGGACCCACAGCCGGGGGATGCCCCATCACTGCCCCACTCGGCACCCACTCGGCATCCCCAGAGTGGGGCCTGGCTGCACCAGTGCTCCCCAGACTGGAAGGGACTGGTCGGTTGCCATGTTTAACCCCTTCCTCTCTCCCTTCCCATCGCACAGCCCCATAGGAGCCAGTGGGACTGGCTCGGCTGGCTGCCACCCGCCTGGGCCCTGGGGAGGCTGATGTAACTGCCCGGATCCTGCTGCCTCCATTATTTATAAGGCAGGTCGGGTTTCGGTTTTCCAGCTGGCAGCAGGAGGGTGTTTGGGGGGAGGAGAGGTGCTTGCGTGCTCACACACACCCTCATCCCACCCCACAGCAGGGCTGGAGGTGCCGTGTCCCCACGGCGTGCCACTGCCCCCGTCCCTCGTGCAATGAGGGGACAGCAGCCAGCGGGGCGATGGCAGCAGGGAGCTGGTCAGGATGGGGGCTGCTGGCACTTCGGTGTCCCCTTGCTCTGGTCACCCCCGTCCTGTCCAGTGGGTGACATCTGCAGGAGAAGGTGCTGGAGGGGCCTGTGACAGGGGTCTGTGGGTCTGTGGCCTCGTCCCTAGCTAACATCTTTTTCCCAGTGGCACCAGTGAGGACCTGGGGGGTCTTTCCTCTGATGATGCCCTGTCCCCATGGGGGTGTCCCCAGGGGGGCTGTCACCCAGCCCTGGTGGCCATCGCAGCCCTGGACACCCCGAGGTGGTGACAGGAGTGAGCCCGCTCCCAGCCACGCTGGCAGGCGGCCCCTGTTGGCCCCTTGGCCAGGTGCAGTGACCTGGCACGGCCCCGTTCACACTAATTGAGGAGGACGAGCTGGGGTGGCCACATATCCTGGGGACATTTTGGTGCACAGAAGTGTCACAGCCAAGGGAGGAGACCCTGAGCAGGGGAGCTCCCGGGTGGAGGGGACACGGATGGGGCAGACCCCCTGTATGGCCACCCAGAGGCTCCGCAGCAGGATGTCCCACTGTCCTGGGAGGGACAGCCCCAGGCCCACCCTGTGACTTCCCTGGGGTGTCCAATGGTCCCGGGGGTGTAGAGCTGCCCCGGTTCACCCCACAGCCTCATCAGGCCACGTCTCCCAAGCACACGGGGACCGTCCCTCCTGCTGTGCCACACGGCTGGTGGCACCGTGTCCCCCCGGCTGAGCCGGGCGGCCCCCCTCCTCCGCGGCTCATCCTTATGCAAACTGCCAGCATCCCATTGGCCCTCGCTGGGCTCCCATCCCTGCCACCCCGGGGTCCTGGCCGGTGGCACCGGGTGCCGGGCATCGCTGGGCCGCCACGGGGACCGCGGGTGCCAAGGCTGGACCGCAGTGCGCAGGGCACCGTCGCCGCAGCAACCGCCGTCGCCTAGCGATGGCTGTCTCCCGGTAACCCGTCGCCTAGCGATGGGGGATTTTTCACAGCTCTGGATGCAGGGCTGAGAGTTATTTTTAGCCGGGCTGCAAATCAATAGGCAGCTCCATTCGCAGCCCGCGAGGATGCACGCGCCGGGGCCGCCGCGCCGGGCCCTGCTTCAGTGGCGGCAGGGGCTGCCGGTGGCACGGGGACAGCCCGGTGCCACCAGCCCGGTGTGGCCCCCCTGGGTGTCCCAAGGCTCAGCCCCCTGTGGACCCCATCCAGGGCTCGACACCCTCCAGGCCATGTGCGCCTTGAGGGTGGGCGAGGGCAGGACCCAGCTGTGGGGACCCTCACCCTGTCCCCGGGACCCTCACCCTGTCCCTGTGGCCTTTGCCTGGCCATGAAGATTGTCCTGCTGCTCTGGGGACACTTGCCCTGCTCTGGGGTCAACTGCCCTGCTGTGGGGACACTCACCCTGCTGCGGGGACCCTCCTCCACCCATGTTCACCCTCACCTGGCCATGGAGACCCTCATCATGCTGCAGGGACCCTCACCCCCTGCTGGGACCCTCATCCTGCCGTGGGGACCTTCTCCCATAAGTGGGGACCTTTGCCCTGCCACGGTGACCCTCGTCCTGCTGCAGGGCCCCTCACCTGGCTGTGGGGACCCTCATCCTGCTACCGGGCCCCTCACCCAGCTGCTGGGACCCTACCCTACCATGGAGCCCCATGGGGACCCTGCCCCACATTTCCCCTCCAGACAGCCCCTAGGTGCTTGGGGACAGCAGGAGAGGACAGGGACCCCACGCAGGGCTGGGGCACTGGGTCCCTGGGGACTGGGGGGCCAGGGCATGGCTCTGGGATGCTCGGGAGCCAGCTGGGAGCTGATGTGAGGCCTCCTGAGCTATTTTTTAGGGACTCTGGGGGTGACCAGCACAGCCCCGTCTCCTGCAGGCGTGCTGGGATCGGCAGCAGCAGCTCCCCACACAGCCCCAGGGGGCCGGGAAGGGGATGGGAATGGGGATGGGGAGCCCCCAGCCCCTCTGAGCAGCCCCCCCGGGAGCCCCAGCCCTGCTCCACAGCCTCCTTTTGCCTGTCCAGGAGGGTTTTTGCCCGCCCCACAGCCCCCGGTGATCATCACCGCGCCCCAGTCCCCAGCAAACCGGAGCCGTGGCAGGATCCGGCCCGGGGCTGCCGACGCTGGAGGCCGGGCCGGGGGCACAAGGTGGGGGGACACAAGACGAGGGGGGGGGGGACGAGGCGGGGGAGGGGGGCAGCGGGAGGCGCTGCCGAGCCGTGCCCGCGGTCACAAGAGGGCACTGCGAGCTCGCGGCATCCCGGCCCCTGGGCTCCGAGCATCGCGGGGACCCCCGCTCGTCCCCGGGCATCCCGGCCGGATCCCGCCGGGGCTCCGCGCCCCCAGCCCCAGGGGAGGCTCCGCGGGTGCCAGCAGCTCCCCGCCTGTCCCCGGCTCGGCCACGGGAGAGGCGGCTGCTCCGTGTCCCCCCCCACTCCGTGGGAAGAGGGAGCTGGGGGCGCGGGTGGGCGTGCGGGGGGCTTCGCCCCGTCCTCCGCTTTCCCCAGTTCAGCCCAGTTCGGCCCCAGCCCGGGCCGACCCCTCCGGCTTTGTGCGCTCGGTGCCCGCTGCGCCCACCCTCTCCGGGCCCTCATTTTCCACGGATTCCAGCGAATTGACTTCTTTCAGCGTCGTTTCACGGCCGGAGGGCTCTGAAGCCCGCTCCCCCCGCCGCGCCGGGGCCCCCTCCCCTCGCCCTCCCCTCTCTTTCTTCCTGCCATCCGAATTTACAATCCCTCATTTCCATTCCGCTCCACCCTCTCGCCGGGGACTTTGTTCTCCGCCTGGATCATCGCATCGCAGTTGTCCCGTGTTTATTTCAAACATTTTGGCGGGCTGTCACCCGGCGGAAACTTAATTAATTGGGGGGGGGGGGGGGGGGGGGAGGAGTGTCTGAAGGGGAAAAAAATAATAATAATTAATAATCATTAGGGGCCGGCCAAGGGAGGAGGGGAGATGGGGGAGTGCGGATGCGCAAGCGCCGGTGCCGGTTGTCCACGTTTGGGGGAAAATCCTTCGAAAAAGGCCAATTTGGGGCGCTGGGGAGCGGACTGGGGGTGCAGGGATGGGGGAGCGGGAGCCACGCGCACCCCACGCGCCAGGCCCAGCATCCCCACGCAGCATCGTGGGGAATTCCCCCCGCGGGGAGGCACCGGGGGGGGGTCCCCAAGGTTTGGGGGGTTCCGGAGTAGGGAAACCCCCCCCCGGCCCATGGGGACCCCCGGAGGCCGCGGCCGGGCCCCCACGCCCCGCGTGGGGTGCTCGGGGAGGAGAAGGTGGGGGAGGGAAACGGCCCCGCCCCTCCCCCTCGATTGGCCCAAAGTTTGGGGGCGCGGCGCTGATTGGCCCCCCCGGTTCCCACGCCTCCCCCCCCCCCCCCCCCCCCCCCCCCCCCCGTCCTCCTTCATCTTCCTCCTCGTGCAGGTGCGCGCTGCCGGCCCCGACCCCCCCTTCCCTCTCCCGGGCCCCGCCGTTGCTCGGGTGGCTGCTGGGGCCCCCAGACCCTTCCCGGGGCCCTTTCCCACCGGGGGAAGGCGCCGAGCTCGGGAACAAAGAGCGGGGGCCCGGCAGGAGGGGCTGCGGCGGGGCCACGGGGCCGCGCAGCCGCCAGCGGCGCGGCCCGGACAAAGCGGCCGCCTCCGCTCCCCCCCGCCCGCCGGCCCCGTTGCCCCCGGTGGGTGCCAGCCCCGCGGCCAGAAATGCCCAAATGTCGCCACGGGGCGCTGGGGACGCCGGAACCCCAGTCCCGCAAGTGCAGGGGGTCGGAGAGACCCTCCCCCAGCACCCAAAGGTGCCCCCCGAAAGGGCAAGGGAAGGGACTTGGGGGGGGGGGTAGGAGGGCAAAGCCCCTCCATGAGGATGCCGTGGGTGCAGAAAACACCGGCCTCATCCCAAAATCATGAGAGCGCACCCCAAATCGAGGCTCCCAGGGGGCTGGTGCATCTCCTTGGGGTTTTCGTGCCCCTCACGCCCTCCCTGGGGGTTGGGGGGGGGGGGTCTCCGTCCCGGAGCGGGGGGGACACCCTGCTGACGGGTGCTGCGGTGCCTTGCAGCGGCTTGTCGCAGGAGGCGGGCAGCGTGGAGCAGCTGACCCTGCACTGCGCCGAGGGCTCCCTGGAATGGCTGTACCCCACGGGGGCCCTGCGCCTCCGCCTGGCCCCCCGCCTGCCCCCCGCCACCGGCACCGGCAAGGGCAGGAGCCCCCGGCACGTCACCGCCTGCATCAAACCCGCCGGCACCTTCCGGGGAGCTCAGCTCTACCTGGAGCGGGACGGGGAGCTGGAGCTGCTGCTGCCCGAGGCGGAGGCGGCCCCCCGGCCCCGCGTGCGCTGCTTCAGCTGGCTGCCCCGCGAGAAGGTGGCCCTGTTCCTGCAGGCCACCCCGCACCGCGACATCAGCCGCCGCATCGCCGCCTTCCGCTACGAGCTGCGGGGGGACTGGCTCGCCCGCCTGGCGCTGCCCGCCGCCAGCCTGCCCGCCGAAGGTGAGCCAGCTTGCCTCCCAGGGGAATCGCCCTCCGCTCCTTCGGGTGCCTTGGGCCCCGTTTCAAGTGGGAAAGCTCCCCAAAAGGGGATTTCTCTCGCCACGCAGGCAGGCGAGGGGTGATGGGGTGGGGGTCAGCCCTGGGGAGCCCCCCCCGGGGCGCAGAGATGACGGCTGTGCTTGGATTTGCAGGAGCGTGCCGGCCGTGCAACGACACCGAGCTCCTGATGGCCATTTGCACTAGTGACTTTGGTGAGTGGCTCCTTGGGCTGAAGGGGAGGGAAAGGAACTAAAATTGGGTCGCTGGGGGGCGGGGGGGTGCCGGGACAGCGTGTGCCTGACTGATCTGAGAGCCCTGCCCCAGCCCCAGGATGCTGACGGTGCCCAGCGGCGCCCACCCATCGTGGCCCCATTCAGCACCCACACGGGGCAAAGCCCGGGGAGTGTTCCCCACTGCCCTGCTGCTCCTTCAGCCTGCAATGAGCTCGTTTGGTCTGCGAGGCTGCTGTGGGATGGGGATGGGGACAGGGATGGTGCTGGGGACAGGACCCCGCTCACGCCTCTCCCTGCCTTGCCCCACAGTGGTCCGCGGCAGCATCCGCAGCGTCTCCAACGACGTGGAGCTGCAGGAATCCATCATCGGGGTGAGCGCCGTCCGCATCCACCGCCAGAAATTCCCCCTCTTCCAGGCCGGGGGGAGGCCGGGGCGGGCGGCGGGCAGCATCCGCACCCCCCTGCGCTGCGGCGTCCGGCCAGGCCCCGGCACCTTCCTCTTCACGGGGTGGCTGCACTTCGGCGAGGCTTGGCTCAGCTGCGCGCCCCGCTACAAGGACTTCCAGCGCATCTACGAGGGCGCCCGGCGCAGGCGGCAGAACCCCTGCGAGTTCCCCGTGGACTGAGCGGCTCGGGGAAGGGGCAGCCCCCGGTTTGGGGGCTGGGAGCATCCCTGCTCGAGAACCCCTGGGAAATGGTTCACCTTGGCACCGTCCCCCCGGCCGCCCCGGGGGCGTCGCCACGTGGAGGGGACCTCTCACTGTCCCATGGGGACGATGGATTTGCCGGCAAGGATGGGCACGTAGGGACACGGGAGCACAGGAACACGGTGCTTTGGTCTTTGCCTCGTCCTCGGTCAGGGGCAGCCCCGTGAAAATCCTGCGGGAAGGGAAGGGATTTTCCCAGACGCATTCGAGTGGACCCGGCCCTGGGGGGGCTGGGGGCTCCCCGTGGACCGAGGGCACGTGGGGACCCACGCCCCGGGGGTGCTGTGGTCTGGGGGTTGCTGCAGGTGTGGGGATGCTGTGGGGCACGGCGGGTGGTATGGGGGGGCAGCTGTCCCCTGGGGGGGCTTCTGTCCCCTGGGGGGGGCTCTGCGGGTGGCAGGAGGAGAGCGGTGGCATGGCTGGGGCACGGTGGTGAGAGCAGGGTGCGGAGGTGGATTGGCAATGTTGAGGGTGGAAGGGGGAGCGGGGTGACAGCGATGGAGAGCTTTGCCCTGGCCCTGCTGGTGATGCAGGCCATGGGCGGGAGGGGGAGAGGAAGAGGAGCGAGGCTGAAGGAGTCAATGTGATGGTGAGGAGGGAGCAGAGGCAGCACGGAAGGGACCCCGGCACGGCCACAGCTGAAGCAAAGCGTCGAGCACAGGAGGGGTCACGGGGATGGAAGTAGGAAGAGGTGGGGCTGTGCCACCGCCAGCACGGGGACGTGGGGACACGGGATGTGACCTCATGGCAGCTCGCCGTCCCGCCGTGCCGGGGCGCGCCAGGAGGGATTTGGGACCGTGGGGGCGTGGGGGGCGTTATATGTGCACTAAAGTGATAACGATACCAAATTTGCCATTTTGTTTTCTATAAACTAAACTGTACTTGTGGCGCGTGTGGCCTCTCTTCAGCAAGCGGCAGCGGGACGGTGACCGAGCCACGAGGGGCGAGCGGGTGGGCGAGCGTGGCTGCAGACATCTGTACCGCAGCGTCCCTGTAGGTCTCTTCCCAAACTGCTGCCCCCTTGCTTTTCCCCGGGCTCGGCTGGGTTTCCTCTGGCGGGGCCGGGGGCCGCGGGGCCCCCCCGGTGGTGCCGCTGTCAGCACCGATCTCGTCAGCGCCCGCCGGCCACAAGGCCTCATTGTGCCGGGCCGCCCCGTGCCCAGCCTGGTGCCGGCCGAAATCTGCTTCTCCTCGTCAGGAAACCGTTCCCAAAGAACGCTTCGGAGCTTAATTAAGAGGTTCGCCTGATCTGTTCCTGGGGAGATCCTGCCCCTGCGAGCCTCACCGGGGGATCGCTGCGGAGCAGGCGGTGCCCCTGTTCCTCCTCGAGGCTGGCTCCCTGCCTTGCTGCCCAAACGCCGACGACTGTTTTGGGGCTGTGCTGGGAGCAAGGGGGCTGCGAAGGCAGGATACGGCCCTGGGGGAGACAGGGCTCTGGAGGAAGCCAGCAGCCCTGGGTTTTGGCAGCGTTAGCAAGGAGGCAGAAAGGGGGGAAGGAGTGGGAAAGGCAGAGGAGGAGGAAAAACGACACTGGAAAAGCAATAAACGAGGCGTGGACAAAGAGACCCGCGCTGCCCACGCAGCCCTCTGTAGGCGCCGGAGCGAAATCCTGGCTTCTCTGACCCCAGCGCATTCCTCGGGGTGAAATGATTGCGTTTAACGTGCCGAGCATCCGGTGGGGTTCTGTCCAGCCGCAGAATATCTTGTTTTTCTTCCAAAATGTTTATTTGGCCAAATCAGATCGTTCTGCCGTGGCGGAAAAGGCTGTTATTCTGCTCTTTCGCCAACGCAGAGTTTTCGGCGGTGTTTTCGGTGCCCTCTGCCCTCGGCCGCGTTCGGCCGCCTGCCCCCGCTTCCCGCGGCGGCTGGGCTGTGGCCAGGGCTCCGACGCTTCCTACGGGAGGTGCTGGGGAGGGGGGGACAATGACAACGGGGCTGCTCAGGGATGCTGCAGCACCAGGGAGCGCCCCGCTCCCGGCAGCTCCCCAAAATCCCAGCCCCGTTCCCAACGGGTCCCCTCTGGCTCTTGGCACCGAGCGGAGGGCACCACGAGGCGGGCTCCGTCCCGGTTAAAGTTTCCTCTCCGGGATGGAAAACAAGGTGGGAGCCACCACGGTGGCATGAAGGGAGGACGAGGGGACGGCGGTGTGGTGAGGGGGGGCTTTGTGCAAACAAGATAAGGGGCAGGGGGGGCTGGAGGGGTGGGGGGCGATGGCTGTCCCCGTTGTCCCCAGGGATGGTCCAGCTGGGGGCACCTGGGGACAAACCAAAAGCCAGCCCTGGGGCAGGGTCAAGCTGAACCCACTCTAGCTTGATCTGACCCCCCCGTCAACCCCATCTGTGACCCCAATGTCCCAGCCCAGGGGACCCTCTGGGTGCGCAGCTGCTGGGTGGCCGTGCCGGCACGGCGTAGCGCTGCGCGATGGCACCGTCAGCGCGTCCCCGGCGCCCCCGTCCCTGTCCCCGCTCACAATGGGAGCCGCTGTTTCCCGCCACTTCCCCCCCCAGCCCTTTTATTCCCTCCCGCAGCCCCCCTTTTCCTTCCCCCTTGCCCGGCCGCCAGATAAAAGCCTGGACGTGTGAATCGCGGGGCACAAAGGCGACGCACAAAGGCGGCCGGCCGCGCTCAGCCCTCCTCGCTGCCCGCCCCGAGCAGGGGGATGGAGACCTCGTGCCCAGCCCGGGGCTGTCCCGGGTCCCTTGTCCCCTCCTGTCCCCTCTGTCCACACCACCCTGGGGCTCAGGAGCTGCCGTGGGGAATGCTTCTGGGAAAAGGGGTGTTCCGTGGGGTCAGGATGATGTCCCCAGGGCTGGGGTCAGGATATGGTCAGGATAACACCCCTGGGGTCAGGGGATGCCCTGTAGGTTTAGATAATGTTCCTGGGGTTGGGGAAGTCCCGTAGGGTCAGTAAGGATAATGCCCCTGGGGTCAAGGGATGCCCCATAGGTTTAGGATGATGTTCCTGGGGTTAGGGATGCCCCATGGGGTCAGGGTAATGCCCCATGGGGTCAGGATAATGCCCTGTAGGTTTGGATAATGCCCCTGGGGTCAGGGGATGCCCCATAGCATCAGGGTGATGTTCCTGGGGTTAGGGATGCCCCATAGGGTCAGGGTGATGTTCCTGGGGTTAGGGATGCCCCATAGGGTCAGGGTGATGTTCCTGGGGTTAGGGATGCCCCATAGGGTCAGGATGATGCCCCCATGGCTGGGGGGCAACAGGCAGGGCAGGGCAGTTTGGGCAGCTGCGCAGGGCAGAAGCACAGGGGACCAGCCCCAGCCCCGAGCAGGATGGAGCAAGCGGGTGAGCTCAGTGATCCCCAAGGGGGACCTGACCACCGCATAACCCCCCACAAAAACACCTCACAACCCGGGCTGAGGGCCCTGCTCGGAGCCCTCTGGCTTTGGCCAAGCCACAGCCGAGCCCCCGGGACCCCTCGCCCCCCGATCTCGCTGCGGCGATGCCGACAGCTGGCGGGAAGGAGCTTTCCCAGCGCATGGCGACAAATTCCTGACGCTCGGAGCCGCTTTGCAGCCGCCGCGGCCCCAGCGGGGGGAGCTGCCCGGGACGGAGGCAGATTAAAGGCGCTCGGGCTCCCAACTGCTCCCCACGCACGGCCACCTGCTCGGCCCCGCACACCGGGACACGGCCCCCCCCCGACCTCCCCGGGCCATGCACGGGGGGGCTCAACCCTGCGTGGGAATTGTTTCATTAATTAACCGGCTCCTCGGCATCCCCGGGATCGTCCTCCTCCTCCTCCTCCCCGTGCTGCTGCCACCCCTGGCCCCTCGCTCCCGGCTCCTGTTTCCCCCGATTTTCTGCTCGCTCCCAGACTAATTGGCCCCACCTGCCAGCAAGCCGCAGAAAATCGGTGAAATCCCCGTGGCCCCCATTTGGCCACAGCCGCGCGGGGGCCATCTCCCAGCACCGGGGGGAAGGGTGGAGGTGGCTCCCACCACCCCTCGTCCCCTGGTGCCACCAAGCCCTGTCCCATGCACCGGTGTTGGGAGGGGGGGTGACACACATTTTTCCAGTGTATGGCAGTGTGTAGGGACGGCGTTAGTCCTGGTGCTGTGCCCTGTCCCCGCTCTGGTGCAAGGGTTTAATGGGGTGAGCATCACTGAGCGCCCGGACCCACGGTTTTAAGGTTGCAGCCTGTTGTCACCTGCAGTGACAACGGGGGTGGCCCGGGTGCACGGCGAGGACAGGCACCCCATCACGGGGACACCGGGCTGTCCCCGAGCTCCTGCGTCCAAACCTCGGCACAAAGGCACCCGGGGGAGAAGGGGAGGAAGCCAGGGGCTGCGGGACGTGAGGCGAGGCGCGGGGCTGGGGAAGCCGCCCGCCCTCTGTGCGCCGCTTCTTCCCCTAATTGATTCATTATTGTTCCCAGATTTGTTTTTTTTTTTTTTTAATTGCAGGTGGCTACTGGCTCCGGAGGCGTCCCCCGGCCCCGCTGGGATTTTCCCACAGCCGCCGTGCCCTCGTGGGAGAAGCCGCAGCTGGGCTGGCGTGTGGGCACGCGGGCGTGCGAGGCGCCCCGAGCACCCGCGGGCGTGCAACGTGTGTGCCGAGCGCACGCAGCTCCTGCAACGGGTGCTGCCGTTTTCCAGCAGCCCCAGCCACGAGGAGCCGGGGGGGCTGAAACTCCCCCCCTCTCCATCCCCACCCCCCCAAAACACACACTCCGGTGGCCGGGCCGCACGGCGCCCAGCGTGCCCGCGGCACAGCCCGGGCGGCGGAAGGCCTCGGTGCGGGGCCGCCCCTTCCGGCAGCCATGGACGCCGAGGCGCTGGACGAGCTGGCGGGGCAGCTGCGGGGGGAGGCCCTGGGGGGCCGCGGGCTGCTGCAGCTGGCGGCGGCCACTGGCCTGGCCGCCTACGCCGTGTGGGCCGCTGTGCTCATGCCCGGCTTCCGCCGGGTGCCGCTGCGCCTGCAGGTACCCCCCCCCCCCGGGTTCCCCCCTTTGCCTGGGGAACCCCCCTTCCCATTTGCTTTGCCCCCCTCGCAGCGCTGACCGAGCCCCCCGCCCCGCTCTGTGTGTGTGTCCCCAGGTGCCCTACATGCCGTCCAGCGCCCAGCAAGTGGCCAACGTGATGGCGCTGCTGCGGGGCCGCTCGGGGAAGACGGCGGACCTGGGATCGGGGGACGGCCGGCTCGTAAGGGGGGGCCCAGCGAGGGGTAAAGGGAAGGGAGGGGAGCGCAGGGGCACCCCCGGTGCGGGGATCCCTGGGAGGCAGCGGCAGGGTGCTGGCTGCCCCCACCGGGGGTGGCCCTGGGGACGTCCAGCAGGGTGGGACAAACCTGGGGGGAAACCCCCAGAGCCCAGCGGGAGCCTCAGCACCCATGGGTGCTGTGTCCTGCGAGGGGCTGCTGCTGGGGCCGGCGCCTGCCCCCGGGCTCCTCTCAGCCCTGACTCTGTCTCTCTGCAGGTGCTAGAGGCTCATAAGCAAGGGCTCAGGCCAGCCGTAGGCTACGAGCTCAACCCGTGGCTGCTGTGGCTCGCCAAGTACCGGGCTCGGAAAGCGGGGTGCCACGGGCAGGTCTCCTTCCTGAAGCAGGACCTGTGGAAGGTAACGGCCTCCCGGGGCCGAGCGCCGGCCGTCGGCAGGGCGAGAGCTCTGAGGACAGGCCTGGGGCGCTGCCGGCCCTGATGGACGCGCTGCTAGAGCTGACTGCAGGTACCCCCAGCCCCGTCGGGCAAAACCCGCCAGGGAATGTGACGTGGGGACACTGAGACGATGCTGAAGGCAGGTTTTGTGAAAGAGGCGCTGCTTTCACACCCGGTGCCGGCTGTCCCAGGCACAGCCACTGTCCCACACGCTGCGTGGCGTCTTTGCTTCCCCTGAGGTTCACGAGACTGCTTGCAAAATGCTTGGCCACTCAGTCAGCTCCCCCACGCTTCCCCTCTGAGGGCCTTTTGCTTCTTTCATTCCCCTTTTCCTTCTTTTTAAAGGCCAATCTTTCTGATTGCTACAACGTGACCGTGTTCCTGGCTCCCAGCGTGGTAAGTCCCTCTGCGCTGAGGTGCTGCCGTCTTGTCCTCAGCAGGCTTAGGAGGGAGATTTTAGAAAACAGAGAAAATCTGGAATATTGACAAAGACTTTTTTTAAAAAAAGGGGCCAAAAATAAGAGGCTGGAGGTAAGGAAAATCACTGAGTCACTCAGGTTGGAATAAAATTTGCATTTGGTCCTGGCCCCAGCTATGCACGGGGCCAGTCTCAGCCCTGCGTTTTGGAAGGGCCTTCGGATGCTGCTGCTTGTTGGGACCCACCAGCCCTGCTGAGAAGCTCCCCCACGTCCCCCTGGTGGCACTGCCCCTAGGAATTCGTGTGGGACTGGGTCTCCAGGTGGGGCCGCTCCACCCAGGCACATTTCCTCAGGCCCACGTTACCCTGAGAGCAAGGCAGAGCTTTTGGTGTTTGGGGCTGCCCTCCTCACCGAACCATTTCGCTGTGCCCCTCTGGGACAGCGCGTGTGGCACAGCCGGGGGCGAGGTGACACTGTCCTAAGGCCACCCGCCCTCGGCTGTCTGTCTCTCCCCAGAAGCCTCCCCTAGCTGCCAAGCTCCTTGCAGAACTCCCCGACGAGGCGCGCGTGGTGGCCGGACGCTTCCCCTTCCCGTCGTGGACCCCGAGCAGCACCCTGGGGCAGGGGCTGGAGCAAGCCTGGGCTTATGACATGAAGGAGGTGCGGCGCGCGGCCCGGGGCCCCGGAGGGACGCCCGGTCTATCAGCAGCTCCTCGAGCCTGGCACCACGGCTCCACGGTGGCAGGGAGCCGAGGCACTGTCGGAGCCTCTCCGAGCGGTGGTCTCAGCCCAGGAGAGCAGTGAGAGGGAGGGTGAGAGCGGTGCTTGGCCAGGCTTTACCCCACACCCCCAAAAAAGGGGGAACTTGGTCCCTCCGTATCTTCCAGAGCAGCTTGGGGGAAGCAAAGGGGAGGGAAAATCAGGTCTACAATGATCACACGATTTAAGGGCTAAATCTCCAGTGCCTCTTTCTGTCTGATTGGTAATTTTAGATAATTTTTCAAAATAAACATTTGGACAGTTCTTCCCTCGAGACTTTTGCTGTGCCTCTGAGCCGCAGGGGGCTTCTTCTGCCTGGAGCCGGGGCAGCCTCAGGCTCTGCCCCGATGTCCCTTTGGAGATGGAGCAGGACGGCTGTCTGTCTGGCTTGCCTCCCACTGAAGGTCTTGGTTTGGCCCTGCTCATTATGTGGCATTCTTTCTTCCACTCAAACACAGAGAAAAAAAGGTTTTCTTCCCACCGTGAAAGAGCAGCTCATCCCCTTTGTGTAACCTCTCAGAGCCCAAGTCCACCTTGAACCATCCCTGGCCTTCTCTTACAAGCTCAGCAGGGAGCGAAGGCAGGAGCAGAGTTAGCCTTTAAAGCGAGTCTGACCCGGGATAAACGCTGTGGCAGCATTCTCAAGGGCAGGAGGAGAACCTGTCCCTGCAGTCACGCAGCAAAAACGCTGCCCAGGAGGCTGCCCCCGTGTCCCCAGTCATGGTGCGCTCAGGGAACGGCAGAACTCTTCCTACAGCTGAGGGGTCAGGGGACAGACACGGCACAGTTGTCCTGTCCCATTTTAGTGCCGTTAATTTGAGACTGAGAACACCCACGTGGATCCCTGCGCTGCGCGTCCCAGCTCTTTGCCAGGGAAGGACACTTGCCTCAGCCAGCCTGAAGAACAGAAAGCCCCCTTCTTTTATTTATTTATTTATTTATTTATTTATTTATTCATACAATCGTGCTGCTTTGTGGAGCCGCGAGGAAGAGCTACAGCTCATGGCTGGGGGTCCTTCTGGATCCGGGCAGCAGGGGAGCATCGGCTGCCCCCGCGCTGAGCGTGCGGGGTTCCTTGCTGCCAGCGAGCGTCCTCAGGCGCAGGATCTCCTGCCTGTACCTGCAGCAGGGGAGCAGCAGCGTCATCCCCACCCGGTCAGGGCCCTGCGCACAGCTCACGCACAGAGGTGGTCAGCTTGACACCTACACTTTTTGCCCTGTGCTTGTCGCGTGCTGAAAACACGCCTTATCAGCTAATGGTGCCGGCCAGCAGAGGTGCTGAGCCACACTGGGATCTGAGCAGCCACGGAGAGAAAATCCACGGCCTTTTCCCTGGGAAGAGCTCCTTGTCACCTCTGCCAGGTAGTACCAGCAACAAGCCCACGAGCCCGATCGAAGCTCCAGCCGGGCCGGCTTGCGCCTCGCGTCGGGCACAGAGCCGGAGCGCTGCCCCGACAGATGTGCTCTGGTTGTTGTCACCCTTCCCTGCCCCAGCAGCTGTTCCCCCTGCTGCAGGGCACGATAAGCCAGTGGGAAAGCGCAGCAGATCAGGGCTTGCTGGAAGGCTTTGGATTTTAGGCAACCCCTCTCTTCACCTCCTCCAAAGGATGGGCTAAGGCTCACGGGCCAGATGCGCCCCCCGGCACGCAGAGTGAGGCACGGAGCCGGCTGCCCGCACAGCTGGATGAGCTGTGTGACACCGCTGTGGGAAGGCAGCAGCGAGGTCAGGCCCTGGCAGGGTGCTGGGCACCGCCGTGTCTCTGGCAATTAGCTGGGGAGGCAAACTTGGAGCAGGAAGCGAAGAGGGATCCCACTGTCTCACCTTGCAAGATGCTTCTCTACGTACTCCTGCAGCTCTGACACCTGTTCTTCTGCCACAATTGCCCGAGTCAGCAGCTGGCTTCTCTCCTTCTCCAAATCCTCCTGGTGGGGCAAGGAAAGCGTGGAGAAAATGGGGAGTGCTGTGAGACGGGAGGGAAGTCGCTCGGCCCCTCTCTGCCAGGAGGGACCGAACTCTCTGGCTCTGGCACAGCTTGGCACGAAGCTGCAGAGGCAGGCAGGAGACTGACGTGCTCTGAAAAAGGAGCCTGGTGACAAGAGCCCAGCCTTCAGCAGGCTCAGCCACTCTTGGCCACAGCCTGTACCGACCAGGTGAGCTCTCCTTGACCAGACCACACGCACGAGGGCCTGTGCCACCCCAGGACACACAATAACCCTCTCCTGCCAATATAGTTTTCCCTCCCAAGAGCTCTGCTCTGTTCCCAAAGCCCTTCCTCTACTGCCCCAGGTTTGGCAGTCTGAACAAGTGATCCCCTTTCTCCCCAACAGCCCCACGGCCGTGATCAGGGCTGGACAGCAGAGCCCACCTGTGCCAAGCCCGCTCAGAGCGAGCATCTCCAGGCTCCTGGCTGCTGCAGAGCAATGCTGTGGGTGAAGAGAGCTCGGGGCCACCCCATTCCTGAGCGCAGTGCCCATACCCTTGCACCCTGAGGGAACCAGACTGCAAAGCTGATTCAGATTCAAACTAGACTTCTCATCTGAACCAGGTCGAAAGCCTGTTTGTCATACAGATATCTAAATACTTGTGCTGAGACAAGACATGGAACGATACAGGCCGACAACCTGCAGCCATAAGGGCTGGTCTGCTTCCTTCAGGAGCTGTGAAAGCACAGCCTCAGTACTCAGCATCACTTGGTCAAGCGCTGGTCAAGGCCACAGCTGTGGCCAGAGAAGGACCCAGCTGGGGCAGCACCCCTCTGACACATGAGCAAAGGCTGAGCTTATTTCAGGTGGGCTGCTCCGGCCCTTTACCTGGGTGCTGTGTGTGAACTCCCGGAGCTGCTTCCTGACCTCTGCCCAGCCCTCCTCATCTAGCTTCCTAGGAGAGAGAAGCAGATTTTGATCTTGCACGGGCATTCAAAGCCGGCCCATCTGCAAGCTGCACAGCTCCGTTTGGAGGCTGGAAGCCCTTCGTGTCCAGCAGAGCATAAAGCACAGAGCGCCAAACCTTTTCTATCCCCGTGGCCCCAACTTCAGGGCGCGCAGCGCTGTCCCCGTGCCCAGGCGTGAGAGTCACAGCCCCTCTGCCAACCTGGGTTTCCCGCTGTGATGGCTGGATTCGTTCCAAGCTCACATCAACACTCATACATCAGAGGACTCCAAGCAGAAAGAGTCATTAACCTGACACTGCAAGGCTGAACTTTATGGAAATGGAGAGCGGGGTATGATCAATGCCAAGCGCTGGCGCTTTTCATGTGTGCGAGCACAGACCCGCTCGCCCTGAGCGCTGGGTGCGATAGGTGAGCTGTCTGCGCAGCCCAGCCGTGGGAAAGTTCTTCCCATTCTGTCCCAGTCTGAACAAGCAAAATACAGGTCACATCTGATGCTCGGGGAATTTTGGTTGTATGAACTGAGGAATGCATTGTGCTCAAGCACGGCAGCCTGCAGACCCGAGACCGCTCTGCTGCGGCCGCGCGAGTTCCCTCTGCTGGCTGCAGTCACCCAGCCCGGGCACATGGAAAATCGTGGCTGAAAGAAGTTTCACGGGAGCAGAAGTTAAGAGAACAATAAACAGTGAAGCCACACATCTGATAAAGACAAGGAACACGGCAACAGTTACAGTACTGTGGTTACAGCAGGCTTTGTGTCTGCTTAGAGCAGCGGGATAACAGCTCTGGTAAAAGCCATCAGCACGCAGAAGAAATGCTTTCAGCGTGTAGGGCCTCTTGGCAGCTATACAAACCTTCACAACAAGATACACCGCTAAAATCCAGGTTCTGGTACTTCTCTGTCCTGCTCCTGTGCTGAGTCTGTCAAAATTAATGTATCTCTTCAAGGATTACTATTATTTGTCAGCATCAAAACCAGTGGCAGGCTCCGGTAACTCTTCTCCAAGAGACTCCTCTGGTACCCAGTGGCTCAGGCACTGACCAGCTCCTTGGCACTGGAATCCAGTTACTGCAATACCCGGCATGTTTTCTAGGCTACCGCATTTTAAAAGGCAGAAAAAATCTCAGCCTGGATTTCTCTTACACTTTGTTCTCCCACTCCATGGTTACAGCCGGTAGAGTTTCAGCAGAAGAATGGAGCGGGGGCAAGAGATTGATCAAAACGAGCAAATAAGTGGCATGTCAGGAAAGCAGGGTGGTGTCAGGACAGGATCACCAAGTCTTCCTGCCCACCTGGTGTAGTGTCACTGGCCTTTCTGGGGTTGTGATCCACCAATGCCCTCAGCCGTACGCTTAACTTCAGCTTCTGAAGAGATCAGTGGGACTAAAAACATGATTAAATCAAACATGTGCTTAAGAGCTTTCTTGGATCAAGGCCCAACTGACCAACTCATTTCGCCACAGGAAATGCTGCACCGAGACGACAGCTGGCTTTTCTTCTCAGATGAGTTCCTATCAGCTCTCTTTCTCCCTATTTATTACTGTCTCCAAGTAATGCAGGGAAGACCCCCCCAGTCCATACAGCAAGGAGAATTCAGCATTTTGAATATCCCAAGAAACAGACAGGACTTACTGCTCAGATGACGGCTGAGGGTCAGAGGTTTCTTTCAGTCTTTTCTGAAGGCAAAGGAAGAAGAGTACTGCTGTAAGCATTAGAACATTGCGATCTCACCACCGTCCTCACCACTTTGAAGAAAGTGGCACAACTGTCCTAGCACTCTAAGAGTCCTAACAGGTTTAGGTCTTCCACCCCATTAATGTTTAAATAAATGCATCTCGCACAAATCAAGAAAGATGTCCCCACCCAGGCAGAACC
The DNA here is from genome assembly GCA_011075105.1 of Heteronetta atricapilla. NCBI lineage: Eukaryota > Metazoa > Chordata > Aves > Anseriformes > Anatidae > Heteronetta > Heteronetta atricapilla. The sequence continues at coordinate 12,258,481 of CM021744.1, forward strand.
AGTGGGAGGACGTGGAGCTCACTGGTGTGCTTCTGAGCGTGGTCTCCTGCTTGGACATCCCTGAGTGAGAACGGGAGCAAGCACCACTCTGTGTCACAGAGACACAGCAAAACCCTCAGGGAATGCACTCAGAGATGGGGAGAGCTATCCTAGCGCTCCGTCTATTGCTGGTGAGGCTCCCCCCACCCAGCTTCACTGCTGCAGGAGGTCAGCAGCCCAGCCCTACCTGCTGCAATTCGTGTAGCTGCAGCTCCAGTTTCGCTTTGTTCTCCCGCAGCCGGTTTAGCTCCTGGGTTGTGTTTGTCAGCAGCTCAGGGTCTGTGATGGCAAAGTGGAGCTCAGCGGGGCCGGAATCCATATCGCTGCTGCCCAAGGAGCGGATCTGCTCTCGCTGCATGCTGTAACAACATGCCAAGAGGCGTTCGACTCGGTAGCTTTGGTGAAGTAACAGCGCTGAGCGTTGGTGCTGCTGGCAGTGCCATTTGCTTGGCACCTGCTGGCTTCTGGCCACCGAGAGCCAGCCCACCTGGAAAGGGTAGGTGGGAGAGCCCAGCAGCACGTGCAATATTCCTGAGACTGCTGAGGGCAGCTCATCCTATCTGTGGCCTTTAAGCCACAAATTTCTGCTGCTTCCCACAGCCCAAGCTGCTGAGACAGCCGTGGAGCAGAGCTGGGAACACTGCAGGGAAGGGCTGGAAAGCAGGACTTATTGGTGGGACCTCTCCATTTCCACACCATCCAATGTGGATTCAGTCTCTCCCCCTTCATTTTGAACAGGAGGAACTTGTGCACAGAGCAGCTCCGGTGCGTGCAGAGCACCCTGGTGTGTAGCTGGAGATACCTTGCTCCTGGTGTGTCATGGGTATGGAGATAAGCGTGCACTCCAGGACCTCTGCTCCACCTGGGAGCCCCATACACCTCCCCTGCAGCAAGGGGGCTCGGTGCTGGCACCATGGGGCACTTCCACTAGGTCCCTAGCAATGACCTGAAGAAGCGGAGGTAACCCAGACCCTGTTTTAGCCCTGCCTGTACGCAATGAGCAGGTTCTCGTGCTTCTTGACCAAGTTTTTCATGCGTTTCTTGTAGGCACGTGCTGCTCCAGCTAGTTGCTCCTCCCGAGACTTGTAGGAAGCTCTGATGTCCTTCAGCATGCTGTCCACAAAGTGCTTCATGTGAGCTGGGGCTTTGCTGGGCTCTGTCCGGTTGCTGGATTTGCTGTCCATGTAGTCCTTTAAACAACACAGAGAAGGAAATGGAAGTGATCAAGTCTTTCCCTGAGGCGAGTAACCCATTTCCCACACTGAAGGTCCAGGAATATTTGTGATGCCAGCACTCAGAATAGGGCCTATCTTCCATTTTCTAAGAGTAGGAAAGACTAATTAACTTCCACCACACCCCTTTCAAGGCAGAGAAGGGACACTGCTGTCAGTGACCCTGTATTACGGATCCATCTAGGGGAACATGAGTGCAGCAGGAGCCAACGTCTCTAGTCCTGTGTTCTTTCTGCTGTGCCCTGCTCCCTCTGGTAGGAGATACCCTGTCAGAAATTAAGCTTTTCTTCATCGTAAAAAAATGCTGCTGCATTGTTAACCTCCTGCCACAGCAGTTCTTGCCAAAAACTGCTTACCTATAGGGGTAGAAACAGTTTTCTTCCCAGCCACTGATGGATGCAAGCAGGTACCCATGCCTGAACCTGCCTGAAACTGCTTTGTGCCAAGCCCTCACCGTGCTCTGTGGGCCCTGCTCTACATCAGAGGTGCTTGCTTGTTCCCAAAGCAGGTCTGCAGGTCCCAGGCACTGGTGTTACACGGGTCTGTGCCGACCACAGAGGCTGGCAAAGCTTCCCCTGAGGACAGCAGGGGCACCGTGGAGGCAGCAAACCGAGGTGGCAACAAAGCCTGCAGTGGCACGGCCGGGCCTGCCAAGGGAAGTTGTCAGGGCAATGGGGATTAGGAGCCAACTGGAAGGCAGCCACAGTAAATAAGAGGATCTTTCCATCCAAGTAATCTGACCAAGGAAGATCGTCCCAGCAGAAACCCAGACAGTTTCACGTGGTCACACGGGAAATCTGGGCTAGGAGAGAGACCAATTCCTGCTGCAAGCACAGCTCCCCAAGCCCCAGCACCGCTCTGCCCAGCAGCCCAGCAAGGAGGGGAAAGGAGGAGACAGGTTCCAGAAGCAGGCAGCCAGCAAGAACCCTCTGCAGGCCAGGGTCTGGGGGTACCCACCGCCAAGTCCTTGACGTGCTGCGCGAGCCGGGAGCGGTACTGCTCGTTGAGCTCCTTCACACGCAGCTGCAGCCGGGAATTCTCCGCCTCCACCTCTTGCAGCTGGCTCCGGGAGGTGAGCAGCACCTAGGCACAGCCAGCGTTCACACTGCTGCTCTCAGCCTCCAGCCAAATGAGGGGCACTAAAATGCTCGATAGGGAACGGGGACGGCGTCTCAGCTGCCGGAGGGGAAGGGAGGGAGCCTGCCCTTACTGCTGACTGCTCCGCCAGTTTGCGCTGGGTGTCCCGAATTGCTCGCTTAGCCTCCTGCAGCTCCTTCCCCATGGCGATCCTGTGCACAGGGGGAGAAGGCATGTTTATTTCAAATCCCCAAACGTCTCTGCAGGCCTGATACCTCCAGCTTTGAGACAGAAATCACTACTAATGACAGAAACCTCTAAGCAGCTGCTCACACATGGAGCAGCTCTGCCACACATTGACCACGGATTTTCAAGGCCAGTTGTGTACCTAAACAGACTTTTAAGGAGACATCTAACACTCTGAAGATCCTCAAAAACATCAGCTTTTACTGCCAGGCCTCGCTTATAACAGTCATTTGCCACCTCGTACCCCACCAAAGGGAGGCTGCCTCCACTCCTGTTCGCCAGGATCACATCCAGCTGCAGTGAGACCCAAAAATGCCCAGCTGGATAAGAGAAGGATGCGTGTGCCTCAAACACTCACACTTGCTCTTCCAGCTTCTGCTGCTGCGAATCATAGGTTTTCTTCAGATTTTCAATCTCCACTTTTATGTGATCCCGGTTTCCAGGCAACTGAGGGACAAGCGAACAGGAAGATGAGATCGAGGGTTGACATAAACAGAAGGATTCTTCAAGAGGGAGAAGGTGAGAAGAGCCTCCAGCTAGCCCAAATCCAGCTGATATTGGAAACACAGGGGAGAGGACAGGTTGAGTGACCAGTGCTCTTCAGCATGACAGAAATGACGTTTGATTTGGAGACAGGGCACGTGGAGGGGCACACGTGTTGCTCCTCCAAGTGAGATTCTCACTCCGAGAGTCAGATTCTCAACAGGAGCTGGTGGCGGAGCCCAAGCTGGTATCACACAGGCTGCAGATGGAAACAAGGCAGGAAATATCTCTCGTGCTCTCATTTTTGGGTGCTTGTCACCCTCATCTATTTCAAGTATCAGCAAGAAGAAAATAACCAAGCGCCCCCTGCACTTGTTGATTTTAAACTCCTGCCTCTGCTCTCCAGTGGGCACTGACTGAGGGAACCACATGTTGCCTTGCACGAGGCAGGAGTTATTCCAATCTCAGCTGCACGGCTTAAAGAAATGAAAAGAAACCAAGGCACCAACTCATCCCTCTGCTTCCCCAAGTGCCCCACAGCAGACCCCCACGCACTCACATTTTTTTCCAGGTCTTGCTGCTTGTGTTCAGGGGCAAGTACGTCTTCTGGCTGATTTTAAGAAGAGACAGCGGAAGGTACCTTTAGATCCCTGTTCTCCAAGGAGCTCAGACTGGGGACAGGGCAGAGAGGTCCTTACCTTCACCTTCCGAGCAGAGACACGGCGCACCACTGCTCGCACTCTTCCCGGCTCTGCAGAGGGCTCATCGGCTGCGGCGTGGGGGAGGTGGTGGTAGCTCCCTGTGCCGGGAAGGGTGCTCTTGGCATTGGCCAGGTTGAGCAGCTCTAGGCTGAGCTCTTCATTCTTCAAGACCTGCCAGGTCAAGCAAGAAGGAAAGAGCGCCTGAAATCCTGCCTCTCCAGCTCCGCGCGCTGTTTGTTCAGCGCATACCCACTGCTCCTGGTGTGTACACAAAGCAGGCACTCACATCCCCTCCTGAGAGCAAGTTTTATTTTTAGTTCCCTCTCATATGTCCAAGGGTATCAGTGATTTTCTAATTCTCACGGAGCTGCAGGGCGAGCACCATTGCCAGGCGCCAGGCACGGCACGCAGCATTACTCACACGTACCCTCGCTCCCCCTGCCCGTCCCGCTCTGACGCTCACGTTCAGATAGGGATCGCCGTGCCAGCGCACCCTGATGCCAGCCCGGCCCTGGGCACAGCACTGCTCCGTCCTGACCTACAGCTCCCTCCTTACCCCGATTCTGTACTCTCCGCACAGCTTCCCAACACGTTAGGCATGTCTTTCCCCAAACAATGCCTCTGCACAGTGCTGGACTACATAATGTAAGGGAGAATGGCCAAATATCCATCCATCTCTGGCTGACGCCACCCAGCTAATTCCAGTTTTGTCTGAATGCATACCTCCAGAAGCAGCCAGCCCACAGCACCGTGTAGGCAGCGAGATTCAAAGCAGCACTGGTGCGAAGTGACACATTTCCAAAAGATAAAGAGTATCTGAATGAGAAAGGCTCTGTTACAGGTGATCTGGAAGGAACACTGGGGGAATTCATGTCTCACGGGAGGGTTTCTATGTAGATAACAAAGCTTTGATGGAGTTTATGACTGGGGACAAGCTTGAGTAATTGTTACCATGGCAGTGAATTGGGAGGATGGGAGGCAGAGGTCATCTGAGTCATCCGTGTAGAGAATAGCTTATCAAAAGATAGCACAGGGTGGGCTGAGGGAGAGAGGAGAGGAGAAAAGAGGCTGACAAAGAGGTGAGATATACAGCTGTGAAAACTGACAGCTACGCAGAGACAGGCTGCTTGTTCCCCAACCGAAACCGATCCATCTGCAGCTGTCAGTCCCGACAATTTGATCAGAGGGGGTCACACAAGCGCAGAAGTACCAGCTTTATTTTTTTGGCCAGCAAAAGAAAGAGGCAGTCCCAGGTTTGTGATGGGCTTCTCTGCCTCCCATGTGCTCCGAGTCCTGGCCCTGCTCCAGGGAAAACCCCGGCATGGGACTGGTCCTTGGGTTCCCCGCGCCGGCCTCGCTTTGTAGCACCGCCGTGGGCCGTGCGAGCCCCCCGAACAAAAGAGCAGGAGGAAATGGAGAGTTGAGGAAAGGTCAGGGTCCTGAAAAGGAAGAATTTACAGCGCGTTAGAAAACAGGCACAAAGTGTCGGGCTGGCATCTTCTGGAAGGCACTTCCCCAGGGACGGGAAAGGCCAGCGGGCCGCTCTGCTCTGCCTGGGACAGACCCAGGGCGATTTGTGAATCAAGGCGTACAATGGGGGCTGTAACAATTCAGAGACTCTAACTGTTCCCTACAAGGGACCATGAATGAGCTCGCAGAGCTGCTTCTGCGCCAAGCAGCCATGACAACATATTGGCAAGGTCACAAGTAGCACTTGTAATTGGGAATGTGTAAAAGGTTCATTGTCTCCCGCGAAGAGCTCCGGGGAAGGGGAGGGGGCAGAACCGCAGGCTGCTTTTGCCATTTCCTTTGGGAAAGTCCTCACTGGGAAAATAATGAGCAAGAGGCCCATGCCGCCACAAGCCCCAGGCTGCCAAGTTGGAGTCTCTTTCGCTTCAGGCAGGGATATTCAGCAGTCAGAGCCAAGACACTGGGGTGAAGTCCTCACCCTACCAATTACACCTGAGGATTTCACCCTTGGCTTCTGATCCCTGCTCCACCACTCCAGGATGCTATCCGAGCATTTTACTCCATGTGCCTCGCTCTTCTCTGAAACGCTCCAGGATCCACGTGAAAACAGCGTGCTATTACCGCTAACCCCTTAAAAACATCACTCTGAGATGTCAGCAGCCTGAAAATCCGATTTTTGACTAACACACTGCACCCCCTTGGGGATGAGAAGCAACAGAGATCGCTGAACACTGAGCTACTCCTCTGTGAGCCGGGCGGCTCTGTCTCGGCAGCGTGCTGGCAGGCAGCAGCACGCGCTGTGCCTCGTGCTCCCGGGGCAGCCAGGGCTGGAAGGTGGGCTCGCACCCCACGAGCAGCCGAGCCGGCTTCCTCGTGAGCAGTTTCTCAGCTTATGACAAACGATAGCGCGTGCATCCCAGCTGCAAGGTGCAACAGATGAGCTGAAACTGGCTTTTCACTTCCCAGCTGGAGCCGGCCGGGAGCTGTACCCCAATCACTGCTTCATCCGTGCTAACGGGTAACCTCCCAAGTCCCAAACTCATTGATTGGCAACCGAATGGTCATGACCTTGTATACTCCTCTACCTGAGCTCTACCTGATGCTCACCGCACAGAGAGACTGGACAGACATGGACAAATGCACTTGGTGGGGCTTTGCCAGTTGTGGGCTGACATTTCATGTCAATCCTGTATAAACTAGCATACCCCACATCCCCCCATCACAGGGCCAGCACGGTAAACTGGGTCATTTGGCTGAACCAGCTGAAATATCTGCCGAGGAGAGAGGCAGGAGTGTGTCAGTCATCTGATTCAATTCAAAGAGAAGAAGTGGGAGGGGGGAGAGGGAGGGAAGTGGGGAAGGTCTATTACAGTAGCTATTCTTGCCAAAGGAATGCACAAATCTGGGATCCAAAAGACTTTAGTTAATCATCACTAATTTAATAGTCATCAGGAAATTCACTATATTTTAAGGGACGATCAGAAACTTGATTGTATTTAGGGTTTTCATAAACTTGTCAACTTCAAAAACTTCTAGGCCCCTTCCCACCACCAACTGAGATGAGGCAGACTACAAATCCGATCCTGTGCAGCCTGTGCAAGCCATGCAGAAAAATGGGAAACAAAGCATGCTGGCAGTCAAATGTACACCCAGACCAGCTTGCCATGACCTCCTCTTTGCATGCCTAGGGATGGGGATGTGGGGTAACGGGAAAATGGGAAGACTGATAACAAGAGCGCAGTCACACAGGGCAGCATGGGCATAGCGCTGCTCCTGGCTTGGTAAGCAACCCAAAAACAGCCTCAGATCAGGATGTTGTGGGGTGGAGTGGAGAACACCAAAGCTGCCTCACCTCCTGGTCGAGCTCTTTGCCTAGGGCCAGGTAATTGCTCTTCAGAATGATGTACTCGTCCGCCAGCTCCTTACGGCTGGTCTCCAGCGTGCGCAGCCGGTCCCGCAGGGCGTCCCGCTCCCCGGTGACCTTCTCACTGCGGAGCTCCAGCTCCAGCACACGGTTCTCCAGGGACAAGATCTGCAGAGGGGGGCAGCAGAATTAGACCAGCAGCCATAATAGGGCATTTATTTGTTCAAACAGGCTCTAGCAGGAAGGGAGATGAGTTTTACACAAATTTCTCAAGTATCTGGAGCAATGGGGGTAATTCACTACTCTAGCTAAAGAAAAGTGAGTATGCCAAACAAGAAAAGATAAAGGTATCTGGCAGAGCTGAAACCTTTTGCATACCATATTTTTCAGTTCAAAGTTCTCTGTCTCATACTGCTCCTTCATTTTGTTTGTCTCAATCTGGAGATCAATGAGGTCTTTGGAAATCTAGGAGAGAGAAAGGACATTATAAAAAGGTCACGGAATGGCTCTGAGGGCAGCACAGCATCTCAACAGGTTGCAACAGGGAATTAGAGCCCAGAGGTACTGAAAGGACCCACAGTTGCACCTTTTACCTGAGCATTAGCAGAAGAGGAACACTGTGGAGAGCCGGGATCAGCTCCCAACACTGCGGCTTTTTGCCACTGAAGCATCCTGTCCCACAGGCACACCAAATAAAAAGGCAAAGACACAACCCTCAAAGAGGAAAAGCTAAGGAGAATCAACCCTGAGGTCTTGGCCTCTTTCAGAAGGAAGAAGTGTGGGAAGCCAGTGAGACCATAGTCAATCCGAGCTTATTTCAGCCTAAACACCTCCAGGGAGCAAATGGAAGAGCCTGGGTTTTGGAAACACATATACCTCTGGAAAGAAGCCCCAACATTTCCCACCAGATTTTTCACTGCAGATCTATTGGGCTCATACAGCTTCACGGCTCAGTTCTCTCCAACTCCCCAAGTATCTGTTTTACCTTCAGTTTTTCCTCTTCGCTGAAGACCATTCTGGCTGATAAATCTGCTTTGGAGCCAGCCAGCATCCCCATGCTCTCCTGCAGGTCTCCAAGCCCCATGTACAACCTCTCATTCCTATCCTGCAGCTGCACCTAGAGACACAAAACAGCTCTGACAGCCAGTGCCAGAGAGCAAAGCTCTCCTCTCCTGTCACCGTGCTGATGGAAGAGAAGAGCACAGCATATCCAGCAAGGAAATGCAGCTTCTCAGAGCTTTAACAGATTGCAGATGGGGTTTTCAGCTGCCATTTTCCTCCTGCGATTAGGATTTCATTTGCAGAGCACTGGTTCAGTGACCCAGGAAGGTGCTGCAGACCTTCATACTTACATTTTTGTTAGCGAGATGCTGCGCTTGCCCTGTCAGAGCATTTACACTCTCCTTCTCTGCAATGCTTCCAAAATCCATGTGCATGAGACTCAGTGCTCGCAGGCTAGGTTCTTTGCACAGTACCAGGCAAGCAGAGACTGAAGAGCAAACGCAGGGCCTCAGGATCTCTGTGGCAGCGACTTTTCCCTCTGGGTACAGCACAAGCGATGTTGCTATCAACTTTGGTTGCTAGAGGGTGCAGCATCCACCTCGATCCGAGGTGGAGCCAAGTATTGCAGCCAGCCCTGGGGCTGTTAGAGCAGAAGAAATGACACGGGTCAGGAGGTAACCGTGTTCCTAAGACAACATGGATCAGGTACCCAAGTGAGAAGCTTTGCAGACACCACCAGCGAGGTAATGCTGCCAGTGAGGAGGTGCTGCTCTGTTTGTGTTCGTTCCAAACCCAAAGACACCCTGCAGGGATGGCTTCCATCTCTACCACAGGGGTATTTACAGGATTTCAGATCGGGATCTCAATTTCACAACCCAGGCCTTCAATCCAACCATCTCTCCTGAGATTGTCCTGTAGCACCTAGCATCAGCTTGCTTCCCTGCATTTTTTTCATATCTGTACAATACTTGTATTTCTCGTGACAGCACACAATTATGAAAGGCCAATGAGCTGCCCAAAGGCAATCAGGATCTTTCAGCTCTGACCGAGCTACAGCTGGTGACGGGGAAGACCTTCCCAAATTTATCAGCTCTCATACAAGATGCTATGTGGAAAGATGTAAATTTTAAAGCGAAACACACACCGAAATAAAATGCTACAACAGCTAGCTGTGTGCTGAGAATGGCAGCCCAGGACACAGGAAGAAGTTCCCTATGTCGAGCGGTGCTAGCAGCTCCCTGAGGAGGAGCTGCTTCCCTTACAGACGCAGCTGAACTTTGACTTGCTGCAGACTCAGTAATTTGCAGCAGCCCATTTGTCAACGTTCGCTCATGGTTAGAGGCGTGCTGAACCCTGATGGGCCCAGACAGGGCTAAACCTGGACTGTGCCGGTCTGCACTGCATTGCTGAATCCAGCTGGCAACCCTCCAGACACAACTGGGATATCCCCCAAGGGTGCACGAAGCTACAGGTGCTTGAACAGAGCCCCTGACACACAAGTGCAGGTTACAGAGAGTGCAAGGCACAGCGGTAACGCTGGAAAAACTTGGGGAATGGCAGTCACGGGGTAAAACAAATGCTGTTTTATCATCTAATTTCAGGCTTATTATCTCTATTTCTGTAGAGCAGGCGAGTTTAGGTAAGAATTTGTCTCTTAAGAAAAGTGTTGATGATGCAACGTTTATAAAGACCATAGCTCTGAATAACTTGTTAGTAGCTAAGCTAAATTTATGGCTGAGGGAGAGGGCCCATCCTGATACAAGCACCATGCCAAGCATCGTTCACCAGCTCCTCACCAGTGGCATCTGGTCCCGGCTGCTGTCAAAGATCCTCTAGCACCTCAAAGTCAATTTCATAAATGGCCGCAGATGTGTGACCCAGCGGCAGGGCTCTTTGGGGGCTCAGGGGAAGGAGAAGCTAATGAAACGTGCAGCTAACATCTTATTTTTTTCTGCAAAAGAACATAATAGCCCTGAAGTAATTTTATTAAGGTAATGAAAGCGCTGATGAGAATTCACAGTCTCTTCACACCCACTGCCGAGCAGAAAGCCAAATTCACACACGCCCACAGCGCCAGAGCGCTCGGAAGCAGGCAGCGGGTGCTCGGGCACGCCGTGGAGAGGAGCGGAGCCGTGCTGCCCCGGCACAGGCAGGCTCCTGGCGCTCCCAGCCCCGTGTGGCCGGAGCCCACGCGGGCGCAGGGACACGCAGCAGGCCGGCTGCCGAGGGGCGCCTGCTTCACCTGCCAGCCTTCACTGTGCTCCTCACGGCTCATGAACACACGCGGTGTTATTTACAGAACCACGCTGCCTGGCAGGCCCAGCTCGGAGCAAAGCCACCGCGGTGCCGGGTGCTGCGCCTGCACCAGACACAGCAGTGCCTGTTTTATCCCTGGTCTGGAAACACGAAGGACAGACGTTGTCCTGGCGCACAGCACCAATGGCAGACCAGGCAGGCACGGATGGCTGTGGGGCGTCATTGCAACCCAAAGCCTCTATCCAGCGAAAACCAACCGACAAACAAACAATGACAACAAATCCACGAAACCCAAACGTGTTTTATTAACCCACAAAGGTCAGAAATAATAACTTTGTGCTGAGTTGTCCCTTCACTCCAGAGTCCGACGTATGCGGACGACGCAGTGGCTGGGTCACCAGCAAGCCTGCACCTGGACGTAGCTCTAAAACAGCTCAGGAGGAAACTGGGTCAGGACTCGGACACCACACCACCGGTGCCCACAGTGCCCTTCCCACCCCGGCCGGCCCCGGCAGCACGGGGTGTTCCGGTAACCGGGCTCGGGGCCTTCCCCCGGGCCGGGCCAGGCCCGGCCAGGCCGCACCGCCGCTCCCCGTCTCCATGGCAACGGGCGCGGACACTTCCGGGTGGAGGCGGCGTTGGCGTTGCGCCCCCTGGCGGCCGGAGGCTGCGCGGCGCCTCCGCGCGGGGTGGCGGTGCCACCAGGGGCTGCCACCGTCCCCGGGGACGTCCCGGTGCCACGGGCCGGGCCTCGCCGCCACGCGGCCGTCCCCTGCTCCCCCGGGTGGTGGGGACAGGGCGAGGACAAGGCGCCCAGGGGGTGCCGGTAGGGGTCACGCTCACCCCTGGGGACCGGGAACGAGGAGCGCAGTGGGTGACACGAGGAAGGTGACACGGTCGCAACATCCCTCTGTTGTCACCCTCGTGGCTGCCACCCCCGGGACCTTCCAGCTCCACCAGTGCCACCAGTACGGGCCTGCACGTCCCAGGCTGCAGCGTCCCACCGCGGGCTGGGACCCTGGAGCTGAGCTGGCTCTGGTGGGCAGGGCAGAGGGGCAACGACTCCCAAGAGCTGAAATAAGTCCGAAACAGCTTTTTTGATGATTTCGCTGCTCTCCCTAATACCCTTACAGCCTTCTCCATGGCAACCAGGGCGGACGGCGCAGACTTTGGTCCCGGCCGAGCACACCGAGGGCCGCGGTGCCGGCAGGAGGAGGCCGCGGCAGCAGGGACCCACGGCAAAGTCCCCGCGGTGGCCTCGGTGACGCCGCACGGCTCCAGTCCCAGGGGCCCCGGGCGTCCCGGGACGCGTTGGGAGATGTCGGCTCGAGGGCAGCGTGGGAAAGGTGCTGCTTATTTCCCCACGGCCGCTGGTTTGCTGTTTTCCTAGCGAGAGGCTCTCCGTGCGCGGCGTTAGCTGCCCGGCGGCCGCGGGTCGCTCGCTTTTAAAATCGACCCGTGGGGTTTTGTGGGTTTTGGCCGGCGGGGCCGTGCTGGTTCAGCTTTTTGCGGCTCCCCCCCCCCATTGATTACGCCTTGTGTCAATATGTGCTTAGCGCCTGGCGGTGGGTGCGCTGGTCTCCGTCGCCCGCTTCTCCCTTTGGATCTATAATTTCCCAGAATAGAAGATTAAAATAGAGGGGGAGGAGAGCGCTGCTTCGGGCCAAAAAGAAGCTGGAAAAACATTTCTTATTTAGCCGGGCTGCAAAGTTCGATCACGTCGAGCAAAGAACTGCCGGCATCCCTGGCTCACCCTGACACTTGCTCCTGTGGGCACGCTCCCCGCTTTTCCACCGCTTAAAACCTCTGCCCAAATAAAAGAACGGAGACCTGAGAAGTCCCCCGCGAGTCAGGGGAGGACAGGCCGTGCTCGGTGGGGACAAAGAGGTGGCAGCAGGGACAGCCCCCCAGCCAGCTTGGCTGTGCAGCATCGCTGTCCCTGCATTGTCCCCATCCTTGTCCCCGGGGACTGGCGCGAGGCGAGCTGAAGGAGCTGAAGGGCGAGCGGTGGCCTGGTGGCTTCTCCCTGGGTTCATCAGGCGGTGACACCAGGGAGCCAGCAGGGCTCCCGCAGCTTGGGCACCAGCGACTTTTTTTTTTTTTTCTTCCTGGAAAATGGTAAAGAATTCTTCAGAAGCCACATAGGAGCCAGGCAGGTGGGGAAAATGACCTGGGACACAGGACGGGGTCAGAGCTACCCCACGGATCTGGGGAGCTGCCAGGCGGCTCCGGCAGGGGAGCGCTGGCACCAGCGCCCACGGGGACCTTGCGGGCTTGGGGCTGGCTTGGCTTCCCGCTGCCAGCCCGCGGCTCTCCGCACGGACACACAGGGCTGGGCAGTTTGGGCATCACGGGGTTGCAAACCAGGACCCCGAGGGGGAGAAAAGCTGACATCGGAGCATTTTCCAATCCCTCCGGCACTGTGGGGAAGGGACGCTGATGGAAAGCCCCCAGCATGAAAACCCCGACGTGCAGGAAGGAGCGAGCCCTTCCGCCGGCCTCCGCACGCTCTGCACCACACCGCAGTGCCCGGGCTGTGGGGACAGCCCGTGCTGACTGCCCTTTGTGCCCCCGGCACGGCCACTTTGTGCCACCGGGACGCGGGTCCGACGCCGTGCTCACCCCACCAGCATCCTCAGCTCCCAGCGCTTCACCTCCACTCCTGGGCTCGGTGCTGCCGTAGACGTCTCCGTGTGCCCCTGCAGCTGGGGCAAACACCGCCACGGAGCGGGGGGAGAAGCCCCTCGCCCATCCCTGTTCCCGCTGGCCGTGGCCGAGCCCAGCAGCGGCAGGGTTAAGGCCAGCGGCGGGCGCTGGACGGGCGTCAAGGTGGTTGCTCCATCCCTGCGCGGGGCCGGGAGCGCGCACGGAGCCGCCCGCCACCATGAGCGCAGGCAGAGGTAAGGCACAGAGAGCCGGGCAGGGCGAGGGGGCGCGGGGGGAGAGGCCAAACCCTGCCGGGACTTTGCCGGGTGGCTGCCGGTAACTTTTTTCCTCCCCCCCCTTGCTTTCTGCTGCTAAAGAGTCAGGCGGGGAGCTCCTGCGCCTTCTCGGGCGCGGTGACGCGGAGCCCTCTGTTCCCCGCTCCGGTAAGCTGGGGAGGAAGGAGGCGAGGGGACGAGGAGCGCTGTTGCCGGCCTTTCTGGGGGAAGGAAGAAGCCACTGCTGTGACATAGGGACAGAGACCCAGGGGGACACAGGGGGACTCGGGACGCAGCAGCGCGCGCACATGGGCTGGGATGAGCCAGCCCCTGGGCAGGGGGACACCGGTGGCAGCAGGCATCCCTGCCCCGCAGTGCTGGTAGGTGACGTGTGCCACACCATGGTGGCACGGCCGTTTGCCCCACGGGTGACCAAGGCTCTCAGGTCCCCCAGCCCTGCGCCGTCCCCTCCGGCAGCCGTCGCCCTGCACGCGGGGGTCGCCACCCCGCGCTCGCCCCGCTCACGGTCTCCCTTTCCTCCGTGCCCCGCAGCGGGCAGGGCCCCGCTCCTGCTGCCCCTGGCCCTGCTGTTGGCCGCCGCGTCCCAGCCCCACGATGGGGACGTCCCCAAGGAGCCCGCGGAGCCCCTGCGCTGCCCCAGCCCCTGCGCCTGCAGCTTCGATGACTACAGCGAGGAGCTCAACGTCTTCTGCAGCGGCCGCAACCTGACGCAGCTCCCCGAGGACGTCCCCGCCAACGCCAAAGCCCTCTGGCTGGACGGCAACAACTTCACCCAGCTGCCGGCCGCGGCCTTCAGGAACCTCTCGGGGCTGGACTTCCTGGACCTGCAGAGCAGCCAGCTGGCCGCCGTGGAGCAGCACGCCTTCCACGGCCTGCGCAGCCTCTACCACCTCCACCTCGAGCGCAACCGCCTCAAGTACCTGGCGCCCCACACCTTCCTGCACACCCAGAACCTCGTGTCCCTCAGCCTCAACAACAACTTCTTCAGCAAGGTGGAGGAAGGGCTGTTTGCCGGGCTCTCCAACCTGTGGTACCTCAACCTGGGCTGGAACTCGCTGGTTGTCCTGCCCGACAAGGTGTTCCACGACCTGCCCAACCTGAGGGAGCTGATCCTGGCGGGGAACAAGCTCCCCTACCTCCAGCACCAGCTCTTCTGCAGCCTTACGGAGCTGAAGGAGCTGGACCTGAGCGGGAACGCGCTCAAGGGCATCAAAATCAACATCTTCGTCAAGCTGCAGAAGCTGCAGAAGCTTTACCTGAACCACAACCAGATCAACGCCATCGCGCCCCGCGCGTTCATGGGCATGAAGTCCCTCCGGTGGCTGGACCTGTCCCACAACCGCCTCGTCTCGCTCTTCGAGGACACGTTTCTGGGCCTCCTGAGCCTGCACGTCCTACGCTTGTCCACCAACTCCATCAGCGGCCTGAGGCCCAGGACTTTCAAAGACCTGCAGTTCCTGGAGGAGCTGCAGCTGGGGCACAACAGGATCCGGAGCCTGGCGGAAAGGACCTTTGAGGGGCTGGGCCAGCTGGAGGTGCTCAGCCTCAACAACAACCAGCTGCAGGACATCAGGGTCGGGGCGTTCCTCGGGCTGTACAATGTGGCCGTGATGCACTTGTCTGCCAACTGCATCAAGGCCCTCCCCGACTTCGTCTTCAAGGGGGTCAGCAAGCTGCACAGCCTCCACCTGGAGCACAGCTGCCTCGGCAGGATCAGGGCCAGCACCTTCTCCGGCCTCTCCAGCCTGCGGCGCCTCTTCCTGCAGCACAACGCCGTCTCCGCCATCGAGGACCGGAGCTTCAGCGAACTGCATGAGCTCCTGGAGCTCGACCTGAAGCACAACAGGCTGAGCCACCTCTCGTCCCAGCTCTTTGTGGGCCTGAGCAACCTGGAGTACCTCTTCCTCTCCTCCAACCAGCTCCTGGACATCTCCCAGGACGCCTTCGGCCCGCTCCAGAGACTTTTCTGGCTCGACCTCTCCCATAACCAGCTGGAGACGCTGGACAACGCCGTCATCTCCCCCCTGGCCAACCTGCGGTACCTCAGCCTGAGTAACAACTCCCTGGAGACCTTCTCAGTGGGCTTCCTCTGCCCTTCCTTCGCCCTGGAGCAGCTGTGGCTGGGGGGGAACAACTGGCACTGCAACTGCTCGCTGAAGGGGCTGCGGGACTTCTCCCTGCGGCACCCCGCGGTGGTCCCGCGCTTCGTGCAGTCCGTGGCCGAGGGGGACGACTCCCACGTCCCCGTCTACACCTACAACAACCTCACCTGCTGCCACCCCCCCAGCCTCGCAGGCCTGGACCTCCGCGACGCCAGTGAGGACAGCTTTGCTCACTGCTGACACGCGCCTGCTGTCCCCGCCCCGGCCCCGCCGTGCCAGGCTCACCGCGGCAGTGCCGGGAGCGACGGCTCCACCACTGCCCGCGGTCAGCCCGGCCTCGTCCGTGTGTCCTGGACGGGGACCTGGGGAAGGCAAGGGGGGGGGGACAGGCACCGGCTCCACGAACCAAAATCTTTGTGTCTGGAGGTGTTTAAAGAGCAGCACCCATCACCAGGAGGGAGCAAAGCATGTTCCTGACACGAAGCGGGAGGTCAGGTGGCTTCACCCTGTCCTGGGTGGGCAGCACCCAGCCTCTCCGAGCCCCCACGCCTCACCCAGGGCCCCCAGCATCTCCCCTCTCCAGCCCCATCCACCGGCAGGACCCCGGGCCCCAGAAAAGCAGCACTAGAACCCAGCACACGGGGTCACCTCCGCCCCGGGTAGGCTTAAGGGAAAAACAGAAACCCCAAATTCCCCGTTGAGCTCGCCTGTCGGCTTGGGGAAGGGGGCGGAGGGCTCGCTTTAAGAGCCCCTTGCCACGATGCAGGCAGGGTACAGAAAGCCACACACACGCGTCACTTACCCGATAAATCGCAAGCAGACAAATAAACCTTTGGAGCTATCGCAACCCGTCTTGTAAGTATGTTTTTTCGAAAGCACGTGCCGCACCCAGCCAGGGCTTCTTATCAGAGCCCCTCGGGGCTCACACACAGCCCAGCTCAGCCCGGGCGCTGCAGGCTCCCCACATCCCCAGAGACCAGCAGAGCTTGCAGCGAGCTTTCCGCAAGATGAGCGGCCGTGAGGGAAGGACCGACACCGGGATCCATGGCCCGGAATCCCTGACTGCATCCGCAGCCAGCAGCCACGGCCCCGATCCCTTCCACGCAGTTATTGCGGAGCAGGATTTGCGTCGCAGGCTCCTCCTGCGCTGTGAGGATCGCTGCCACCAGCTCCCCGCACGCAAAGAGCGGCTCCGGCCGACGGCAGCGTGCTCGGAGGTGGCCGCAGCGAGGACGCGGTGGGTTTCGTGCAGGACGGGGCAGGGGCACACGGGTGCCGTGGGCCAGGAGAGGTGTCCGGCCCGGGGAACAGCCCCAGCTCTCCAAATCCTGGAGCAGCGAGCAAAGGTCAGGCAAGGTTTCCAGGAAAGCTGCGAGTGGGGAAGCCTAACGAGGCGCGAGCCCTAACGGTGGGTGCAGCACGAGCAGGGACAGATGCTCGGGAGGCAGCACGGCCAGAGCAGCGAGCCAGGAGCCACCAGGAGCCAGAGGAGCCCCACGTGTGCCAAGGGTGTAGGGAACAGCTGTGGCAAAGGATGCTGCAGAGGCCAGTTTTCAACCAGACAAGGGACTGGCAGGATCCAGAAGCTGGCATGGAGGAGGAAAGATGTAGCTGAACCCCACCAAGGAACACCTAGGTATACCTGAAGTGCTCTTAACACCAAGACTCGGCTACGGCGAGGCCCAAAGCTGGAGAAAAACAAGTCGCGGACTTGAATTTTAAGGAAACTGTTTACTGTCCGGAACTTTTAAAAATATTCCTGAGTCATGATAACCCCCCAGAAAAAGACATCGTTTCCAGTATGGTAGGATGCAGGCTTCAAAAGGGTACTCGAGCTCCTAAGGACGCCTCAGGAGAAGCGCATCCCATGCCCTCAGAGGCATTTCACGTACCAACAACGGGAGATTTCAGAGCGGGCTGCCTGGGCTCGGGCCCCCATCAGAGCGTCCAGCACTAACTGGCACGGAACCAAGCACGGAACCAAGTCCCGTGGCGTGTCACGCAAGGAAAGCGGAAGGCAGCAGCAGGCGGAGCTACAACGTGGATTATTCGTGCCATTTGGGCTCAGCAAGGGAGCAGCCAGCCCAAGCTGATGATGTTTGCCGCTGGAGCTGCGTTCAGTCACTGTCAGCAGCACTGCAGCGTGCGAGATGCCGTGGGAAGAGGCCTCGGCTCCACGAGTACCCGGACAACAGCTGGTCACAGAGGAAGGCGGCGTGCGAGCAGGGAAGGAGCAGCCGTACCGTGTGGGCAGAGCGCTGCCACGTGGAGAAGGCAAGAACCAGGCTGCGCACCCCTTGCGTGAGCACAAACACCCACGCTGAGTCTCTTCGGACACGGGGAGGCGGAGGATCACGTCCCTTTTTGGGTTGCCGTGAGCGGCACCGATGCTGTGATCCCCCCTCCCTCCGTCATCCCCCCCCCAAAACAGCCTCATGGTTAATTAAACAGCTCCTGCAACCTCTTCTCTGCTAGTAAGGGCGGCCGACGGCGCCGCCAGGCAAGGGTAGAGTCCAGCCCCAAACCCTCCTCAGGAGCTCCGCTGCGACGCGCTGTCCAGGACCTGCTGGGCAATGTGAGCCAAGGCGGGGAAGGCGGAGCTCTTGGGAAACTCCCGGATGAAGTCTCTGCCTTCCTCCAAGCTCTGGCCAAGCTGGGGGTCCAGGGGAACGGAGCCTGTGGGAGAGAAGGAAAGGGGAGAGTGACTGCTTGCTCACCCCAGGGCGAAGACCCGGAGTCAGGATGGAGAAACAGCCCTGCCAGAGGCATCTCCGGGGCAGCAGGACAAAGGGCAGCCGCTGCCTGCACCAAGCCCTTCAGCAGCTACTCCTCACCTCCCCCTGGCTCTGAGCCACCACCAGACCACAGGGCTTCAACAAGAGACTCTCTCCTATCCCAACCCCCGACCCCAGCGCTGTCCCCTGCCCACGCTTCATGGGGAGGCACTGAGACCTCTCGGGACGGCTGAGGGGTGGCGTCAGGCTCGGTTTGAGCAGCCAGAGCTGGCTGCTGACCGTCACCGCCCCTGCTCCAGCGGGGCCAGGTGCCCACCGCGAGCTGCGTGGATGGCAGAGAAGAAAACCAAGACCTGCAGCTCATCTCCGACCAGCCCCAGGGGCTCCCGGGGGCGCAGAGCCCAGCCTGCCCGCTCCAGCAGCAGTCTGTGTCTGCCCGAGCGCTCCCGCGGCACCACGTGGATGTCACCCAAAACCAGAAGGGCTCTGCTCCAGGGGCCACTCACCTAGAAAGGGGACTCCAGCGTACTTGGCCAGCTCCTCGCCTCCCCCTTTGGAAAAGATGTTTGTGCACTCCTGCAGGAGGAGAACCGGCAGCGAGTCACGCACCCAACAGCACCGGCTCCCCTCTGCCTTCCTGCCGCAGGGCGCTGCCCTTGCCCCTGCCCTACCCCCAGCTCCTTCCAGGCCAGCAGAGCCCGTGGCTTCTTCCAGAGCTCCCACAGCAGCTTCTTGTCCTCCAGGTTCACAGCATCGCCCCCGCGGCGTCTCACTGATTTCCCACCCGAGGCACCGCAGCGCGGAACCCCCAGGAGCCCCCAAGGCCCCCCGGCAGCACCGAGCTCACCGAGCAGTGCGGGCAGACGTAGCCGCTCATGTTCTCCACGATGCCCAGAACTCGCAGGCCCGTCTTCTTACAGAAGGTCAGCTCTCGCCTCACGTCTCCCACGGCCACCGCCTGCGGGGACAGCGGGGGAGGTTAGAGGTGTCTGTCCCTCCAGAGGTGGGTCTGGAACAGGCACGCGCCTGGTTTGAGGCACAAGCGAGGAGGGGAACTGGGGGATGCTCTCCCCCCGTTGCTGGCCGTAACTTGGGCCGAGCCCTTCACTACAGGGGCTGCGCTGGAGGACGGGTGACAGCATTATTTGGGGGTGCAACCCCCCCCCCACAGCCATCCCCGGGGGCTCCAGCTCAGCACCAGCGGGTTGCCCTACCTGGGGCGTTGTGACCAGGATTGCTCCAAGAGGTTTGTAGGGCCTCAGGGCCTCCACGGTGGAGATGTGCTCGTCAGAGGTGCCCGGCGGCGTGTCCACGATGAGGAAATCCAGCTCCCCCCAGGCCACGTCGGCAACGAACTGTTTTATCAAGGCTGCAGGAATAAAGGGCAGGGATGGGGCTCACCTGGGAGCTCAGCCCCATGGCACAGGAGCCAGCAGCACCTCGGCGAGGGTTCGCTGGCCGCGCCGAGCTCTGGGAGGTGGCTGCCGGCAGCCAGAGCCGACCGTACCGTTTTTCTTGGGTCCTCTCCACACCACGGCGTCGTCCGGCTTCTCCAGCAGGAAGCCGATGGACATGAGCGAGATGCTCCTCTCCTGGTCCACGAAGACCGGCACCCAGCCGCTGTCGCACTGGTGCACGTCGCTGTCCTGCACCTTGAACATGCGCGGGATGCTGGGGCCGCACAGGTCCACGTCCAGGATCCCCACCTGCGGGATCAGACAGCCCTGAGCACGGCCCCGGCCCTGCTCTGGCCAAGGGGAAGCAGCACCCGAATTTTTGCTGCCTGCAGACAGGACTCTGCAGCTCAGGGGCCAAAGCAGCAGGTTTGAAGCCAAGTTTCAAAGGGCTGCTTTGAGTTTCGACTGCCCTCCCTGTCTCTTTCCCTCCAAGGAAGCATCTCCTGGGTATCTGCAGGCACTTTGGAGATGTTTTTATTGCGGGGACCTGCCAGAAGCTAAAAGGCAGCGGCTCCACGTGGCTTTTAAGGAGCCCTCCTGGAACGAGCTGCCTCGTGCGCGCAGCTCCCCTTTGTCCCTGCTGCGCTGAAAATGAGCCTGCCTCATTCCCCAAGGGGCTGTGTCACACCACAAACAAGGAAATCGTTTCCCAGTACCCCAGTGTGGAAAACAACACGGAAAAAAATAAATAAATAAAGCCTTGGATCTCATCAGTCTCTTGGACAAAGGCGAGAAGAACTGTGCCGCTACCTCTGCCGGGCTTTTCAGGAGCAAGAAAAAGCCCAGACCCTTAGCAGAGCACACACACGTACAGAAAGGATGAGGAAGCCCAGGCCTGGTTGGGTGTCAGGGAGGAGAAGTCAGAGCCCCACCGCCCCGCCGCTCGCTCACCTTCTTGCCGGCGTGCCGCAGCGACAGGGCCAGCTCGGTGGCGATGGTGCTCTTCCCCACGCCGCCCTTCCCGGAGAGCACCAGCACGACGTGCTGCACGCCCGACAGGTTGCTTTGCTCTGGGGGGAGAGGAGGGAAGGGACACAGGGGTCAGAGAAAGCATTTTGGGGCCGCGGGCGCCGTCCCCACGGTGCTGAAGGAGCGGGGCCAAACGGGAATGGGGCGGGGGGGGGGGGGGGGGGGGGGGGGGCCCCCGGGGGGGCACCGGGAGAGGCGGCGCGGGGCCGGGTGCCACCGCACCGGGCCGGGCCGGAACCGGGAGGAAGAGGGGGAGCGGGGCCGGGCCGCACCGGGGCCCCGCCAGGCTCCGGTACGCGGGGAGCCAGGGCCCGGGAGCCTGGGAGTCGGAGTCGGGGCCGGGGCCCAGGCACCGGGGAGGGGAAAGGGGGGAGCCCCGGGCCCCGCCACCGCTCACCGCCCGCCGCCGCCCCCTCCATGCTGCCACTGTCCCGCGGCGCCGCCCGCTTCCGCCTTCCGCCGCGCAAGCCCCGCCCCCTAGGGACTGGCAGGCACCGCCCCCAATGGCGAGCCGCGCTCTCGGCCCCGCCCCGCCCCCTCAGCCCGTCGCCCGACCAATAGGCTCCGCGCTTCCCCATCGGCGGCCTCCACCCAATGGCTCTCCTCCGCGGCGATTGACGGGAGGGCTCAGCCAGTAGCGCCGAGCTCCAGGCGGGCACCTCCCACCTTCCCCTTCCCCAGCGGCTTGAGCGACGGAGCTGCGGGCCAACCGCGAGGCGGCGAGACTGGGGGCTGAGCCAATGGGCGCGGGGGAGGGGCGGGACCGGGAGCGGATTGTTTATGTGCCGGGAGGGGAAAGTAGGTCGGGGCCGGGGAAGGGCTGAGGGGGGCGTCCCGGGGGGTCCGGGCCCTGTGTGGGGGCCGGGCCCGGGGCGCTGCGGGAGCGGGGCCCGGCGGCGTTGGCCCCCCGCTGGCAGAGCTCCGAGACCGCAGGAGCGAGCCCCAAGGCCCCGGCCGGGCTCCAGGCCCCGAGGCCCGGCGGCTGCAGGGAGCCGGGGGGGGCCCGGCTTAGGGCCGGGGCAGGGCCCGGGGCGGCCGCCGCGCTCCGGGCAGGGCCGTGAGAGGGGGGGCCCTGCGCTTCCCTCAGCGGCCTCTTCCCGCAGCCCCCTGCTGAGAGCGGTCCCCGGGCTGTCCCCGAGCGATCCCCGGCTCGGCCCCGCCGCCCGGGAGCTGTCAGCGGGGGCTGCTCGGCGCGGGGAGGACGAGGTGGGAGTCGTGGGGGCTGTGCCCCTGGGGGGAGGCCCCCCTGCAGAGGCCGTGGGGTGGCGGAGGGATGCGGGTGCCGCACCTAACCTGCTGTCCCTTCGCGTCCCCCCCCGCAGCTTACCTGTCCCGGAACGCCATGGCACGCCGCACGCGGAGCAGCCGGGCCTGGCACTTCGTGCTGAGCGGGGTGCGCCACGAAGCCGACAGCCGAGCGGTCGCTTTGGCCACCGGAGCGAGAGGCTGGGGCTACGACTCCGACGGGCAGGTAGGGGGGTGCTTGGGGCTGTGGCACGTCGCACAAGGGGACAGCTTCCCTCTGTCCCCCCGACACCCGGCCCTGCAGCCCAGGGGGTGCGTAACTGGGCAGCTGGCACCGCAACACGCGACTGGCCGAAATCTGGAAATATAATCTTTATAAATAATTACACAGGCAGCCTGGTGAGATGGGGGTGGTTGCTGCCTCCAAGCTGTGGCGTGGGGCTCCCAGTGCCTGTCCCCAGGGCGGCGCTCGCCGAGCTGCCCGTGGTCAGCCCCGCTGTTCTGCACCACAGCTCCGTGTCTTCTGGCTGGTCAGGCCAGGGAACTGATCTGTGCTAAATTAAATACTCTTTAAAAGCACGTAAAGCACGTGTATGTGAGGAAATACATAATATATACAATGTTCTTAAAATATTAATTTTAATTAGTGGTCTCAACACGCGTTTAAACTGCATCCGTTCTCCAGTCTGGCTCCCTGTACGGCTGTCCTGCCTTCTGGTCGCTGTGCAGCTGCTGCTGGGGGACTGCGGGCGGCTTCAGCCTGAGCAAACACGGCCTCAAAGTGAGGTGGATTTCCCTCAGCCGTCCCTCACGTTTTTCACCAGTCCTTCACGCTTTTCCCCACTTCTGGAGCGTGTGAGCTCAGGTCCCCACGCAGCCTGTGCAGCAGTGGGAATTCAGGGAGCTGCTCGTGAAGCTTCCAGGGCAGGCTGAAGCACTCCAAGGCCACTGCTAGAGCACGGGGCCCGAATCCGGGCGCTGCGCTCCCATAATGTCAGCGCGGCTTTGTGGTTCTGCAGCCGGGCTTCTAACAGCAGCGTCGGGAAAGGCCAGTGAAAAACAGAACTCAAGCTTGCTAATCTGCAGGCCGGAGAAGGAGGGGATGAGCAGCAGATAATTAAACCCGAGTCATTTCAAGCCCCGCTGTCTTACGCGGCCACAACACCCTGAGTTTAAAGGACTGTTGTGTTTAAATAATGGTGACAAAATCTGCTGTGGGCATTGCCATCTGCTGAGGGAGTGACTAACGAGCAGGGCTGTCTGACAGGTTCGTTAGCCCAGCGTAACTTGCTGAGATCTGTAGTGAGAGACCCCGTTAGGTGACACCGAGCCTCTCGTAACCTGTGGGTTGAGACGGGGCTCTTGCTCTTATGATGCCCGGTGCCGGGACGCTTGGGTCTCTTGGCATGGAGGGACGGTGAATCAAGTTCTTGTGTTCATGTGTGAAAGTAAACAAAAGCCTTTTAATCCTTCGCTAGGTTCCTTGCAGCGCTGGCGTGAGGAGCTGCAGCCTCGCTGCCTGGCTGCTTCTCCTCTGCTCTGCCCTCTCCCCTGCCTGGCCTCCTGTCCCCTTCCCTCCTTGTCTCTCCGGGGCAGCAGTTCCCAGCAGCGTGGCTCTTCCCTGCTTCGGCAGCGCAGGTGCAGAGCCCTGTGGAGACGTACGGGTTCTGTGCACAGCCGGGCGTTACGCGTCTGCTCTTTTTTTTGGGGGGTTCCTTGGCTGGCACCTGCAGCTGTCTGTAAGCTGCGCGCTGAAAAGCTTTAGCGCGATTCGCTTCAAAAGGTGTGTTTGGACTGTCGCGCCGCTCGCCTCCCCGCCCCTGGAAGCTGCACAAAACAGCAGGTCCTGAAGCAGCGTGATCAGGGGGCCAGGCAGGGCCACGATGCAGCCGTGCTGCCACGAGCCCGGGAACGTCCCCACGCAGCTCGGCAGCGTGCGAGACCTCCCCGAGCAGCCTGGCCGCAGGGAGAGCAGCCGCGGGCTTCGAGCCCAGCGCTCCGACCCGGGGGCATCGGGCAGTGACGTTCCTCTGCCTGTCCCCGCAGCACAGCGACTCGGATTCGGAGCCGGAGTTTTCCTCCCTCTCGCCCTCCATCCCGAGCGCCATCCCCGTGACGGGAGAGTCCTACTGCAACTGCGAGAACCAGAGCGAGGCTCCCTACTGCTCCAGCCTGCACGCCCTGCACCGCGTCAAGGACTGCCAGTGCGGCGAGGAGGATGAGTGTAAGGGAGGGGGGCCCAAACCACCCGCTGGAGTCCTTTGGGGTTTGAGGCGGGTGCAGTCCCGGCCTGGGGGCACGGACTGCGCCTCTGCGTGGATCTTTGCTTTTCCACAGGGCCCTTATCTCTGTTCCAGCACCCGGTGCTCCTTTGTTTATATCTCAAGGCCACGTAGTCTTTAGGAAGATTACGGGCACGCGCATCCTGCCGCGTTCCAAGAGCCGAGTGCTGAACTTGTTAATGCATCAGGGTTCACCCCTGGAGGCTTTCTTCCAAATCCAGCCGAGGTCACCAGTGAAGTCAGCTCCTGTGGTTGCAGCCCCGTTAATGCTGATTGTTACGGCTGGCAGGGCGCCCGGCGCCCGGTGGGGCCTTCTCAGAGCTGGCAGAAAGGTAGGCAGAGGGTGGGCCTGGGCTGGCCGAGAAAGTCCGTGGCACGGCAGAGCTGCTGCAGGACTCACGCTCTGACTCTAGCCCCTTGAGCCAACGAGAAGTGAGTGTGATTCCCTCGGAGGAAAGGAGGTCTGTGGAGCTTTGTGTTAGCCAGAACTGAGGGTGTCAGGCAGGAGACAGCATTGAACCGTCCCCACTGGGACGCTGCAGAACAGTTCAGCCCTCAAATAGTTCTCCCACGTGCACAGCTTAGGATTTAGCCTCTTAAATGGGTTTTAAAGAAGTAAATGTTGAGAAAACAACAGTCCCTCTGTGCTTTGGCTTGGAAGTGGCTCCCTGTAGGCCTTTGCCCATCCTCGTCTCGTGTCCTTCCCGAACAGATTTTGACTGGGTGTGGGATGACCTGAATAAGTCGACGGCCACCCTGCTGACCTGCGATAACCGCAAGGTGAACTTCCACATGGAGTACAGCTGCGGCACCGCGGCCATCCGGGGCAACAAGGAGCTGGCAGACGGGCAGCACTTCTGGGAGATCAAGATGACCTCTCCGGTGTATGGCACGGACATGGTACGTGGAGCCGAGTCGCTCACAGGCGTGCAGAAAAGCCCGGTGTTCTCTGACCAGGTCAGCAGGCTTCCTCCGGCAGTTCACCTGGGCAGTAAGGAAATTGAGGGTGGGAGGGTTGGTGATTTTAGGTGAGAGCACAGTAATTAGGACCAGAACCCGATCTTCTCGCTTCCCTTTCGTGCTACTGGTAGATCAGCACTGATAAACTCAGTGAGGACTGTCAGGCATCAGCACCGGGCTGTGGTTAGCAGCAGGGCTCTGACGAGCGCTGGGGCGTGCGCTGCTGAGTCACTTCCTGCCCCCGGGACTGGAACTTGCCTCCCTCGGGGCTGCGATGGGTTCCCTGCTGTGACCACTGCTCGCGTGGCTTGTGACCGGGGCCCGACCTCGCTCCCCACCATTAATGCAGGGGCCACAGCCCCGTTAGCTCCCCCAGCCCTGCTCAGGCTGCACCTCACGCGCCGGTCCCCGAGCGCTGAACCCAGCGCCAGCCAAACCCTTAAAGGGAGGAACCCACACCCCCGGCTTGGCTTCACCCAAATTCCCAACCTGTAGGGCTGTGCCGAGCCAAGGAGGGGAGACGCGGTGCCCCTGCAGACGCTAAGCCTGTTGTCTTCCTCCCAGATGGTGGGAATTGGGACATCGGATGTGAACCTGGACAAGTACCGCCACACCTTCTGCAGCCTGCTGGGCAAGGACGAGGACAGCTGGGGACTCTCCTACACAGGTGACAGGGGCAGGGCAGCCGGAAAGCCAGCAGCAGGTTGAGGAATTCATTGGCCTGAATGGGATTGCAGCCAAAAAGGCCACCTAGCCTGTGAATCACGTAGTTAACCATAATGAGAGCTGCTGCCTGTTTGCTTCCCCGGTGCCACTACACGCCTGTGGGGCTTACCTAAGCGTCCCATTGCGTAGGACAGACTGCTTCCTGCTCTCAGCTCTGGGAGCAGCAAGCTGGACCTGCGTTTTGCAGACCCCTTAGAACCAGCGTGTGAATTTCCAGGGCCTCTGGGCTGCAGGTTGAGTATCACTGATTCGGGGTTTCAGTGTTGCTGCCTGGGCTCTGGTATTCCAGAACCTCAGCTTCCCTCTTGCCATTGTGCACCCCGAGGAGGAGGGCGGTCAGTGAGTGGTTAGGGGACGGAGGGGACGGAGGGCTTTTGTAGGCACTGACAGGCTGTACCAGAGGGAACTTGCAGCGAAGCATGTGAGAATTAGGGTGGATTTGTGGAGCGCAGACTTTCTATTGAATGCGAGGTGTGTTGTTTTAAGGACTGCTGCATCACAAGGGTGACAAGACAAACTTCTCCTCGAGGTTTGGCCAGGGCTCTATCATTGGGGTACATCTGGACACGTGGCATGGGACACTCACGTTCTTCAAAAACCGCAAGTGCATAGGTAAGAGCAAGGGCAGCCCCGGTGGCCTTCAGGCGCAGAGGAGAACGGGGGAGTGCTGCAGCTTTAGC
This sequence comes from Heteronetta atricapilla, assembly GCA_011075105.1. Lineage (NCBI taxonomy): Eukaryota > Metazoa > Chordata > Aves > Anseriformes > Anatidae > Heteronetta > Heteronetta atricapilla. The sequence continues at coordinate 12,284,949 of CM021744.1, forward strand.
TGAACTCAAAGTTTGGCTGCAGCTGGGCTGCAAGGGAAAATACTGGGAAAGTTAGTCAAAACTAACGTGAAACCTCCCTGATGCTGTCCCCTGCAGGGGTTGCAGCTACGAAGCTGCAGAACAAGAAGTTTTACCCCATGGTGTGTTCGACGGCAGCCAAGAGCAGCATGAAGGTGATCCGCTCCTGCGCCAGCTGCACATCTCTCCAGTACCTCTGCTGTTACCGCCTGCGCCAGCTCCTGCCCAACTACGTGGACACGCTGGAGGTGCTGCCATTGCCACCAGGACTCAAGCAAGTGCTACACAACAAACTGGGGTGGGTCTTAAGCATGAACTATAGCACATCAAAGCCTTCCTCCTCATCGTCAGGAAGCGACTCAGATAGCTCCTGTGGCTCGGATGCAGAGGCCTGCCAAAGGAAGAGGTGCAGGAGGACGTAATGTCTCTTCAGACGAACTGCTTTGAGGGACTCGGGTGGCGTTTTGTTCCGCCGCCTGCAAGGGCAGGCCAGGCCTGACGCACCTCTTTCTTCACGGGGGACATCCGTTTCTACTTGTTTGTGAAGATTTCTCTTACTCCGGTTGAAATCTTTAGCCTAAACATCCATCACTTGCGTCGAAAATACCTGCTGACTAAGAGGTCTCAGCTCTGTGGAACAGGCAAACTGCAGCCAAGTACCTGAGGTTAAATCTCCTGGCTCGGCATCAAAGCCATCACCTCCTCCTGAAGAAAGCTGCGGGCTGTCAGCAGAGACAGGATTGAAGGTGGCCTCCTGGTCCCAAAGCGTACTTCTAGCGATCTCTAGTCAAATAACTGACTTGATTCATCAAAAGACGAAATCAAAGCCCAGTCCCCCTCCTCCTAACTGTTGTGTGTTGGTTTGGTATCCGCCATGAATTCATCACACTGGGGGGGCGTGATCGAACGGCAGCACTTAGGGAAACGGGCTCCTAGGGATGATGCTACGCCACTTGTGAAAGAGCAATTACTGAAAAGAGTTGAGCTGTTAGTGATCATTCTTGAGTGCCCCCCTCCATGACTTTAATCGCTTTGCATGTTGGCTACTGCTGCTTCTCCTGTATCAAAGACTGTATTAAACTGTAATAAAAAAGTATGAACTGCCTTTCATTCCTCTTACGGCCCTTAAAGGCACGATTCTAAATGTGGTTGACAAAAATAGCCACGCTAGCAAAGCCAATAGCCCAGAGGGGATATTTTAAATGCAACATTTGTTTGTGAGGTCTAGATGAGGTGGAGGAAGTGGCCTTACCTCACCTCTGCCCTGTTGAGGGTTCTTGCACTTCGCACTGGACAACCACAGCCTGGCCTCGATGGAGCTCCAGCAGAGCCATGCTGACGCCTGTGGCTGCGTACAGGAAGGGAGGGCGGCAGCGTTTTGTAAGAAGTGTGTTCTGACAGATTATGGCCAAACAACCCCGAATGCCCACCCCAGAGCCTGAAAATCAGAGCAGCTTGTGTGTGCAGGACAGGCGCTGACCAAGACCTGCGTGCTGCCTGCGGCAGGCCCCTTCGACGTGCTGGGGAGAAATGCTGGATCGGAGCCTGGAACAGAATAATCCAGCAGTGGCCTGGTACCGCTGCCAGCAAGTGGCACGCAGCAGAGCCTTCCTGCTTTTTTTTGCATTTCAGCTGCTCTTAAGGTTTTAGACAGGAAAGAGGAGGGAGAAGCGCTTTAGCTGCTGGCAGATCAGGCCACGAGCACTGGCTGGGAGCAAGCAGTGTGGCGAGGGGTCAGGTACTCGAGTGGTTCTTGCCAGGCGTCTGTCACGCTGTCAGGACAGCAGAGCTCCAGGCACCCATCGTGGCATTGCTGCAGCTGGAGGCCCATCACACAGCCGCGTTCCCCAGGTCAGCTGCCTCCTGTTGCACCCCACAAAGCTGAGGCAGCTGCTGAGAGCTGAGCCTCCAGGACAGGGAGGAGCGCAGCCCCGCAGCCGTCTGATCGCACGCAGCCTGCCGCTCCTGCGGTGCTGGAAGCCAGCGTGGTTGCAGTTCTGTGGGTCCTTAGGTGAGCACGTGGTGCTGTCTGAGGTGCTTTTCAGTGGCCTTTGCCCTCTCTTCCGGTGAGTAGAGCATTTACGGATGATTTAGGGCTAAGCTAGCGGCATCAGCCAAGTGCAAAGGTTATTGGAAAGTGGAAGAAGGTTGAAATAAATACAATGGGGAATGGCTTTCAACTTGCATGCTCTGCAGGTTTCCTCTCAGCGTTGCTGCTGTGAACACAAGTAGCCACCTGCTGCCTTTTCTCCTGGTCATTGTAGACCTGCAAAAGCCTCGTGCAAAGCTTTTTGCTCCACCTGCATTTATCCCCACGAGCATGCCTTTCCTTCCCGCATCATGAATCTTTAAACAAAGATGGCTCCGGCGTCTCTGCTTACAGGCTTTGAATGAGAGCTGTAATTAAGTAGGACAGGCTCTCTGTCAATCCATCTGTAGTCGTGCTCCAGCCAGAAAAAAACAGCCTTGCTGGATTTCTCCTCACAGGAACTAATTCAAGCCTTAGCAGATGGAGACAGAAGAATCACTGGCAAGGAGGAACTTTATTCTGAGGGTGCCCTCCCACTTTCCCAGCACCGGTTGCTGTTGGTTTGAGCTGGCAAAGCTCAAATTCGTGGGAAGAAGCTCATGGGGGTTCCGTGTCAGTATGGAAGGCCCCAGTCAGCATTACCAAAACCTCAGTTTGGGGTCCCCCATCCCAGCTGCAGCTATTTCTGAGTGAGAAGCAGAATTTTTTGCTTTGGGAAAGGAGAATCCCATCGTAGCCCACCAGTTTGCGTGGAGTTTTCTGGAGCTTATGTGGCAATTCCTTATGTTGGGAGCTCAGCCAACAAATTTCCCTGCCCCGCTTCAAGCTCTGTGTTACCCTAGGATGTGGTTCCTCTCTGGTGAACATCTTCCTAAAATCAAGTCCAGCGGGATCCACCTGCCTGAGGAAGCTGCAAGAAGGGCTTAGAGTAACAGGTCCAGCCTTGCCAAAGAACCAGAAGGGAGCAAGGCATTAAAGTCAGGAGGCAGTGCACAAAACATTTAGCTTGTTCAGCACCACACCTGACGGGCAGCATGGGGCAGACTTACTGCATGGCTGTCTCAGCAGAGGAGCTGACCCTGTGCTGCTCAGGGACAGCTCACCACCACTTTCATACCCAGCTCCTGCTCCAAACATGCCTCTACTCTCTAAGGAGTCAGCCTGCTTTCCAGCCAGAGGGATATTGAAGCTAGGGCAGCTAAAAGAGGAAAGGAGAGCCAAGAGGCTGAAGAAAGCATTTGTAACAAGACATTTATTGATGTGCAAGTCTCTGCTCTGAAACAGAATCAGCTGCTTTCACTGGCTGGGCTCCCAGCTGCACGGCCATGCCAGCAGCAGCTCCGCGACTGCTGAGTGTTGGCAGATAAAAAGGACGGGGCTGACCAAGGCAGCACACGGTCCCGCTGTGCCGTCAGGTCCAGGACAAGGTCTGGGGCGGTGGATACCATCAAGAGGTAGACGCGGTGGGATAAGTCTGGCCCAACGTGGCAGTCCTGCCCACCGACCTCCGATGTCACCGGGATGTCACTCAGCTGAAGTAAGTAGTCTCGCATCATCTGTGCTGCACTCTTTGTTGTAGGCCTTCAAGTGCGCAAGAGAAGGAAGCGGTTAACGAGGAAGTTCTAGGAGAATACTCCCACCTCCACCACCAGGCTCAATCCCATCGCTGCACTGAGGATCCCCGACTGAGCGTTCAGCCAAACACACAAGGGTCAGGGGATAAAGCTCAGAAGAATCAAGACCTGCAAACAGGCCTCATGCACAGAGTTGTGTGTTGCCTCCCGGTGTAAAGCCACATCTTCTGAAGAGGGTATGCTGGGGACAGAGATCAAAGCTCCAGGGGAAGGAAAGTAGAAGAGGATATTTGACTATGTGAGACAAAAAAAATAAAAAGTTTTGCCACAGTTCCTGATCTAATGGAAAGAGCTTAAGTGATTAATGCTCACACAAAATGGAAACAAGTACGCGTTGACAAAGCAAATGTCTTTATAAATTGGCTAAGCTGCTGTTGGAAGGGTCACACAACATCCTTGTCTAATCCTGCTCCCCCAGCACCTCACTGACAGTTATCTCACAAACCGGTAGAAAGCTAAGGGCAGTAAGGAGAGGGAGAATTTAGAGATCCCCGAAGGATCAGATGAACAGAAGAGCAAGGGAAGTGTGGGTATGCTGCTGGTGACTGCTCAGATGTCTTGTGGTCCATAGAGGCAACACGCGTGTTCTGCTGGGGAGGGATTTGGAGCTGTCCAACGAATGGCAGCCACCTGCGACATTGCCCAGTTCAAATAAAAGCAAGAAAAGCCGACGGACAGACCGTGCTAGGCAAGGGCAATGGGACTTAGACAGCAGATCCTCAGCTGCACTGGCTGGGATATGCAGCCAAGTAGATAGCCAAGCAAAAACACAAAGATGCGTGAAGCCGGTCCTTCTAGGCAAGATGAAGGCAGAACGAGGGCTGGAAGGGCTAACGAGCAGCTAATGCTGAAACAAAACTAAGGCTTAAGTCAAACACCCGTCTGGACACAATCCTCTCTTTTCTAGAGAGCTGATTACAAACTCAGGACTTGCTTGCTCCATCCACAAAGACCTTTAAGCCAGGAAACCTGTGGCACTCCTCCCTACCATCATCCTCCACGCAGCAATCTTTAACAGGACACCAAGGGGTTTGAGGGCTTACCTGTACCAGGAGGCTTGGGGAGGGATATGCCTCTGCTACCGCTGCTGCCGTTGCAGGGCTGACCCTATTAAGCTGCTGGATTTGTCTCTTCCACACCTGCCACAGTCCCGTGCCATCCTTCTCCACTCGCACCCTGCTGCCTGAGATCCCCGCAGTGCAGACAGGCAACTCGCGCATCGCCTGCTGCCTCCTGCAGAAAGACGGACTGCTGGGAGCCAGACCAGGGGACAGTGCGTGCTGAGAATACGCCTGCAGATCCCCAGTGCTGCAGCCTTCCCCTGGCACTAGGCAGCTGGCTTCCTTCTAACCCCTCCCTCTGTTCAGGACTAATATTTATTCCTCACCGTTTCCTTCCTTCCCTGAAAAGCTTCCGAACACTTGGGTGGAACGGTTTTCCTGAGGCTCTCCTTTTCCCTCCATTCTTATGCTGAATCACAACTACATTCGCCGTGACAGCTGGGTGATTTTCATCAGCACAGAGGACGGAAAATGATCTAGTCCAAGCCCTTACCCTGACCAGGACACACTGGCAGTCAGAGGTAAGTGTTTCTGTAGCTTCTGCTGCCATCTTCCAAAGCACCGGGCCTGGGACTTGACCAAATCCAGCAACACGACTCACTTCTACGGGCATCTTGCTGTTGCCTTCGTCAGTGCAGAAATGTGTTTGCCTTCCACGTGTCTAGGAAGAATACATCAATGTTACCCCACAGCTGGAGCACCACCAGCACCGGGAGCAGAAGCGACACCGTAAGACCAAGCAATGGGAAAAAGACAGGCTCAGGTGGGCCAGGACAACCTGAGGCCCTCAGCCTCCTTCAAATGCACACTTGAAACTTCAGCCAGCGGTGCTGGCCTGGCCCTGGCCACCCAAGGGACCCAGAGGCAGAAGCAAGGGAAGCACAGGGGGCAGTATCACGTCCCTCAGCAGGGCTGGAAGAGGAGGGAGGCAGCGCTGAGTGCGTGAGCTCTGTTTACACAGCACAGCAAAGCCTGCTCATCCTTCTTAGCTTTCAGTAAGCCAGCGGGTCATCGCCCCTTTTGGGGCATACTCAGGCAGGGCAGGATTTTAGCTCAAGGGATATCAAGCAAGAGTTAGATCCTACCTGACCTAGTTTGTGACTGCTGTGGCATCACAAGGAGCGCTTCTGCTCTGCTGTGGGACACAAGTTTAGCAAGGCAGAGACCTGAGTGAGAACCCACAGCGAACCTGGCAGCTGTTGGTGGGACTAGGGAGGGGAGGCTGGGTCAGATCTGAACCAGGAGCTCAGGGACAATAGGCTCCGAGGATGCACGTGGATGATCCAAGCCAGCCACCACCTCCCCCAGGCAAAGCATTCATTACACAGAAGGGCACCCCAGTGGGAGCCTTCTCCGTACAGTTCAACCACGAGTAGCACAAAACTTCAAGGAGCATGAGAAGTTTTACCTCCAGTACCTTCCGCTGAGTCACGGACAGCTCAGGGCCAGGCTGGGATCCGGGACGTTGCTTTGCAGGGCTCCGTGCCTGCTGCCTGCCCTGCTCCCGGTTACACCTGTAAGCAGGACACACAGCTCACCGACACGTGCTGCGTGTTCACGCCTCAGGCTGCTGACTGATAAAGAGGAAGAGGCCAGACTTAACGCGCCCACGTTTGCCACCTCCCAACCTGACTCAGAGGTGGAGACAACCAACAACAGCAACAGCCAAAATACAGTTCTGCCTCTGCCTGCATTTCTTGTAGTGGGGGTGAGGACAAGAACAGTCTGCCTCTGCCTCTGCCGCCACGTGGATACTGTTTTACACAGTACCTGGCAAAACCAAGCTGAAACGGGCACCGTAATTGGTACCAGAAGGCACCTGCCAGCTTTCAGCAGGATTCAGGAAACAGTCACCAGGCTTTCTAAACTGGGGGCCCTGCGGCAAATTTGCCCAGCCTTTTCCAGCCGTGCAGCTGCTGCCTGTGGCAGCATGCCATGCACAGCATCTGCTCTGGAAAAGCTGCTGCCCTCCTAAATAAACCTCCATATGAACGACTTGTAGAGGACTCATTCTTGCTTGCTACAGATTCCCCAGACCTGCCTGAAACAATCAGATGTAGATGTTGAAAAGCCATCGGCTTTGGAATGACCTGATGAGAATCAGTCCCATCTCCGCTCCCCGAGCTAACTGTGGTCACCAACGATCAGCATTTCTGAGGCTGACAACGCCAGTATCCAGCCTAGAAAGCCCAGTCAAAGCCTTTTCCCCACAGCACATCTGTTGCCAGATTGCATTTACTGCGGAGAAGATGAGAGAGACTCACCGGAGCAGATGGAGTGCTTGGCATATTTCTCCTCCAGGTTATACTGCAGGGAATTGCCTGAGGCTCAAAATAATATTTACAGTCCAAGGAACTTAAAACCTTGATCCAAATGTCCAAGCCAGGATCTTTGAGGAGACCTGTGGAGAAGGAAAGAACAATCAACAACCCTGACATGAGAAAAAGAGATACTTAATGAGCATGGAGAACGTGCTCCTAATTACCAGCTCTATGAGGAGTGTCGAATGTAGCCAACGTGAGTCGACACCACGCTGCCTGCCTTCCTTACAGCTGCCTGTAACCTCCCCAAACTAATTGCTTGCACTGTTTTCTTGGACAGATGCCTGTCCTAGAGTGAATTTGAGATGTTTCAAGAAAATAGCACAACTGATTCTAAGAGTGCAAGGGAAGGGTTAAGAACATATGTTTGGAGGTTAATAATGCCAAAAAAAACCAACAACCCTCAAACCATCAATAGACCCCATCTCACGCGTCCATATTTAAAAGGCAGAATGTTGCAGCTAAGCATCCCCAGGTTGCTCTCTGGGGTTGATCCCAATCCTCCCCAGCACCCACCCAGCCTCTCCCCAGCAGGAGGGCCCAGAGCCGTCCCTGGTGCTCCCACCGAGCCCTGGGACGAGGCAGTGAAGCCCCAGCCTGTGGATCCGGGACCCACCAGCACTGGGGAGGCAGCAGGTGCTGTGCAGGTGCCACGGCAGCATTAAAGGCTGTAGCAAGGTGGGGGTCAGTCTATTCTCCCACGTGCCTGGTGACAGGATGAGGGGGAATGGGCTAAAGTTGTGCCAGGGGAGGTTTAGGTTGAATGTTAGGAAGAACTTCTTTACCGAAAGGGTTGTTAGGCACTGCAATGGGCTGCCCAGGGAAGTGGTGGAGTTGCCATCCCTGGAGAGCTTTAAAAGATGTTTAGATGTAGAGCTTAGGGTTTAGTGGAGGGCTTGTTAGGTCAGAGGCTGGACTCGGTGATCTTGGAGGTCTCTCCCAACCTAGATGAGTGATTCTGTGATTTTTAAAGCGAAGATCACATAGTGTTTCCATGGGCTGTGCATTACGCTGCCAGCCCTCCCTGGGCTGACCCCGCTCAGATGGAGAGAGCGGCCTTTCCCCCGGGAGAGAGGCCACGGAAATGCCCTCGGGGAGCACGGGGAGCAGCGCAGCCTCCCCCGTGTCCCCTGTGTCCCCCACCTCACAGCACTCATCCCACCAGGACACTTCGTACAGCCCAACGACAAGCACCGCAGGACTGCTGAGCGCAGGGGGCTCCCCCCCTCGGGTGAAGAACCACGGGGCTCGAGGCGAAGCCCACACCCCCAGCCCCAAAATACGACCTCGAGCTGCTTGGTTGCAGCAGCGGACACGGCTTCACCCGCCCGGAGGGCCCCGGCGGCGCCCCGCAGCCGCTGCACGAACGTTCCGCGAGGGGAAGGGGAGCGGCGGGGACACGGCCGGGGAGGGACCGGCACCGGGAGCGGCTCCGGGGAGAGCGGCGCCGCCGCCATGATCTGCCTGGTGCTGGCCGTGTTCGCCAGCGTCCTGCACTGCGGTGCGGGCCGGGACCGGGGACCAGGACCGGGGACCAGGACCGGGGCCGGGGCCGGGGCGGGGACCAGGACCGGGACCGCGGCCGGGGCCGGGGGGATGAGGAGAGGGAAAGGAGGGGAAAGGGAAAAGGAAGAGGGTGGGGAAGGGAAGGGTGAGGGGAGGAGAAGGGGATGGCGAGGGGAGGGGAAGGGGCCGGGTCCCGGTCCCGGTGCCGGTCCCGGTGCCGCCTGACGCCGCGGCCACCCGCAGCCCGTCCCGGTGCCTCGGAGCGCACCTTCGTGGCCATCAAGCCGGACGGCGTGCAGCGGCAGCTGGTCGGGGAGATCATCCGGCGGTTCGAGAGGAAGGGCTTCAGGCTGCTGGGGCTGAAGCTGCTGCAGGTGAGCGCTGTCCCGGTGCCCCGCGGCGTGCCCCGGTCACACCGGGCGCTGACTGCCGGCTCCCCGTGCCCAGGCCTCGGAGGAGCTGCTGAAGGAGCACTACATCGCCCTGCGGGACCGGCCCTTCTACGGGCGGCTGGTGAAGTACATGAGCTCGGGGCCCGTGGTCGCCATGGTGAGTGCCGGCCGGATTCTCCCTGAGCGTGGTGGCAGAAGGAGAAGGCAGCTTTGGCTTTGCCAGGAACGAGAAGGGCTCTGCCTTCAAAGGGCCTCAGGGAGCAGTGCAGACCCTGATGGGATGTTCTCTGCAGCGAACTGAACCCGCTGGCAATGCCGGTGGTCTTCAAGAAGTGATCTGGGAGATCTCTCGCTGAGAGACCCCCTGTGGGCTGCCCCCCTGGGATCAGACGGCACATTTCGGGAGCGGGTGGTTGGAGCTGCCGGGGGAGCTGTGCAAGCTGACTGTGTTTGCTGTCACGTAGGTCTGGCAGGGCCTGGACGTGGTCAAGATGGCTCGGATGATGATCGGGGAGACTAACCCGGCTGAATCCCTGCCCGGCACCATCCGAGGAGACTTCTGCATTGATGTTGGGAGGTGAGTCTGGCTTGTTGTTCCCGGGGTGTTTTGGTGCACTCTGGTACAACGCTCCCCCTTCTGTGCTCAGATCACCGCCGTCACCCCCGTGACTGCTTGCAGAGGGACTCCGGCCAGGACACGCTGACCTCTGCCTCCCCGGCTGGCTCTGCCAGAAGGGAGGAGTCTGGGTTTGGGTCTTTAGTGCTTCCTGAGGCCTCATCTGCCTGCACTAGGAAGGTTTGCTTGGCGTTCGCTGCAGCAACCAGGACTGTCAGGCTGAGAAGAGGAAGGGAGGAGCCCTCTCCATCCTCTCCCAGGGGAGCAGGGCACCCCGAGGGCACTCAGCTCTACCAGGCACCCGAGTCTGAACCCAAAGCCAAGCAGGAGTTCTTCAGGCGTGTTTTCATCACTGGAGAGTCACCAGTGGTGACCTCTGGTGGCTGCAGCTGAGCCTGGCCTGTGGTAGATGAAGTTATTATCTCCCCCTCCTGTTAGGTTCCTGCTCCCTGCTGTCTGATACCAAACCTGCTTTACAGGACCTACTCCCCCTGAAAGAAGGGGAAACCTGGAGGTAGAATTTCAGTTGCTAACATAAAAACAAGGCGAACCCCAGACTGAAAGCCACCTGCAGCACATAAATAATTTATTACAGAAGAGAGGACTGCTGGAAACTGGCAGCTCCCACACATATGTGGCCTAACCCACCTCACGAGCAGCCGCTGAGCTGGAAGGAGGAGGGCTGTGGGGTGGCAAGGAGCACTGCGTGATGTGACTGGCTCAGCAGGCTCGGTTAAATTGGGCAGGGTGAAATCTTCCCACCTGCAGCTTCCCTCCCCAGCCTCTCTCTGCATGGTGCTAGCTGACCCCTTTCTCTTCCCGCGCAGGAACGTGATTCATGGCAGCGACTCCGTCGAGAGTGCCCGGCAGGAGATCTCCCTCTGGTTCCGCCCCGAGGAGCTGATGTGCTGGGAGGACGCGGCCGAGCGCTGGATCTACGAGTGATGAGGGAGCCCGAGGGAAGCGTGTGTCTTCCTCACTCAGGCACAGGACATTTCTATCTCTGTCATTCTGGCCCTGGGGCTGACTGGGGGCTCTGCTGTGGTGTTGCTGTGGGGTTTTCTCTTCTGTGTGCGTGGAGGGTTCCGGGAGCTGCTCTCTGACTGGAACTCAGTACTTCAGCTGACTGCAATAGTAGCTATTTCTTTTTTTTCCTCCCATTTCCTGTAGTAAGTAGTTAGTGTAGCTGCTCTTCTTGCTACAGCATCCTAAAATCCCAGGCTCAAAGTGATTTACTGATGGAAAGCAAAAGCTGGGCCCTGTTCCTGTCACTGCCCGGCGCAGGACGCGTGCTCCTGACCACAGGGAGAGGTGTGATCCCTGTCCTCACTTGCATCCGTGAGGTTCCTCACCAAAGGGTTTTAAAGAACTGAGCTGCTATGGGATCAGTGCAGGGGCTGGTGACCAAGGCTGACCCAGCTCGGTGACCCTCCTCATTTAATGTGTCCCCTGCCTTCAGGGCACAGGTGGCCTCTGGAGGAGGAAGAGGCTCCGAGGACTCAGCCAGGCTCCCGCTGTGAGTGCCTGGAGGCTTCCTGCGATGGCAGGACCTGCTGCAGGATAGCCTCAGAGCCACCCCTGTGAATGCGTTCCTCTGTCCTGTGCTCCTGGGTCCCATCTTTTCCTACTGTTCCGTTTGATTTCACACCACCGCCTGTTTCTTTATGCTCTGAGCCTCCTGCTGGAGTGTAGGGGCAGGGACAGTGGTGGGGTGTTCTGCTGTGGCACAGCCGTGGTGAAACCTGGAGGAGTGAGGTTCCTGGGGCTTTGCTGCATGTGGGCTGAGACGTTCTGAGCTCAGCTCCCCTCAGCTGCCTGGCTGCAGCACGCAGCATTTCTGGCAGAGCTCCTCCCACCTTCAGGGCCTTCTCCAAGCAGGAGGTTACAGCTCTAAACATCTTAGAGATTGTTTGTTCCCATACATCATCCATGTTTTTTTTGTTGTTTTTTAAATAATAAACTCTGGAGAATCCCCTCACCTCTTCCACTAGTTGTTTTCCAGGGGACCTGGAGGGTGGAGAGGGTGGCTCTAGGCTGGTGCCGGCAGGGATGTGGGCTTGTTCCTTGTGCTGCACAGCTTAACTTTCACTGGCAGAGATGTGCTGCCAGGGATAATTCTTCCATGCCCTGGAGACGTGCAGGTGGAACAGTGAATGGGGAAGGAGCCACGGTTTGTCAAGATATTGAAGTCATTTAGGAAGGTGATTGTAAGGGAACCTGTGTGATGGAGTTAAACACTTCTGGGACCAGGACAAACAGCTGCTCTGGTACCTGATGTGATGGGGACCCTGCAATGATGGCTGCAGTCAGGCAGCAGTGAGAGGACTCTGCACCTTCTCTCTTTCCAAACAACCCTAAATGTAACCCTAACCAGTAGGTACACTGAGCCTAACCCTAAGTAGGACCCTAAAAAACACACAACCCCACTTTCTCCCACCAAAAAGTGCTCCCAATGGAAGCCTTTGTGTGCATCTCTCACTAAAGCTAACCCATGGCACCTGCAACAAGGCCAAAAAAATAGTCTCAAAAGCATTAATTTAGACCCATACATCTGTAGTACTAACCACAGGGCAGTCTTTATTCTTTCTCTGCTTATCAGGTGTTACAATCCACTAGTTTTTGTTCTTTAAGAAATGCTTTTCAGGCCAGGAGTTGATGAATGACTGAATTAACCACTAATGCTGTATGGCTGAGTAACTCTGACCTCCTTGACACAGAAGCAAAAAGTCATCTTGCCTCTTTGAAAAAACTACCCACATAAAAGTAAACGCAATGTAGTATAAATTGAGACAAGTCACTGGTAGGTGCGTGCCAAATTGGGTTCAGTCCAACATCTTTCCAATTAGTTGCGGAAAGCTTGCAAAGTAGGAAATAATTGAGCATGTCGTACGTAAACTGCAACAGCACACACCAGGCTTGGATGTGGAACAGGACCTAACACCTCTGAGGATGTTGCCTCTTTTTTTTTTTTTTTTTAAACAAACAAAACACCCACACAATTTTCTTCAGGTGCAGAGATAACTTAAATCCCATCATTGACATCAAGCTTTTCCATCCTGAAAAATGCAGACTTGTACTGCTGTACAAAAATGCTGCGTTGACCAGCTGTGCCCATTCCCCCCGATCTTAGGGCTCTGCAGGTGCTCTGAACTAACTTTGCAAGAGTGTATTCAGAAGATGTTATGCAGCAATCTGATGCTGTAATTGCTGCCTTGCTTCTCTTGCCCCAGCATTAGCAGTAATGACAGGATTAGAAAAAAATTACCAGCTAATTAAAGACAGAAGAAGCGAGCAAAGTGCAAAGATGCGAGTATTTGAGCCTACCTTCTTGGAGATGCCACGCTGCAAACAGGAGGGGTGCAGTGGGTGTGCAACTGACAGAAGAACCTAAAAGGAAAGACAAAAAAAAGATAGAAAAGATCAGTGATTTTCTGCATTCATGACAAAGTGAACGTAAGGAGCCTGGGAAGAAAAAAAATACAGTTTGATTTGAATCACAAAGCAAAACAAGAGAAGAAGAGAGGTTAGGTTAAAATATTTTCTATCTTCCACCTTTTATTTTTTTCCCTTTTTGCTGCCTGCTCAGAGTTATTTGATTGTAAAATAATTCATCAACTACTTGCACGGGCCAAACAGATCTATCTGGACAAGAGAACTTTCATCTTATTGAGCCGTGGAGAAAAGCTGGCTTCTGAACCAGGATCCAAACTGAGCCTTGTTCACAGCAGCACTGAGACAATGGAGAATGAGAAGTATGCTAGGAAAAGTAAAGGTGATAAAAGTTTTTCATCAACAACTCTGCCTGGTGAGGTAATTACTGCTGGACCAAGATTTCATTGGTCTGTTGCTCCCAGCGGGCTTTTCCTCCTCTTGTTTCTGAAAAAGAGATAATGCAATCATCTTTTGGATCGGTATCCTCATTTACCTTTTTCATTGTTCTTTCAAAGTCATTATTTCAAGTAGCACCTGTACCTGTCACAAAACTAGTCACCTCCTACCTAAGGTTACCATGCCCTTGATTTTCAGTTTTGTAGTCAAACTACTTTTAAAAGTGACCTGTAAATAAGACTTACTTATTTCTTCCCTGTTATAAACCAAACTACTCTCTAGGTGAGGAAAACATTCCCACCCTAGGCAGTGTTTACCTACTTGCAGTAACGAAGCACCTGAGTTCACAGTACTGGATGGCACAAAATCCATGTTTTATACTAATAATCTAATCTTAAGATTCTTCATATTTATTTGGGTACTTTTCTTCCCAGTAAGTTACCAGCATTCTTCCAGCTTTAATAAAATGTCTTTTGGTTTAAAATCAGCCTGTGATGGACACTTTTGAGATGCAATATTTGCAATCAATGTATACCCGTAAAAAGTAATTATGAATTCATTACACTTCTCAGTTCAGTCCCAGCAATGCTGAATTTTTGGGCTGCTGACTTTTTCTAACCAAGTCCACACAGAAAAAGTCAGCAGAGGTATCAGCACACACCAGCAGAGCTCTTCTCCCCCACCAGGCACGCAAGACTAGAGGACCGTTCATCAGACTGAGAAAAGCTCAGGGTCTCAGGAGCGGAGATCACTCGGACTACCCGTGGGGAGCCCCCTACCTTTTCTGTTTGACTGTGATGCCCTTCTGCTGTAAAGCCTTCTCGTTGGCCATCTGCAGCAGCTGGATCTCCTTCCGTGAGAAAAGGCGGATAGCAAAGGCTTTGTCCAGAAGCCTCTCTGGGGACACCGACTTTGCAATGTCTCTCACAAAAGCTCGAATATCCTGCTGTATGCTGTCAGACTCCATGGGCTGCCCCGCTCGGACTTTGTGAAAAAAAATTCAGAATAGCCAGTGCAACACGATAGAGAACCTTGTAGCCCTCCACCAGAAACACATCAAAGACCCGAGCAATGTGTACCATGGGCAGCTCTCCGAAGAGCCACCGCTGCCAGTCGGAGTATACCTCTAACACGTCCTCAGACACTGCCACCATCAGCTTGTGTGCTGCCTGACAGTACTTGTTAACCAGGTCCCCGAAAGTCATGCACGAGGATTCAAAGGCCAGGAAGGTCTGATCAATGAGCCGCTTCGAAGGGTTGTTGCAAGCAAGGATGCGGCAAACCTGTTCAAAACACTCTGCCTCATCCTTGCTGTAGTGAAGGAGCAAAGCTATCACTGAAGGCAGGGCTGGGCAAAACGATATGTCTGGGAACTGATTTGCAATGCACAAAATAATCTTCCTGACTGCCCCAATGCCTTCAGCATTCAAGCAGTACGTCGGGACCAGGCTGTCGTCAACAAACTCCGGGAGTGGTAGGGAGTTACTGTTACGTTTCCCAACAATCTTCACAACGATGTCGCGGTAAACATTTGCGTCCGGGGTCACTGTGCGGCACGGGATGTTGCTAATCAGCTTGTGGTACACTTTGGCTCTCAGAGGATGGTTCTTGGCCCAGTAGCCTTGTCGGGCCAGCTGCTTGAGTTCCTGGAACTCCGTGCAGCTCAGGTCCTTTGCGTCCTGGCTCTGGACAGTAACATCCATTTTGTCCCAATCCACAAAGCAGCTGTATTCATCCATGGCTTGAGGAGAAGCATATGAGAAAAATAATGAGAACTAAGCCTATTTCATCATGCAATGTCTTGCAGTTTTTCCTGAAAGAAGTAAAAAAAAGGAAAAAGTTTCAGTAACAGATGATTTCCCATTTTCTTTAGGAACACACATACATACATTCAACTTGTTCCTGTACTTCCAAAGCAAAAAGTATATAAGCACTTTTTATTTTTAAGCCAAACATCACTTCCGTTCTCATTACATACTTGTCAGTAACTCATATCAAAGTTATTTATCAATGGCCAGCCCACAGACTGATTCTGAGCACATCTGCACACCAAGTGAACTTTGTAACTGAAGGACCAAGCAGAGGGCAAAGACCTGTAAATTAACTTCTCACGTGCAGAAGAGAAACATCCCACTCAGAAATATCCACAGCTTGTCCAGCTTGCAGTCTCTATTCCTCACTCTCTGGGGGAGTAACTGTTATTTATCCTAAAATTACGCAGTTTCGTGAGCAGCGTAAACTGATCCAAGTCTGCGCAGCCAGTAGAAAGAGACGCTGCCCTCCTGCTAGACACAACCACGTGCTCCCAGCTGCTCCTTTATGCTGGTACTGGCTCTCATGCGGTCACACAGTCACAGACTAGTTTGTTGATGTACAATTCTTCCCTTCCATTTGGTAAGGGAGATGTGCAGCTGTAGGGTCATAGGTCAACGTTAGTGCCAGTGCGAAGATGACAAGGCAGAACCACCCTTTGGGATGGCGACACGGGCTCATGTCAGCTTAAAGCAGCTTCATCAAACTGATTCTTAATCCTCTTGATTTTGTATGCATTTCTATGATCAAATCACCCTCTAGAGGGCCTGCTATCACCAACATTAGACCATTTTAAAAACACACTAGACTGTAAGAGCAGCAAGAGCTAAAAGATCAGGTTCTAGCCTCCAGTTCCTCAAAACACGTGTTAACATGATCTACCAGCTGACTCCAGCTTCAAAGCACACCTGTGTCCCAGCAGCCAGCATGACTGCAACCACCAACGCCCGTACGTGAATTAGCTTTAATTTACTGCATCTCCCCTTCTGGTTTGCCACTACAACACAGCAGTGACAGCAGGCAACAAGTTAGCCTGCTGCAGGAACGTCTCCTTCAATGCGCCTCAGCGCCAGGTTAAAGCTGGGGAGCACAGCCCCAGACTCTGCAGCGGCAGAGAAGCCCTGTAAAATGCAACAGGCCTGTGAAACTGATTTGTACAATGCTGACATTATGTGCAAAGGCCAAAGCGAAAAACAGTTATTGAAATGCTTCCAGAAAACCTTTAGTCATTCCTGTATCATCAGACTGGACGATGCACATAACTTGATGTTTACTAGCACAGACCATGGTCTTTTTTATAACAGGTGCATTAAAAGGATTTGAAACTCAAGGCAGACACACCAAGACAGATGATTCATCCTTCCTACTTTACTACAGTAAAATAAAACAAACATTTTGGTTCAAGTTCAGAGAAGTTCATAAACACACAGTGAGCATTAGCTTGGACAACCATACATTTAATTCAGATAAAGTATGGCTAAAAAATAATATATTTTTCTTTGGAACCACATAGTGGGACAACGAAATTTAATTTCTCTTTAATAAGGTCATCAGCAACACACAGGAGCCTTTTGGATGGCTCCTTCCTTCCAAATACTTTTTCAGATTTTATGGGGTCATCTATTACACTGTAGAACATAAGAACAATAAAGAAATGCTCACCTTTTCTTTTTGTTGTGTTCTTCCACATATGAAATTAATTCTCAGACTGTAATTAAAGGAGGCAACATGTTGTCCCCACTTCAGACCTGAAAGCAGGCTGTCTTACGGCGTTTAGAAACAATGCCTCCTTGTGAGCACATCTTCGGGACCTGCAAAGGAGTAAGGGTGGGATACCAGCCCACTGCAGAGTCAGCGTAGCTCTGTTAACATTCTTCTGTCATTCTCCACCTGGGAAGCACAGGGAAACTTATCTTTAACTGAAATTCTACAATACCCTTGTGGAGGAAAAAATACATTTCTATGTAGGAGGGAGCAAAGTACAGAAAGCTGAACCATACAATTCACAGTTGCTTCAGTACAGAAACTATCACAACCCTGTATTTGCTGGAGTCTCCACTATGAAAGAGCTTCCCCTTTCTGCCATCACTTTTTGGGAACCACTTACAGTTATATTAGGGAGGGTTAATTAAAATGTCTATCTTATGAGAGAACTTACAAGTTACTCAGGGTTACAACTTTTCTGTCCTTTTTGCTATAAACTTTCTTCTCTGTCCTTACTCTTTGCTTTGTTTCCTATCGTTCACATACCTCATATCATGTATTCATATGAATGTAAAACGCCAGGGGAGTCTTAGGTTGGATGTTAGGAAGAACTTCTTTACTGAAAGGGTTGTTAGGCACTGGAACAGGCTGCCCAGGGAGGTGGTGGAGTCACCATCCCTGGAGGTCTTTAAAAGACGTTTAGATGTAGAGCTTAGGGATATGGTTTAGTGGGGACTGTTAGTGTTAGGTCAGAGGCTGTACTCGATGATCTTGAGGTCTCTTCCAACCTAGAAATTCTGTGATTCTGTGAATTCATATCTATTTTCTATCAGTCAGAGTCACAGGCATATTTAAAGGTTGCATGCCATCTTTTCGTCTGGAAGTTTTTCCAGAAACTAATGAATTTGGTGAGCGCATGCTCCTCAGCAAGCTCACGGAAGTCAGTGGCGAGGGGATGGAAATCGGACTGACAGAACTCTTGAACACACTTTGGCTGGGAGAAATCCGCTGGCCGTGCGAGTAGGTCTGGCTCCTTGTGCTTCTCAAAGCTCTAAATGCTGCAAGAAAAAAAATGACAGCAAAGCAAACAGGCATTGTCGAGGCCGCTAAAGCATGACCAGCTCTTAACTGCTTGCAAAACCAACAGAATTAGTGTGCTTCAGCGTAATGGTGCATAGCTCCTGACACTCTGCCAAAAGCTACTGCAAGGCAGCAGGCCTCGAACTGGGAGTATTTACTCGCCAAAGGAGAAGATCCCAAGAAATTTCAGAAAAATTCTAGCCAGCCAAGCTTAACTCTGAGTTGGTGGTAAAAGCAGAGAAAAGCTGTCTCATTTTCAGTAGCAAAGAGCAAGCTGGGCAGCGGCTGTGTCCCACCCGCTTCTCGCAGGTACTGAGACATTTATATCTCCTCATTACAACACAACTCTTTCCTCTTGGTAAAGTAACTTTAGAAAAGTTAGCACCACGCTGCAGCAGTATCCTCCGCCTGGATCTCTAGATAACAGCACCTCAACTGCGGAGAACTGGACTGCTGTCAAGTACCTCTTAAGGCAAAATTGCAATAGCGTTTTAAAAATTAGCAGAGCCAATTACATTACTCATGACAATGGCAAAACACCTCCTTTAAGGAGAAGCCCCCATTCTCCTTTCTAATTTGACTGACTTCTGCAAAACAGTAAGATTAACACAGAACAGAACAACACACTTTTTTAGTAGCAACCACCACACAAGTTTGAGGTTGTTGGATCTATTGGAGCTTCGCGCTCTTCAGTTAAGTGCAAATTAAAAACAAGTGAGAAGGAGAAAAAAAAGCATATTGAAAATACACCAAAAATGGCTGCAGTAAAGACAAAAGATTTTCCGAGGTTAAGTTTAAAACTATGAAGCAAATAATCATTATAATTCAAAACCAGGCAATGACCATTGAACTGGGACTGGCATGATTTCAAGTCAATGACTACATTTTTAAGAAAGAAGCTTGCCAATCCAGCCACATTTTTCCGTTCCATCCCTTAATTCTTCCCATTGTTGTGTAGGCTACTTTCAGAAGATGTCTGAAAATTGCACTGAATTTTATAGAGCAATGAAGGAAATTGTGACAGTCAAAAGCCTGATACTGCCTTTGGGAAAAAAAAAAAAAATCTATGGAAGCATCTAAAAAATGCATCAGTCAGAAAATAAACAATTTGATTTAGGACTTCCCTTCAACGGGAATATAAGGTCACAGTTTTACTAAAGCTAACATGGCTAGGGACAACTTTAATACTTTTCATTACAAAAGCAACCTAGTAAGTTTTGCAAGATGCATTTCAATATTTCAATCACAAAATTAACCAACTCTACTTCCAGTTCATTAAAATAATCAATTTTTGCTTTCCAAAATGCAATAATCAGCAAACTGAAGTACCTGAACTAGAACTAATGTGGAGTACCAATATTTCTTTCAATTCCAGAGTACACGTAGCCACAGTAGTGAAATATTTTTGTTAAATTTTAAAAAATAGATTCCAGCTTTGATTAAAACCTGAGATTAAACTACTTGGTACTGATTTTAATAAACAGAGGATAGTTCCTTAAAAAAATATAATCAGGAAAACCTTGTTCCTTATCCTAATTAAACAGTCTTACAAATTTGCCTTCTGAAAGTTGTACTACAGGTTAACAACTTGTTAGGATACTTCACACATACATACAACTTCATTGAACTGACCCACGCAGAAGGCACGTGAACAGATGAAATCTTCTTCCTTGAGATTTCTAGCTATTAGTCCTCACTAATCAGTTCCTCTTCTTGCCCAACACTTCAGTGCATCCAGCAGCTTTCTCCGAGTCCAGGCTTACGGCAGCATACCTGCTACATGGACATCTCTGCTACGTGGATCTGGAAACAAGACTGGACATCACAGTGCCATCCCATTACATTTACAGCTTCAATTACTTCCCATTCCACAAACCATTTAGGAAGATACATGCAGAGCTAAAAATTAAGCACTCTATTCAGCACCAGAACAAGCCAAACACAGCTAGCTCATCACGTGTAGGAAAGCAATTTGGACCACGCTGATGCATTTTGAATTGACGACCCTTTTCAGTGGAGCACACAGGAGTTCGATGGATTGCTTTGATGAGGTTAAACGCAGTTCGATCTCTTTATGGGTTGCCCCAGGCACCGTTCACAGCATAAGCTGGGCTCCTGCTTCTGGATAACGCTCTAACACTAGTTTACCAGTCACAACAGGGGCTGAGCTATTTGCTCCCCATTGTTTTTCATGCTCTTTAGGGACAAAGTCTAGAAACCTGTTGATACAAAACGAGTATTCACTTCTGACTTCCCTAAGAAACTGCAGAAGACCTGACAGTGTCTGACGGTACTGGTAAGAGCACACTGCAGGGCAAGTCATTTTAAGCATCTGGGTGATTTCTCTGTGGACGTCACCACTGCATATGAAGCACAGTCACTGAAGGTTTGCCTGAGAATCTTGTGCTTTCATTTATAAATGAAAGCATGAGTAATGTTGTCTTCTTAAACAGGGACTTTTAATTATCTATGATTAATCAATCACGTATTTTATTACAACAAAAAGTTCAGAAACGTGATGATCTGTGCTGGTCTGGTAAATGACAGTAGTTTATATTTAAGAGAATGTGTAGGCCTTTTATCTACAAAGATTTCAACAGAAAACAGCAACCCCTCGTTCCCATCTCCTGTCCTGGGACAACACAAGCACTTCTAATAATCCCTGTTGATGCCATGAGCTGTACTTACTAGAAGATACCATAGGAGGTAGAAAACCCAAACACTTCCAAAACAAACATAAAGGTCTGAAAAAGAAAACTTGTACAAAAAAAGAAAAAAAAAGAACAGAAGAAAAGATTAATGAAGATTAATGGTTCCACAATGAGGCATGCCATTTAAAGTATATGGAGGCAATAGATCGATGACTTGGTTATTCCAGGGTAAGTTTTGCAGCCCCATGATTTCAGCTGGCAGCTGAAAATAGTGTAGGAAATCATTATCACATCAGACTATTTTATTATCTTCTGCACCAAGTGCTAAAGGTATAGAGGTCTTCTCTTGGAAAAGAATCTGATCTACAGTAACATAAGCATTTTGAAAATTACAAAGTTAAAGCTGACAATTCATAAAGAATCTATTCTCTTCCAGCTCTGTAAAATTCCATATCTTCTCCTTCCTCCCAAGACTGCCCAAAATAAAAGCTTCTATAATGTAGTGTCCCTGGTGATGGATTACCCCTCTCTGGAAACAACAAAAGGTAGATTATCCTGCACACAAGAGAAAACTTAGACTCCAACACAAAACCAGCTCCAGATACACTTTAGAATTAAAGGAGGATCTAATCTTGGGCAGAATGCCAACAATTACATTTCAGGGAACTTAAAATAAAGCAATATATTGTTCTTATTTCTGTGGTCTTCCAAAAGTTACACCGTACCAAAATCCCAAGAGTAGCACAAACACTTGTCCTGGAGCAGCAAAGGGACAGGAACAGCATTTTATACTGTAAAAGCAATCACTGCAGAATCCTAAGCCAGTGCTACCTTATTTCATTAAAAATCAAACGGCATTTATAACCACAGGCTGGTTGCTGAGTTTTTAATATTATTATTATTGTAGATTGCTAATCTCTAGTCTTACTAGTGGGGTAAATTCTGGGAAGACCAGCCTTGTCAGAGGACCATTCAGGTAGCTCAGGGCTCAGAGCACAGGACGGATGAGTCGCCTTGCAGTAGATGGTGTTCCTTATCCACATGCTCATTGTGAGTAAACCTAAAGGGACTTAAAGTATCTGACATCTGCTCTGTCAGATGTCACTGCACGGATCCACAGATGCTAGTCTCTCAGTTGGAGGGGAGGGCTTACAGGCATACTGAGATGTAAAGCAGGAATCTTGTCCCCTTGGGGAATTATATTAGAAAGCAAGCATTCCCTCTATACAGAGAGATATCATAACAAAAACAAACAAGGAAACAAGTAAAACAAACAAACAAAAACAAGCAAAAAAACCCTGCACCCATAACACCCCTCCTTCTCCCAGACTGAAGGGATTTTATTAATCCTTACTGCAGAACTTGTCTTCACGTAGATCTTCTTCTGACTTGCTCCCTCCTGCCAGGTCTGTTGATGAGAAGAAAAAAAATAAAATCGGATCATTTAAGAAGATCATGCTGGGCAGCACTCACATGCATTAGGTAACCATTCTATTAAAGTGCTTACAGCACAAACAACTCATTTCAGTCTCTCAAACCACAAGCAGGATTCCTGCTTGTGGTACCTTTGTAATAAAAATTTTTAGCCAGTGTTCCCTTTGTATTTATTGCTGGTTCTCCTCTGCCCCGGCTCTCCTGCAGTGCTCCCCAGTGTTTTGATCTATGAAATTGCCTGTTTAACCCAGAATTTGGTGTCCTTCCTGTAATCTCTGAAGAGCATCTCTCCCCATAGGGCACAGGTAGTTTCTGCACAGGCAGGGGACTTGAGAGTACCAGCTCTACAGCTTACAGGATTTATGTTTTTAGGTTTAAGATCCCCAGTTCTGAAACAAAAATACCTATATTCTGGAGATACGTGGTGCAGTACAGGTTCAAATCAGCTTACTTCATACCAGCCACTAGACCAGGCTCTTGTCCTGTTAGGTAAGAAAATCTGAACCAATCCGATACACATTAGTCTTCTTTTCAAATGAAGTATATTCAGCCCAGCAGATTTTGAAATAACGCAGTTTTAATGACTGCAAAATCTGGTCATGAGAGCACCTTTTTATGCGAGTTATTTCTTCCTTCACTTGTTTTCTCCTGGAAAACTCTAACAAAATAGCCCAGTGCTGGTGTAGCCACACAGGTGTTACACCTGTTTGGTAACAGAACAGAGCTGTGTCTGTATCAAGCACGATAAAACAGTCTATCAAACTCCTTCCCCAGGACAGTGGGAATCAACACCTGGGCTTCTGCAGAGTTTGAAGCTCAGGCAGCTGTCCTTTAACTGAAGGAGTTTCAGCAAGAGGGGCACAGATGAGATACGGTGAAGCCTAAGTGCAGGACCAACACAGATAAGAGTGCTGACATCTGTTAGTTCAGAGAAACAGCCGAGTCCACAGCTGGACGCCTCCAGCATGTGCTCCCACCCATACACACGGAATCCGAGCAGGTCAATCATTAATACAGTGCAATTAGCTCTGCCTATTTTTATATCAGAAAGGTCCCGTGACTGCCTGGTCAGGTACAAGGGAACTAAACGGCTGACGACCCGCGTTCCTTAGATGAACTCTGCTGCAAGCCCTCGTCCCCAAGCTACAGCTATGCAAACATATCCAAATATTCCACTTGTACCTGAAGATAAAGGCATCCCCAGATGAACACACCAGACTTCTAGAAGAAATTTTAGCTGTTTAACTCTCAGTCACAATTCAAAGCTACCAGTGGAGCCCAGCAAGGTTTCTTTCAGGCCATTAAACAGCTCATCTCTTCCAAGTGTTACCGTACACCTACCTGCTTCGGAGCACGTACCCGCACAGCCCACCGCAAGCAGCTTTCACAGCCTGCCCAGCCTCATGGGCAGAGCAGAATGCAATTCAGAGAGCTAGAACACCAGGGACCAAAATCTAGGGTCTGTCGCCAATAACTTGCCCGTTATTAACTCCACGCAGCTTCAGCACTGAAGCAGAGGCCCTTACAACCCAAGCAATGCCAGGGCAGTATTATCAGATTGCAGTAACCTTGATGTTGGAGGCAGCAAGAGACACAAGCAGCATGGACTGGTTTGCTTTAACACTTGCCTGCCTTGAATTTATGGATATAAAAGTTTCAGCACAGGTGTAACTTCCTTGGGTTTACTTTAACCACCCAAACCACACAGCTGATCCAGGGACGGGGGAGGCTGCTTCAGGAGTTCAAATTAACAGAACAAAGAAGCAAAAACAACTGAGGGGAGAAACAAAGGGCCGCAATAGGAGAGTTGGGATGAGCAGAGGCACTTCAATGTGGAAGGCCCACAGATAGCTTGTTACAAACTTTACTTGGCAACATTTAATTATTAACAGCAAGAAAGAGAAGCAGAGAGCTCTTCCCCTAGTTTTCAAACGTTAGCTGCACAAACTCCTGCAATTTTTTCAAATATTAATGACAGAAAAGACACCCAGTACAAAGGTTCCCAATGGCTAGCGATTGTGCAATATTGCCCACAGCTATTTGACAAATCACACAGGACAGAAGTGTAACGTATTGCTTGGAAGCAACAAGGAGCTAATACAAAATGTGGCTGGAGTCCTTAGGATCAAGTTCTCAGTGCTGCTTCTGCAAAGCAACCATCTCAAGCTAGAAGCCTACAGCAACACCACCTAACCACTGTGATGGTGTAACGAAGGAGATTCTAACAAGGAGCTCTTTTTTCTGGTAACACCGAGATGCGATCCGTGTTGTTTTCGCTCCCTGAGCGTGGAGGCAGCCGCAGGGGAGCGCGGCCCCGAGGCTCCTCTCGGGGCACCTCAGGAGCGGCGAGGCTCCGCGCTCGGTCATGGAGCGGTCGCGTTCTTACCCAGGCTGTGATGGCTGGGGCAGAATCCAGCTCGTTTCAATGGCAGAGGACTTCCTCGGTGTTTATTTGGTTCGCCTTGGTGGCAGCGTGCTGTTTATGACTGGATAAATAGCTGCCACGTTCAAGATGATTAACTAGGCATGCTGAAGCGACCAATAAACTTCTAATCTTTTATACAGCGTTGTAAATGTGCACGGCGTTGTTGCACGGGCCCTTGCCAACCAGGTAACGGATCCCTTCCCCGGGCGGGTTACGGCCCGGCAGGAGGCGCGACGGGCCGCGAGGCCGGCACGAGGCGAGGTGCCGACACGCCAGGCACAGAGGGGAGCCGCAGCGGTCACGGCTGGGTTGTGACCGGGGCCCCGCGGGAGAGCTGCCCCTGCTTGCCCACAGCCTCCGCCGGCAGGCAGGACGGGGCAGGCCTCGTGCCCGTCCCCAGGCGCCCGAAGGAAAGAGGACGAAACCGGCCGGAGAGGTGTGGGAACGGCGACGTGTGGGCAGTGTTTGGAGAGGTTTTGTAGGAGGATGAGAAGCTTCCATCTGTGCCCAGTATTTATAGCATCTTTTCGCAGCGCGTGTCCTGTGCAGCCCATGTACGCGGGCTCGCAGCACCCCTCGGAGGCGAAGCAGCGCTTGTGTCCCCGTGCTTCTGGGGGGAAACTGAGGCAGGGACAGAGATGGTGCTCTCGTGGTGGACCGACAGGCCCTGGAGAAGCACGGCACAGGGAAAGGCACCGGATTTGAGGAATTTCTCTGCTGAAGCACAAATGATGATTTTGAACGGAACATGCCCTTTAGGCAAATAATTGCTCTGAGCGTTCAAAAAGCAGAAGTAATCAAAGGCTCTCTTCAGATTTCTCTGAAGAAACTGATGTTCCATGGCGATTTCAGAGAGATTTTAGGGGGGGCTGTCCTAAAAGTGGAGACTGCACGGCCATGTGAATGACCTTCAGCGCCCTGTTCTCAAGCTGTCGTGCTGTCTGTGACTACGTGAGAGTGGGTGAAAGCCACGCTCGGCTGCTTGAGTGCTGATGGGAAACGTGTTTGAGCACATCTGCTTTTGTTCCTGGAGAAAGATGTTCATTGCTGGCAGCTTTGTGCAGAAAACAAAGGATGCTCGGGCTCCAAGTACTGCAGCAACTCCAATAAAGAGCAAGATCCACTGACTGCCCAGGCACCAAGGGCAGTGAGCCTGCCAAGGCTTTCTGGGGAGTAAGGAAAGATATTGAGTTATGGGACTGCCAGTCAACAACTCCCCTGAGTTTTGGAGAACTTTCACATGGTGCAAAATGAATAGTTCCACAATACAGCGTTCAGTGACACCTGGTTTCCTGGGGGTTTGTGTCTTGATCGTGTTTTTGTCTGTGTTTCTGAAGACTAAAGATGGCTGAGCTGATGCTGAACCCTTTATCTGCGTGGCGATGCTCTTCCACCTCACCGCTCATTCTCCTGAAATGCACTTGAACAGAAATGCAGTCGGACGTGCCTCATTTTCTTGTGAAACCGTGCTAGGGTTACGGCCTGGGTGTGGATGTAATGGGGACCTTCTGTCAGTGGCAGCAGAGGGACTGGGAGGCTGGGTGGGGAGAAGAAAAAAGGAAAAGGAAAATAGAAAAGCAAGGAAAGGCCGAGGAGGTGGAACGGGCCTTCAGGTGGGAAAGCTGTCCCCGGGGGCGTTCAGCAGCTTTGGAGAGGGGCCGGCACCTTTACAGGAGAGCGGCTGGAGCCGTGTCGGAGAAGTCCAGGCCGTGCGGAAGGGATTCGGGCACACCCTGAGCGGGGCTGCCGAAGCTCTGGCTCTGCCGGTCCCGCACGATGCTGCTTGCACAGGGCTGGCTGCATCGGAAGCTGGTAAGCCTGGCAAAGTGTGACCTCCTGTGGGTAGAACCGGGAATTACTGTGGGATAATTACGTGAACCCTGCATGTGTCACACAAAGGGTGCTGGGCTGCCCCGCGGTGTGGATCACCTCCTGAGCCATCTGCAGCCAGATCCGGATCCCTGCCCCCGGCCGATCTGCTGATGTTCTTCCTGGCAAAGATAAAAACCTACCACAGTTAGGAGCGTGCCGGTGGGCGTTTCAGCAAGAAGTCCAGGGGAGCTGTGCTGAGGGTGGCCACCCATTTCTCTGGCTCGGGGAAGTGATGTGCAGACCCTGTACTTTGCGTTTAGCTGGACAGATTGCAACTGCCTTTTCCCGACTCTTTGTCACCTCCCTCTCCCCAGCTACGGCACCTCCTGCCTTCCAGGGACAGGCGCTCATCTTGTCATAGCGCAGATGCCGTGGGAAGTGCTAGCTTTTGGTCCTAGGTGATCCTTCTGGTCTGCACGGGGGATTCATTAGGAAGGACTCAGCAACCTCCCTCCTGGATGGCCTTAATCACCCTCCAACAGAGGATCAGGACATAGCTGTGGGTGGCAGGTATGGTATGCTCTCAGCGTATTGCATCAGGTATTCCAAAATGCCTGATGATTGCCTCTTAAGCATGTGGCTTTGTCCACAGGTGTTGCTATTGCAGATGCCTCCAGCTGCTGGGTGCTCTTGCTAGCCTCTAGTATCTGGAGGAGGAACATTCGTTGCAGAGGGATCTTGCAAGTGGTAGTCTGCTGCCCCCCGTGGGGTGCCTGCCTGCTGACCTGTGGGGTCTCAGGGAATTCCTTGTCTGTTTTCTCAGCGTTTGCCCTGAGAGGATGATCTTGAAGGAGTTTGGTTCTTTCTGAGAAGCGGGTTATATCACAGAAGTGTCCGGGGGCTGTTGGTGATGCACATGCTGCAGACCTAGATGGATAAATATGCGTTAGCTGGATTTAGGCCCCTCACTGGCTTTGATGTTGTCTTGGTCCCTTTCTTCACCTCGTACCCCTCTGCACCAGCCCCCTCTGCTGCTTCTCGGGGGACGTAGAGGTGTTCACCAGGCTCCTTGGGTGTTGACGTCCCTCGCAGAGCTCTGCCCAGGCCCGAGCCGCCGGCTGGGCTGTGCGCGGCCCTGGGGGGCATTTCCACCAGCATGATGGAGCAGGAGCAGCGAGGGGCCGGCAGACTTCACTGGGCAAGCAAGTGCAAAACCAGGCTGTGATCCCATGGCTTTGCTTTCTGGAGAGCTGAGAACAGGCTGGGGCCACGCTGGGGAAGAAAGAGGAGAGGATGCATTGCCCAGCCCGGAGCAGGCACCCCCCAGTCCCAGCCAGGCAGCCAGGGCAGGTCCCTAACTCCACCTGGCAAGGGGGCTTCACCCCAAAACCCACGGTGCTGGGTACTCTCAGGCCTGTCTCTGTTCCCCCCGAGGGCAAAGCAGAACCTGCAATTAGCATTTCGAAAAGGTGTGAAATGAAGCCAGAGCAAAAGCAGGCTCAGTGGGTGCTCTGACCCCAGGCCTGGTCCTCGTGGCCCTCGCACCTGTGCTGGAGCGTGAATCGCCACTCTGTGCCGGTGCCCCTCTCCCCCTCTGCACACTCTGTTTTCATTAGCGTGTGCTCTTGGGTTAAGGACCGTTTTCACTTCCAGCTGAACAAACACTTTCCATTGCATGTAAAATCCAGCCTGGTGCTAATAGGCGTCCCCCCCGCCTTCCTGCTCCCCTCTGCCACCTTTTGTGCAGTTGGCAGGACAAAAAAGTGGTGCTATTACCTGACTTATTATCGGCACGGGACTGTAATTTATGGCGTATGCTTGGTAAAGTGCCATGCTGAAAACATTTATGGCCCACTTAGAGCCCTGCGGGGCGGTGGGAGGGAGATGGCTGCAGAGGGGAAGCCTGCTGTTCCTCCTTTGCAAAATCCTGCACAGCCTGAAAGCCTCCTCTGCCCTCTGACAGGGACCCTGCGGGCTGGCCCAGCACCCCTGCCCTGTGGATGTTGGACCTGGCTGAGACGCCAGCGCTCAGGACAGACGTAAGGCCTTGCTGTCCGTAGCTAAAACCAATTTTGTCTCCCTTTGGGCACTTATCCAATTCCCCATCTTTACGCTTTCTGGCCCTGTGCGGTCACACAGCTGGAATCCCAGACCCGGCCTTCCTTATCTTCATAACGCACCTGGCACCTCCTCCTTGTCCTCTGGGCTCCAACACCTTGTCCTCTTGTGGAATAGAAAATGCCAGCCTGTTCAAGCTGCCCAACATGCAGCAGGTCCGGCAGAGGAGCCATGAATAACTCCTGAAGGACGGCGCTACAGTAAATTAGCTGCTCTCTAGTAGCCAGGTTCATACTCGGAAGCAAACACTCCGGTATTTGGTTCACCAAGTCTGGATTTGACCAGGCAAGGTGCTGTGAAGAGGAGACAATCAGCTGTATGTGGGCTGGATTTGAGTAGCAAACTAGGAGGGCAAAGGGAAAGTAATTCCCAGCAGCAGTGACTTCAGTGAGTGACCAGAGACTTGTCAGGAGCGGGAGCTTACACCCTGCTCCTGCAATGTGTGCCATGGAGATTCAGCACGGAAATGTGTTTTTGACACCAGGCTATTTGCTGATTAACAAAAAGTGAATGTTGTCTGTTGAACTTCTCTCAAGAAAACGTCATCAGTCATCATTTGAAAGTGTTTGGAGATTGGCGATCTGCCCTGCTCAGGTGTCCTGATTCAAAGGACGGCGAACCAGAACATTGCCCACATCGTTTCGCCAGCTTCAGGAGGATTTTCTTTGAACCTGTGTGGTCAGAGAGGGATTTGCTTGGCCTGCAGTGAGCCAGGCTCTCTGTACACTGTGTAGAGCAAACATACGTGAGTTTGTCTTCTTTCTTTAGTCTTTGCCTGCAGGGCAAAAAGCAGTTTTATGAGCCTTTGGCTACGGCAGTGCATCTGTGTGCTGGTGTTAAGGGGATGTTCTGGCTGTGGCAGGGGAGGTGCGTGGGTATCAGGCACTCTCTGCTAACTGCATCCAAAGCTTTGCAAGATAAAGCCTTGGGAGTCTGGTGATGCAAGGAGTCTGCATGATGCCCGCTCATGCCTCTTCCAACTCCAGTTATCACCTTCCTGCTGTTATTTCTGGCCACCCTGTCCAAAGGGTCCCAGGGCTGAGGTTTTGGGCTGGGAGAACGCCTTGAGCTGGAGCTGCTCCACTCATGCTGCGGTTGGGCAGAGCGCGTGTTTTGGATGGCATTCATTTCCCCAAACAGTAGCTGTCTAGAAGTTTGCCATCTGGTGTAATTTTGCCCTTTAATCTCCATCTGCACTAGGAGTGGGGAGAGATCGAAGCCTCAAGAGTGAATCAGCCCCTTTGTTCTGAGCGCTGTTGGATGGAGCAGCTTGCTCCGGAGCTGCTTTTGTGTCTGCTCGCTGGAGCTTTGCTCTTCAGGTGCCAAACTGGGTGCTAAAGTTGGAGGAAGGGGAAAGCCACACTTCGGGCTTTTTGTGTGAGCAAGGGTTGGGGGGAAGCTCCCATCACCTGTAGGGTCTGAGACACCTTTTGGCCTGGTTCTGTTTACCAAGTTTGGTCAAATCTCCCCCGAAATCCCAGAGATCCCCCTTTCCGACATGGCAAGAAGGGGGTTGGTGGCAGTCCTGGGACTGGATTCCACAGGCAGCAGAGAAGAACCGCTGTCCTGAAATGTTTCAGCAATGTCCCACAGGGTGAAAACAGCTTGGCTGATAATAAAACCTTTGCTGAGTGTGAGATTATTCGGTGGGAAAGGGAGGCGGGAGGGATGCAAAAAATACCTGTCTTAAGAGGGTTCACTGTGTGTGCACCTGATAAAAATCATAACATGGGATCAGCTTTCTTCTCTGCTTGCTTGGCTTTTGGCATGCATAACCAAGCTCTGGCAGGCAGGGCAAATTTCCTTCTCCCCAGGGTCGTTAAAAAAGACCATTTCCCCATTTAAGGAGAGGGAGGGAGGTGGGGATGGAAAGGGGAGCCGAGCCAGGCAGCGGGCTCGCCCTGCCCGCGCTGCCGCAGAGCCTCGGCTCTCCCGCCCCCACCGCTCTCCGCAGCATTAGGCACGTGGGATTGAGGGGGGCTGGATGGGTATGAAAGCAAACACACATCTGGAAGTTCCTCCAGTTAATTGGGCAATTATTCATACCACTCTTGCTGGAAGCAGCCTGCTACCGCCGAGCCAAAACCAACAACAACAGACTGCGGGCGTACTCCGTCCCCGTTCGGGGCAGGGAGGTGTGTGTGGTGAGGTGGGGCTGCCGAGGGCAGGGTAAGCCCTGGGGACACGGACCCGCTCCTGGGCTGCCCCGTGGGCCGTGGCCGTGGGTGGGAAGCCCCAGAGGCCCCGGAGAGGTGCTTGCTTCTCCGCACATGTGGGCCCCGGGCTGGGAGGGGGGCGGCTGCTGCTCTGGAGCACCAGGAGAACCCAAGTCAACCTGCGTTGGGTTTTATTAGGAGCTTGGCAGGCCGTGGTGTTGGTGAAGGTAGTCCAGGCCCAGCTGTGCTCTGTAACACTTTACTCCTCGTAAATAGTGGGTTCGCTGCCATTCCTGCCCAGCTCCCACCTGAGGACGGCTCTGGCAGCCCACGTTCACCTTTTCCATCCCTCCTCCTTCCCCTTCCTCCCATCCCTGGTTCCTCCTTAGCCAGACGGCCGCGCTGTGGCATGTCTTCAGGCCCTGCTCACCTCTGGGGCGCTGTGCAGGTGGGGCACTGAGGGAGGGCGATGCTTGCTGGCCTTGGCTTTGACACTTCCTTCCCTGCAGTTTGCCCAGGGGCTGCCCTGAGCACCGGTTTTGTAGCACACCGTGCTGCAGTCAGAGCAGCTTTTCCCAGGGCAGAGGTAACAGGCTCCTGGGGAAATGATGTGCAGGGGTGCCCTGGACACCATCAGCTTTGAAATGTTGTCTCTCCCCTTTCTTGTCTCTAAATCCAGCGGGATATACGATTGCTCCTAGAGCTGAATGTGCCACGGTTGCCCATCAGTGGGCCAGAGCCACATCTTGAAACCGTTCCCCTGGAGCTGTGGCAGGCTGCTGTTTGAATGCTTTGCCATGTTCCTTCCTCATTGCTGAAGCTCACAGGAAGCCTACCCCCTCCCAGCAGCATATCTGTTACTGATCAAACCGATCCCCTTCTCCCAAACCGTGCCTGCCGTGAGGGGGTGGGGGTGCTGTGCTCAGCCCCTCTGCCTCCCGCTTTGCCTGAGAGCACGTCTCTGGCACTGGGAGATACGGTGGCAGCCTCGGCAATGCACAGAGCATTGGGCTCCACTGGCGTACTTGGAGCCACCTCCAGCCAACCCCCGCTGGGATGCGGATGGAGAAAAGTTCCTGTTGTTCCATTTTTTCCTTGTCTTTTTCCTTGTTCCATGAGCTGCGTCTTCTTTGAAGAACTTTACTGCCACTAACTCAAGATCTCCCTTAGGATAACGTAAATCAGGCAGACAGTTTGGCTCCAGGGTGAACATGGGAATGTAAGCGAGGCTACACTGGATCACACCACGGAGCTGCTGAGTGCGGGATCCTCTCCCCAGCATTGCTGGAGTGAGTGCTCTAGGAAAAGGCTTGAAATAAGGCATGCATGGCGTGCTTTCTCCTGCTCCTTCCTGGCAGCCCACGGATGTGATGAAAGGTTTATCTAGTGAGTGATCAGCTAATATTTTGCATCTTTGTTTGCCCATTTTTGAAGTGTTTTAGAAGCAGTGATGGTGCTAACGCAGAAAGGCTTGGGGATGTGAAGTTCTCTGCATGTGATTTTAGTAGTGCTCTCAAAAGTACCGCGAGGACATCACACCACGAAAAACCACTGGAGAGGGGAGAGCATGATTCCCTCTTACAGGAGAGAGCAAAGAATTGAAACGGCTTGTCTGAAACCTCAGTGGGGATCCTTAGCAGAGTGAGGTGTTGAAACCAGATGCTTGGAGTCCTGGTGACTGTTCTGCCTTCCTCTTTGATAGTCACCCACACAGAGATCTAAGGGTGGGAGTCGCTTGTTGAGGAGCCAATGCAGAACCAAAACTAACTGGAGTGAAAACCTTCCTTACCTGTAGGAGGATGAAATCGTCCAGTTGGAGAGGCCAACCAAGAAAACATGCTTTGTCTGCGTTTAAGAAATGGAAACATTGCTGAGGGTCCAGCTGAGCTGGAGGTGCTCAGAAAATCAAGGTAAGTGATGCAGAGCAGATGAGAGAGGTGTGGTGCCGGAACGAGGAACGAGTCCAGGGCAGGACCCATCAGTCAGCCAGGAGGGGACAGGCTGGAGCCGCCAGCCATGCTGGAGGGATGGGAAAGGTACCGTTTGAAGTAGGAGGGTGTATGGAGCTGGGCATTGAAATGAAACAGCCGAGATACAAGCACCAAGGGACAGCTCTTGCTCTCACTGAAGGGAATGGACTGACTCCCATTGACGTCAATGAGGGCTGAACTGGGACCCTTGCGAGAACTATATTGAACACAGACAAATCCAGCAAAGTCAAAACAGATGATGCAGGCCGCTTAACACAGTCACAGGGAGCTTGTTGCGAAACCTCCTAACGAGGCAGTTCTGTCAAGCAGCCATTTCCAAGCCCAACAGGCTCCAGCCTAGGAAAGGAACATGGGAGGCTGTGGTGCTGGAGAAGGCACGCCCAAGATGGAAGGCAGAAATGGCACGGAGCGTGTCCTCGTCATGGCTGAACATAACCCCGCTGGTAACCAATTTCCCTGACCTCCTTAGCTACCTTGCCATAGCCCACGGTGGTTTTTGTTCAGGTTTCCCTGTCCCGCTGATGAAGCTTCTCGTGAAGCTGAAGGCGCGGACAGACTGGAGAAGTTGTCGCGGAGGAATCTGCTGCCATACATCAGCAGACGGCGGGGGGCATCCGTGTGCACACCCTTAATCCATGGCGCCTGCAAGCCAATTCGAGTTCGCCAACGCGACAGAACCGCACTGAGCTGGCTGAAATGACCTTATTTGCACGGACTAAGCGAATGCACATGGACTGCACTGCTGACGCAGTAAGTGGTTACCGCGTGATAGCCTGTTCCTGTGTGTGCCTTCAGCCTCTGACTCATCGCCCCAAACTCTTCCTGTGCGGCACTCCTCAGTCTCTTGTTCCAGGTTTACAGTGCCTGCCTTCCTCTGGGTCGGGGATGTCTGCGATCCTACCCAGCCTCTTGTATCTCCAGAGAGCAGTTGTGGCAGATCTCGTGCCCTGCCCTGCAAGGAAGGCTGTCCTCATCCTCTTCATGTTCAAGGGAACTTGGGCATCCAGCTCCTCCAGGGGGTGCTGGTCATGGCTTGGAACATACCACCTGTCCCCACAAACCTCTGTCCTTTTCCTGCACAGCAGGCCTCCTTCAGCACCACGACCCAGCTCTCCATCTTTGCTTCTTCCCTCCTCTTGGAGAAAGCAGTGAGTCAAGACAAGGTTCAGTCCTTAGGGAGCCAGAAGATGCTGAGCACCCCAGTCAGGTCCATGGGAAGATCTGGGCAATGTCCTCTCTCTGGCACAGTGGGAGTTTGGGAGAGGTGAAGGAGTTTAAAGGAGAGGCAAGATGAAGTTACTAATATGGATTGCTCAACTGAAAACAGGAGATGAGTTTTTGGATGCTCTTCTGAAAGTGACCTGGCTTGTCCATGAGGGAGCCCTGGCTCGGGCTGTACAGACGAAAATTCACCAAAGCCACATTTCCTCCATACCCCGTCAAAGCAGAATTCAGTCCTGGGAGTTCCATCACCCCTAAACCTGGAGTTGCACGTCCTGGCAGTCGTATGAGAGAAGGGAGAGACCTAGATCAGGTCTAAATTTGCAGCCAGAAAATGGAGTGGAAAGAGAGCACTGGGATGGAGACAGGCAGGGGGCATTGTTGCTCTTAAAATGGTTCTGTGGCATATGTACCGCTTAGCTGCTCGGGGAAGGGTGGAAATTCACCCTTGATTTCCCCAAAACGGATTGGGCCACAGCTTTGCCTCCTTTTTCACCCTGGATCCACTGAAAGAGCAGCATCTTGGGCAGGGAGCAGCTTCCTTGATGTGAGAGTAGTGCTTTGTGGAGGAACCTGACAGGGAAACCCTGAACAGGAGGGGGAAGCGGGGGCTGCACTGCCCATTGAGGCATTGCCTGAGCTTGCAGGGGTGGAGTGAGGAGAGCCAAAGAGCAGTGTTGGAGCTAGCAGATGTGAAGTGCTCTGTGCATCTCAGCAGATGAATGAAGGTTGAGCAAAGTGTGGACTTGCTGCTTCTTGGGGGAGAGGACCTAGAAATAGGATGTGGAAAAGG
Source organism: Heteronetta atricapilla (assembly GCA_011075105.1). Lineage (NCBI taxonomy): Eukaryota > Metazoa > Chordata > Aves > Anseriformes > Anatidae > Heteronetta > Heteronetta atricapilla. Next base: position 12,319,551 of record CM021744.1, read on the forward strand.
CAGAGATACTCGACACTTTGATGCTGGGACCAGTAACATTTAGCGTCTTTATTAATGACTTAGACTGCACTCTCAGTAAGCTTATGGTTTGGTACCAGATTGAGGGCAAAGAGTTGATATGCTGGAGGGCACAGCTGCTATTCAGAGGGACCTTCACAAGCTGTCATCTGTTTTAGGCTGTGATGTGCATTTCAAGGCTGATGGCCTGTCTTTTCCCTGCTGCCTGGGCCGCTCGTTTGCTTCTTGATTGCATTTCAGGCAGCCCCCCTTCTCTGGAGATGATGGAAACAAGCTTCCTTTCTCAATGTAAGCAGCTGAAGGGACTGTGTCGGACTTCTCACACCTGAAAGCAAGTGAAATTTGCACTGCGAGCCCTAGTCTCATGCTTGTGGATTTCCTGCAGTAGCAGCATTGCCAGGAGCCACATGTAAACCACTGCACCAGCCTAATGTGTTTTGCTGATGACTTGCCTATGGGCCATAAAGCGGGAAGGTGGCTGTGTCTAAGAGGAGGCATGCTCTTGGAGGATCCCTACCCTGGGTTAGTTCTCCAAGCATGGCCTGGCACGGAGCTGCATCCCTCTCTGTGCTAGCAAGGGGACCGTGTTCTGCGAGAGGAGTAACCGCAGAGATCCACACTGCGTGGCGAGTTGCAGAGCAGTAACAGGGGTGGTGGCAGCACATCAGCAATGTCACCATCAGCGCTGCTGCATCTCCTGGGCAGCATCTGGGACAGCCTCCCCCATCCATGCTCCTCCTTCTCTTTATTAATGGGCACATTGTAAGGTGGAGTGTTACTATTTACAAGAGTGATTTTTCTCTCTCCTTTGTTTCTTCCTAGCAAACAACGTTCCCCTCCACATCCCACGACTGTTCACCTCCTTCAGATATCCGCGTGGGGATGTTTGTTGACGTGACAGCATGCAGCAGCCAGCACTGCCAAAGTCAATGCATCCCGTGTCCATTTTGAGCAGGCTGGGACTGTTGGCTTCGAGTCTCCTGAGAGATCCCAAGGCTGTTTGTTGACTTTGCCCTTGGCCAGTGTTAGATAAATAGTGACCATGTATTATTTTTGTGCTTCTTCCTCTGAGCAGCTCAAGCGCTACAGTGTCAGTCACTGACATCAGTTGTTTCCTCTGGATTGTGTTCTGAGTGGAGAAAAGAGATCTTTGAAACCTGCCTGAAGGGGTGAGAGAATCGTGGCCCTTCCTCCTGTTTTGAGGCCCTGATGTGCTTAATGCTACCTGCCCTCCTTGGGCGCTGGTCTCCCGAGACAGGGGGCTACTTCTCTGCGTCACATCCTGGTGTTCTCGGTCATTTCTCGGTGTTAACCGCTGTGTTTTACGGCTCTTGGGCTGTGTGTCAGATTTGGGTGAAACAGGTCAGCGGGCTCCCGAGCTGTTGGGGATGGATGAACAGACATAAATAGTGATTGCATAAGTTTTTCTGTTGCAAACAAGACCGAAACAGCCTGCTCCACCATTCCCCGTTGGATAGCTTGCAACCAAAAGCATTGCCGAGGTAATGAGAACAATGCTTCCCGGTTCCTGGACGGGATCTTTTCTTGGTGTAAACTATTTCTGTGCCATTGGAACCCGCCGGCAGATGCTGATTTGCAGCAGCTGGCCCAAGGCTGCAGAGCACACTTCCCACTGGACTCCAACCAGCAGAGGACAGACACGACGGGAGAGGTGACCCAAACAGTTTCTGGACTGTTCAGCTTTCCTGGCTACGTGGAATTTTTGTTTGTGGCAGTGAAGTAGAACCGAAGGCTAGCCTAGTCCTGCAGCACGGTACTATGCTTTGGTTCTTCATCCTACATCAATAAACTGTGCCTCTGTGGGATTAGGCGATGTCACTGTTCCCTCCTGTGTGCCCAGCTGCCCTTCCCACAACACTCAGCCTGGGAGGAGACAGGTCAAGCAGTCTGTAGCTGGCGTGGGTGACGGTTAGCACAAATAACATACGATAAACCACAAACACAGTGAGAGCGGAGCTGCTCTGGTGTGATTCAAGGCTCTCGAAGAAGAACAGGCGAGATAAGGAAAACCAGGCAAAGTGTCCTTGGGAAGATAAACGGAACAAAACAAAGCAAGTTACAGCTGAGTTGGGAAGAAAGCTCAACACTGAGAGCAGAGAAGGTGATTCTAGACAAAGAACTGCAAAAATTTTAAAAGGGAATCAGAATACAGAAAGCAAGAGCAAGTGAGCAGGCTGTAACCTCCACAGAGCCTGAAGGAGGCATGGCTCCCCAGCACATCATCTCCACCTTCCTGACACTCCAGAAATATCTGCCCAGCACCCTGAGATCTCTTTACAGGCAGCGTGTATTGCTGCTGAGCTGCTTGGAGCTCTGCACGAGGCTGGGAACGGGCTCAGCTCAGCTCCTGCTGCCTTGACTTAATGCGGGCGATTTTGAGCACATGGGCATAATCATGCAGTGGTGGCAGTGGTGCTCAGGGGACAAATTGTTCAAGGGCATAATGCTGCTGCTCGTGCCCCCATGGAGGAGCTGGCCTGGAGAGCAGGGGCGGTTCAGAAGCAGGCAGGGCAGCAGCGATGTGCCCAGGGGCTGTGCAGCACAGTATCGAGCCTCCAAATGTTTGCCTTCGTAAAGCTGCTCCTGGCATCTTGGCACACTGGAGATGACAGTTTGTGCTCGCTATCTCATCCAGGCAGGCCCAGACACCCGGACACCATAAGATTTTTGCTGCAGCACCAACCTGAAAGTCTTATTTGGTGGCTGTGCGCACCCCTGCCTCCCGAGGCTGACAGTGGTCCACACATGAACACATTTTGCAGGACAGTGGGAAAGGGAGGCACTGAGGTGTTGCTGTCGAGGTACAGGTGTTGCTGAAGGAAACACCTTCTCTCTGCCCCACGTGTGGGCTGCAGGCCGTGCTGGACCGCAGAGGTTTGTGGTGCTCGTTGGGATCCTTCCTTGCTTTTTGACAGCTCTCCGCACACCTGCGCACGCATCCTGCCACAGGGAAGGATGATACCCTTACGTTACTCAGACCCTTTCCACTTGGGCCCAAGGGCATCCACAGCTGAAAGAGGGAGACAACACATTGCCCCTTGTCACAGCAGCCCTTCCCAGTCCCACCCACAGCTGCTGGCAGCAGCCCCGCACACAGCTCCAGGCTCCGTCGGCACCTCCCGCGCTGGGAGCACAGCTGCCCGGAGCCGGGCTGGTCCCGGGGAGAAGTGTGGGACGAGCACACAGAGCCTGTCTGCAGCCCTGCTTTGATGCTGGCCCCGACACGGTGCCCTTGCTTTGCTACTGGCAGCACTGGCTTCCAGCCCTGTGCCTCCGTGCTCTGATAAATGAACTGCCTTGTGCTGATGAGACCGGCTCAGCAAAGTGTTGTTTTTTTTTTTTTTGTCTGTTTAAGCAGGGCTCAGGGTCCTACTGTGCTTGCACATGTGCCAGGCAGGGGCATAGTGCTGAGAAGGTGATGGATCAATTGCTGGAAAGAAATTGGACAGTCCCAGGGCAGCGAGAAGCGAGTAAAAGCTTGAAGAGAAAGCAGCGAGGAGCTACTTCAGAGGAGCCTCCTGCTGAGCCACGAAGGGCTGTCTGGTGGCTGAGAGCGGGTGCTGAGCGGCTCTGCGATGCAGCCAGGACCGGACATGCACTGAAAAATGCTCCTGCTGAGCTGTGGGTCCCTGGTGGCACACCTGGCCCGAGCTGCTCGGAGCGGCTGCAGGGCTCCCGGGCCCCAGGAGGGAGCAGCATCCCAGCTACCGCGCTGCTGGCAGTGCGGCCTGCCAGGGAATTACGGATTAATGTGGAACTGATCTGAGATGAAACAGTTTGGATCAGGACCACGACCAAAAATATTTTGAGTCGGATCAAACTGAACCAAACAAATCTGTTTGTTTCCTGCTTTCCCAGCAGACAGTCAGCCTTAAAGGTCACAGAGCTGAGAAGCGTGGCTGGGCACAACTGCGTTTTTCTTTAGGAAAAGGAAAATGACAGAAAATTCCTGAGCAGCTCTGCCCGGCGGGTGAGAAAGGGGATGACTCACCTCTCCTGAGTTTAGGCCACTGTGTGAGGAGCTGGGGCCGGGAGCCCTAGGATGGAGAGAGCCAGGCAGCTCCAGAGGGGAGCCGGTGGAGGTCCTGGTTCCCCAGGGGATGCAGGCAGCAGGGGTGGCAGCTGGCCACCTGCATCCTCAGGAGGCTGGGGCTCCTCCGCATGGCCAGCTGAGCTGCTGCTGTGGGGAAGCGGGAGCCTTTCCAAGCCTTGGGGACTGTGTCAACACGGCATGAAGGTATGCAGACAGGTTTAGGCAAAGAGGGATGAGAACAGTCAGACTTATCCATGTCGACAACTGCTGGTTTGATAACTCCCGGTATTGTTGGCCGGTGACCCAGAGGCAGAAATCTGCAGAGACAGGCTTTGTAGCCATTCCAGCTGCTGATCCCCGCTTCTGAAGAGCGGGCCCCCCATCCTGTGGCCATCACCCTGTGGGGAAGCTGAGCCCTGGACCAGGCAGCCCGGGGGCTGCTCTCACGCACGTGCTCCTGCTGCGGGGAGCTCCTGGCGGGGAGCCCTTCTGGAGGGGCTGCTGCGGGGCTGGGGAGCTGCTGGCTCCCACCCAAGCGCCGATCCCCTCTGATCGAAAGGCGAGGGCTCCCAGCTCTGCGCTGTGAGCTCTCCTCAGCTGCCGGCCGGTCCCCGGGGCCATCTCACCCGGCACGTTTTCTGCAGGTGGGAGCAGCCTGGAAGAGAGCGTGGCCGTGGGGAGCACGGCGGTGAGGAGTGGGCTCCCAGCGAGGTGTGATGCTCCACACGCGGCCGGCCGCAGCCCCCCGGGGACCTGCCGTGCTGCCGCCAGCTCCTGCAGCCTTCCCGGTTCCTGTGCGAGCCGGGATCTCCCAGGCAGATGCCTGATGGAGCAGCCCAGGAGGTTCCTCGCTGCAGCTGAGCCTGGTGTGAGCAGCAAACCGGGGATGCTCCTTCTGGAGAAGCAGAGCAGGAGCCAGACACGGATGTGTGCGAGCAGCTGTGTGCACGTATTGATGTGCGTAGGGACTCACGGGGTGTGCTCAGCCTGCGTCCTTCGTCCCTGCTGGTATACTCGTGTTTACTTGATGCAGTCTAGTTTCTAAACTAAGAACATGCACTTTACATTTGGCAATGTCTCTTTAATTTGAAGAGCATTTAAGATGCTCAGATGGATCTGGCAACTGTGGTCTGTTTTTATTCGTAAAATGATAGCGTATGATATCAAAGTCTGTTTTCATTGCCCTTGCTGAAAGAGATGCCAAATGCAAATCCATTTAGAGATGCAAACCGGATTTATAAACTTCCTTTTGCTGTGCCTATTAAACCGGTGACAAGCCAGGGCCTTGGAGTTCGTCTCATCTTCCAGGCTGGGAGCTGGGTGCTGCCTTTGCAGCGGTGCCTGCCGGAGCAGCGGCAGAGGGTGCTCTTCCCCAGCCCGGAGCTGGCCGCAGGCAGCCAGGCAGCGCTGCCTGCCCAGAAGACACGCAGCTCTCCGTGCCCGGAGCCAGCTGGAAAGTGGATGGGAACAAACTGGCAGGGCTCCCCAAGCAGATCTGGTGGAGGCAGCAGGGGAGGCCCACGGAGCCCTGCTCGGGGAGGCTGCTCGTGGCTCCCCACACCTCCTCCCAGCCGTGCTGGCGGTGCCCGCAGGCTCGCTGCGGACAGCTCGGTCACCACGGCCTGCGGGACCGTCCTGGGGAGTGGGGATGTGCCCAGAACCACGCTGCAGTCTATGGCAGAGGAGAGCTGACCTCAAACCTCCCTGCCCTTGGGAACATGCCTGGCTGCTGGGGGCTTCTGCGGGTACCCTTGGGCAGGCCTTGTCCCTTTCTCTCTGTTTCTCGCCCAGGACCCAGGACCCAGGCAGAGGTTGGACCAGGTGATCTTGGAGGTCTCTTCCAACCTCGATGATTCTGTGATTCTGTGATCCACGAAGCCCAGGGAGGACACCTACGTACTCATCTCTTCTCCATCTCCATGACCATTCATCCTGCACCACGGAGGGGCTCACGTGTAGCATGTTCCTTGTTATCCTGCAGCCTGCAGAGGGGAGCAATGCTGTGCTGGATGGCTGTGCAGGGCGAAGGTGCTGGGCAGGGCGGTCTGCATCTGCTCTCTGGGTTCAGCCTGTTGTTGAGCTCTGTGCTGGATCCAGTTGTGGTCCTCCACCCCTCACCGCCACAATTTCGGTGAAATGCAGAGTATATCACGTCCCTGGGTAATGCCACCTTAAAGGAAAGTGTCAAGGGGGTTGTTGTCCACAGACGGGCACTCACACTCCTCCAAACACCTACAAGGGATCTCCCCAGCCTCTCCCAGCCCTGGGGCACCCACCCACAGCAGCCCCCCAGTCTCACCATTTCTGACATTCACATATCTCCTTGTAACATCCCAGCAGCCGCTCTTCTGGAAGTTCTTCTGGGAACCTCGTGATCCTGATCCCAAATGCTCGAGGGCCGCATGTGCCCAGCGCAGTGCCACAAGGCACAAAGGAGCAGCACCCCCCAGGCCTGTGGGTGCAGCCCCCCTGCCAGCTGGGCATCCACACTATTGTAAGCCCAGGAGATGAAGGGCTTGTGCGGTGTTAGCAGCATACACTCATTACGATGGTCCAGAATATTTATTATTATTATTTTTCCCAAAGCATCTGTAGTCCTGGAGACACCGCTGCTGAGCCTGACCCGAATCTTCCACCTGATGCACCCAGCACGGAGAAGGGGATAAGAGAGCCCAGGCTGCCTGTGACTGATGGAGCACATGAGGCTCCTGGAGGCAGAGGTGAGCTCTGGGGCCATGGGGACAGCAGAGGGGCACACAGGATGCAGGGGAGAGAAGTGGTGCCTGCAGCGTTGTCCCTGCTCTGCCTGCAGCAGGCAGCGCTTTGGACAGGCTGGGGACGGCGCAGGGCATCAGCCCAACGTCCTGTCCCCCTGTGAGGGGTCGTGGCCTGCCAGGTACATCCTCATGGTGCTTGGGAGCGGCCGCTGCCCCAGCTGGCACTTCCCATCTGAGAGCACAGGCGGAGGGAAGTGATTCACTCAAAGCCACCCAGTGAGTCAGTGGCAGAACCGGGAATAAAGCACAAGTCTTCTCCTGCTCAAACCACTAACTCAGCCAGCTCCTCCAGGGAGGTCGGGTGCGTTCAAGGGGACCATGAACTATTCTCTCGCCTGTTTCAGCAGTTTCCAAAGAATCAGGGCTGTGGAAATAATCCAGTCCCAGCTTCTCAGCAGAAACTCTGCTCCAAACTGCACTTGTGAGATCAGTTGTTTAGAAAAACATAATGAGCCCAAGTAACGAGGCTGCTGCTCCTGCCAGGGTGTAGCACGAAGGGCAAGGGAGAATGCAGTGAGCTGGGTACAGAGACCCTGGCTTCAGCGACTGTGCAGTCTCAGGTGAGTCTGAGGAGCCTGGGGTGCCTTCTAGCATGGGTTCTAACAGCTCAGCCACAGCAGCTTAATGATTTACTGCCCTTCCTTTTGCCACTGTCCCTGTGCACCCTCGTCTGCACGGCCTCTGGTGGAGCTGGCTGCAGTGAGAGGAGATGGAGCTGCTCCCTGCAGCCCAGCCAGGCTCAGCCTCTCCTCCTGATGCACTGCAGCTGGGTTCTGCACCACACAGCCAGCAGACGAAGCCTGCCCAGGCCAGCTGAGCTCCTGCCTGCACCCTGTCCATGCCAGCCCTGGGGTGCGCAGCTTGCTCTGCCCCCCAGCATCTGGCCATGCCGCCCTGCTGTGGGCTGAAGCCTGACAGCCAGGGCTGCCTAGGGAAATGCACTGGAGACGTGATGCTTCTCCTTCTCCTTCTCCTTCTCCTTCTCCTTCTCCTTCTCCTTCT
>CM021744.1:12331112-12350532 GCA_011075105.1 Heteronetta atricapilla
AGAAGAGAAGAGAAGAGAAGAGAAGAGAAGAGAAGAGAAGAAAGATACAAAAGAGAGAAAGACAAAAGAAAAGGAAAATAACAGCTGAGGTCAAAGCACCCTATGGAAGCAGCCCAGTCTGACGTGGTGCTGTGTGCCAGTGAGTGCTCCCTGAGGTGCTCTGGTGCAGGACGGCATGCCCTCAGTGCTGTCAGGAGGAGAAAAACCGGGCCTTCCCTGGGTCCTCCCGGATGAAGCCTTTGGCAGCCAGGAGTCCCGCAGCTGCTGGGGGGGAGCTGTAGGATTCTGCACCTCTGTGTGTGCAGGTGGCCAGCCCTGGGGGAGGCAGGGCCAAGCGAAGCCCCAGAGAATGAGTGATGGGAGGAGGCTGGGTGCTGGTGGGGGACATCCTGCTGCCCCCAGTCCATCCTGGCACAGCCCCGCACACAGAGCAGCCCCTCGCAGTCCCAGGGTGCTGCCGTTATGTGTGCTTGGGTGGGCTCCTGGGGGCCACGGCACCGGCTGGACAGGAGCCATGCTGGCTCTGGCGTCTTTTCCCAAAAGCACTCGGCCCCCGTGGCTGCCTCTGCACTCATCTCGTGGAGCTGATGCCGTGTCAGCACACGCAGGCGCCGGATCATTCGCAGCTAAAATGTTCCGTTTGCAGCAGAGGGTTAGAAAACAAACAGCTCTTCCAAAACAAATGGGACTCATCGGGCCGAGCAATGGAGAGAGCTGCCAAGAGGCTGCTGGGAGTAAAAGGCCACACAAACATTGGTTTAATCCCTTCGTCCTCCTGCCGTCAGCAGGGATGCTCTAGCAACAATTCCCGCAAGCTCATGCCCCGAGCTGCTGAAGGGCACCAGGGGCTGCCTGGGGGTCGCTCCTTCCCAGATCTCCTGAGCTCCTGCCTTTGTCTTTGGAGGGGAGCAACCTGCAGGGGCACAACAGGGAGGGCCAGGGGCCCTTTTTTCTCTTCATTGCATGCTCCCCTGCTCAGCTGTGGTGAAGCACGGGGCACCTAGCCCCCCTGGGCTGCCCCAGGCCCCGGGATATGTCCATCCATGTGGGGACAAAGCTGCGAACATCTGGTCCAAGAGGCGAGCAGCACAGGGCTGGCTCCGTCCGCATGTCCCATCTGTGGGCACGGAGCAAGTGCAGTGCCCAGGCCGTGGCTCTGCAGATTCATGGGATCCCAGGGGGGGAGCTGTCGAAGGAGAGGAAAAGAGAGAGGGTGAGAGGTTCCAGCATGAGCTGGAACAAAGGAAATTCACAGTAAATGCAAGGACAAATCGTGAGGCCATTGTGAGGGTGGTCAAATATTGGAGTAGGGGCCTGGAGAGGGGTTGGAATCTCTGTCCCTGGGGACACTCAGGTCTCGGCCAGGCCAGCTTGGGAGCAGCTTGCTTGGAGCTGGCTCCGGTGGGAGTGGGGCTGGGGGAGTCCTCAGGAGGGGCCAGAGCTGTGCAAGCCAGGGGTGTGGAGCTTGGCTGGGGACGGGGTCCCTGCTGGAGGGGGCTGTAGGTGAGATCCCCACACTCGCAGCCCAGATGGGGCAAGAGCAGGGGGGCACAGGGACTGCAGCCAGCCCTTGCTCCCCTGCTGCAGCCCTGCGTCTGTCTGCCATGTCCTTGCACCCTTGTTCCTGGATTCATGCTTGGCTCTCGTGGCCTGGACACCACCCTGCCTCCTCTTCCTCCTCTCATTCTCCTTCAGCTCCCTGAAGGCCCAGCAGGGCTGCCCTACGCGCGTGGTGCATTGTGTTGTCTGCTTCAATCTTGATCACCAGAACCACCGAAAGGGCAAACATCCTCTGCAGAACCTGGTACAAGTCTCAGCAGTATCTGGAAAGTGTAGAATTGGCTCAGAAAATGTTTATGGAAGAGGAAAAAAATATCAAAAGGTAGAGGAAAGAGAGAAGAAGACAGCCCAGCAGACAGACAGCAACCCCACGAGACCTTACCCTCGGGAGCAGGAAGTGGGAAACATAAGGAGCCATTTATTTTAAGTAAACTATAAATATCGGACTACAACAAACGCATGTAAGAAAAGAAAAGTTGGTCCAAATCCAAAGATTTTCAAGAGGTCTTGAGCAAACATGTGTGATTGAGTCTGGCAATTCTGTGTGTGCGTTTGTGCTGGTGCGCGTGCTAATCAAGGGCTGCAGAGCGAGATACAGCGTAATCCCCCCCCAAATTAAAACCAGATCGAATTAAAAATCAAGACAAGAATGCAACGGAGTCTCGAGGCCAGTGATAAGATCAGTGTGCGGGGGGTGGGCCACGTCCCCTGGTTTGTCAGCGTCTGCTGGGCGCTCCCGCACAGGGCCTGCTGCGGTGTGCGGGGCAGGCCTGTCAGGGAGGAGTTCGGGCAGCGTTTCTTCACCGCTGGGACCGAGAAGGCCCCTGAGGGGGTGCTGGGGAGCGTGGCCTGGCACGAGCAGAGCTCCTGTCTCAGGGAGACCCCCTAAGTCTGGTGGCTGGTTGTTCGGCACTTCGTTGGCGATGCACACACACGTTACTGCAGTGAAACTGGGGGGTCCCGCTGGCAGCAGAGCCCAGCCGTCGGTCACCAGGGTGTGTGGTGGTGGCCCAGACCTTGGGCCAGGAGGGGGCAGTTGTCTGTGTGGTGGCATTTGGGGGCACTGTAGCTCTGCTGTAGCCTCAGCTTGAACCCAGCAGAGCAGCTGGTGGAGCCGGGGACTGAGGCACACCTTGTCCTGGCTTCTCCCATGGGGCAGCTCGATGCCGGGGCAGCCCTGGCTGCTGTGCTGGCAAACGCTGACCCTGGGCCCTGCCTGAAATACGGATGGTGCTGGGGGCGGCTCTGGGGCTGGGTCCAGACAGAGCCTCTCACCTCTGCTGCGAGGCATCGGCACGAGGATGCCTGCTGGCATCACCTACTGAATCAGTCCATCGTGCCCTAAACTGGCAAGCTCAAACTGCAGGTCCTGGGACGCAGAGCTTCAGTCTCAGGCCACAGTCCTGCCGCTTGACTGCACCTCACCAGCGCTAGTGACTCTGTGGTCATACTTGGGCATCTTTCAGCTGATCTGACGAGCTCAGTTTATGCCTGTGTGCGCAGAGGCCTTGGCAGCCTGCTCATAGAGTCCTGCTTTAACCTCAGGCAGGGAATAAATCTGATGGGCACGAGGTGCTGGCCCTTGTCACGCTCCCCGGCTTGATGACAATTAACATATTGCTCTGTGAATGGTGCCTGCTTTGTGTGACTGCTCTTATCTCAGTGAGCTGACATGTTTTGCCCTGTATTTCCACCCATGTGAAGTATCACCCTGTCCCTACAGGCCGGCTTGGCTTTCCCACACTGCCCACCCGGCAGCGGGACATGCCAGTCGTTCTGCTGTGTGGTACGTCCCCGTCCCTCCCGACAGGGCTTGAAGCTCAAAGGCAGGCTCAGGAGGGGACAGGGACCCCTGCAGCACCCCCGGGGCTGGGCTGGGCTATGAGCGGCTGCAGAGCCCACGGTGAAACCTGTGGTGGAGGCTGCATCCCGTGGTGCACCCAGAGGGCTGGCCACCACAGCAGCCTGGCTGCTGTGGTTGTTGCTGTTGGATGGCCACCGCGACGGGCGGCTCATGGGCCTGTGTGCGGCTGGCATGGGGCTGCTCCCTCCAAAATTGCTGTTCTGGGGTGGGCGGCTGCCCCCTGGCAGCCAGGACCTAGCAGGACTTTGAGGTCCTGGTCCCTCTGTGCTGGGACGGTCCCACAACGTCCCCCCTTGGAAGCGCCAGGTCTGTGGCAGGATGTGATGGGCCATCCCCAGGGTGACGGCTGGTGGCTTCCCAGGGTGGCCTGTGCCAAAACTCGTCCCACATGGCCCTTTCTGCTCTCCCCAGCTCTCGCCAAGTTGGAGGGTGCTGAGCAAACCAAGCCCGGCCAACACTCACTCCACAATGTCTCATGCTGTGCATGGGAAGCCACCAGAGGGAGGTGTCCATCCCCTCAGCTCACAGCCATCAGTGCTGCCTGTTTGATCCTTCAGGAGAAGCAAAGTACCCAAGCGTGCTCAATGCCAGATGCGTCTGCGGTATTACAAATAATCCAAGTAACAGATTACTGTGTCACCACTTGTTTGCTCTGTGTGCCACCAGCATTGTCTTACATCTCTGTGGTCACTGTGGCCTCTCCAGCTGCCATCACTTGTCACCATCACTCACACGCACTACCCTCAGACTTGGCCATTAGGCAGATTAGCCTTAATTGGTACTGCCCGTCATCACTAATCACTATCTTCATTGTCAGCTTCAACACCACCCAACGCCTACAATTTCCACTTATTAGGAGCGTGGAGGATTCTTTGGCGTGTGGTGGCTCTGATCCCAGATCAGATACCCTGTCTGAAGGGGACGCCCTGGCTGGGACCCCAGCTCTGTGAGCGGGGTCTGCCGCTGCTCCCAGCACGTTGAGCAGCTTTGTCTCCTCTTGGCTTCGAAACCCGCTCTTGTTTCACTTGCTGCTGGCGAAGGGATGCAGCTGTGGTGAAATGGGACCTGTTTCATGCTCCCTCGGGGCCTGGGTGAGCTAAGGGGGCTTGGGCCATCACACCCAGGCTGCCCCAGGTCTCTGCTGGGACTGCATTTTGCATGGGCTGGAAGCGGGACATGGCAGCAGCCTGCTCCCTCTCCATACCCATAGGGTTCTCAGCTGGGTCCCTCTCTGTTTCCACAGGCTTTTTTGGCAGGAGCAGGCACCCAACAGGTGGGACCGTGAAGAGGGCAGGGTGGGCACATGGGACTGGTGTCCTTTGGATGCTTGGAGGTTTGCTGCCAGCGTGCTCAAAGCAGGGGAGGCGTGAGGCAGAGGGATGGTATCCATGGGTGGCACCTCCGTGTCCCCTGCTCTGCCCTGGCAGAAGGCACAGCTCCTGTCTGATGTGCTGCCAGTCCCGGAGAGGGGGGAGCAGCTGTGGCGTGTTTAGGAGGGACACAGAAAATATTGGGGTGGGCTATGGGGAAGGTCAAACAAACCATTTATTTTCAGTCACAGTGGTCAGATGTGAGCGTCTCTGTTTAGGAATCACATCCAGATGCTGAAGTTAAACATCTGGGCTTCACCCCTGTGTTTTGTCTACACCCCCTGAGTGCGGCAGAGCCTTTGGAGCCATCTGCTGAGGCGCTCTCACCTCGTTCATCAGCCACCCCTCACCTCCAGCCAGGTCTCCCAGATCTCCCCCGTTTCCGCAGCTGTCACTGGTGCAACGAGCCCACAGGCCTCAGATTCACGGGTGTTTTGCTCTTGTCCTGGGGGAGGTGGGGTAACAGCAACGTGGGAGCACTTTTGGTACAACTTTGAGTCGGTCCTTTCATGTCCTGGAGAAGAGGGCTCTTGGTGCCAGAAGGGGGGCGGATGGAGCATTCGTGTCGCCAGCGGGGAGCAGGGCTTGCTGCTCGCTACGTGCCTGCAGCCCTGCACCCACGGGGTGCCAGTCCTTCGGTGGAGGTTTGTGTGCCGGGCGTCTGCTGCCCAGGCAGCTCACGTCCTGTTGAGCAACTCAGCTAGCACAAACAAATCAATCTGTGGGAGGAGGTCTTGAAAACCTAAGTGCAGCCAGTGCTGGAGCATAGCTGGCAGCGTGGCCGTGGTGCAGCGAGGCTGGCGCCGGCCAGGCTTGCTCCTGCGAGGCGCCAGGAGCAGGGTGACCCCGGTGGAGACGGGGCTGGGTGGGGAGGGAGCTGGGGCTGCCGCAGGAGGCCTCGTTCCCATGCACAAGGCGCCGTGGCCGATCCCTCCGTAATGGTGGGAACAGCCTGATGTCTCTGCTGCAGTGCCAGGACCAACCGTGCTGCCTCAGCCTTGCTTCTGCTCGCTTGGTGTCCCTGCAGGTGATGGCCCCCACAGCCATTTGCCAGGGGCAGGGCACCAGGGGCTGCTCTGTGCGTGGGAGCTAGAACCGGGGGAGCCTGACCCTCCGAGTGGGGTCCACCCAACCAGCTCAGGCCTGCCCATGTTGCTCGGGGTGTCATTTTGGCCCTGGCCTTCTGCTGCCCCCACAGTTCCAAGTTCCTGAACACCTCTGCAAGAGGAAGACTCTCCCTGTGTCCGCAGCCTGCTCAAGTCTGTCCGTCACCCAGTTTCCAGGCCAGTGCTGCAGACTTGGGCAGGCTGCAGTGGGGCCTTGGAGAGCCTAAAGAGGGGCCTGAATTCCAGCTGTGGTGACAGTCCTGCTTTCCCATGCAGGAGCCCGAGGCACAGTGTATTTTACAGTCTTGTACCAAGGACACTCATCGCTTCTGGAACTGGCTGAATTGCAAAACTGTTTCCTTTCTGGAGGTTAACCATCACTGACTGATGGGAGAGATGGGGTTTTAAAGCAGAGCTGGACAAACACAGTGCTAAAATCTTATTAGGAACCATGGAATTTTCAAAATTTGGATTTCAATTTAATACCCCAAGGGATTCTTCTTGTTCAGAAGGGACTAAACAGCAAGAAGCCCGTGGTTCAGCTGGAATCCTCCATCCTCAAAGCTGAATGGTGGCGAAGCATCCTGTGCTGCCTGTGATAGCTGCACTGTGTATCAAGGAACCTTGCGCTTACTGCTTCCCACCCAGAGACCTGGAACAGGCTTACCAGGAGATGGCCCTTCTGTTTCACACGAGGAAAACAAAGCCCTGAGACACGTCCCCTTCCCTGAGGCAGGCAGCAGAGTTGGGGTCAGAGCTCTGGTCCCCAGCACCTCTCTGTGGTCAGCCTGCTGCAAGGGGACCTCTCCGGCAGGGTTCTCGGCTGCTGACAGAGGAAGATGAGCCATTGCCAGGAGCAGCGATCACAAACCTGGATGGGAAGTGCAGCTTCATGGTCAGTGCTTCCTTGGCTCAAAACTTCAGGCACATAAAGATCAAAGAGCTTTCCCATGCTTTGCCTCATTCTTCTGCTGGGAAACTTTGTAAATGTTCTGGCACAGGAAGCCTTGAAGCACCTTCTCTGTGAAGATCAGATCCAAGATAATAAAAGAGAAATTTGGTTCCTTTCAGGGTTTCCAAGGGGAAGGGAGTCTGAGCACAAGCCGAGGCAGCAGAGCCTGGGTGTGTTGGCGGTGCCCCCGCTCCCATCTCCTCCAGCTGGGGCTAGGAGAGCCGCTGGCTCTGGGGGCCTGGATGCAAAACCCAGGTCATATTTCCCCATAGCTGGCTCCGTGCACAGGCAGCTCTGCTCGGGATGGGTCAGCTGTGGACAGGCAAAACTGACCTTCATGTGTCTGGCTCCATCCTTCCTTTGCTTTTCTTTGGTCTTTTAATCCTATTTTTTTTTCCTGAGAGTTCAGTTCCACTGTGCCGAGGTGCAGTCACACGAGGTGGTGGGGCCGATGCTTGCATCCTGCTGCGGGGGGATGGAGATAGGAGTCAGCACAGCAGGGCCAGCAGCACCGGCGTGATCCGTGTGCTGCCTGCCCCTGCCCTGAGCCTGGAGCAACGCGGGGTTTGGCTGCAGGGAGCTGAGCAGCAGCCGCAGGGACCATGCGTGGTACTGCTGTCGGCAGTCCTGGCCCTCACCTGTGGCATGAGGTCTGTCCTGCCATCATATTTCTGGCCTCCTGTTCAGGCAGGCCGAGCCCGAAGAGACATTTGGAGCTGATTAATTAGTCAAAGGCAAATAGGTCTAGAAATAAGGAACAGCTGGCCACCTGAAATGGAGACCAGCAGTAGGTTTATTTCAAGGCCAAAGGCAGCAAGCAGGAGCTTGGGAGGGTTTGGGATTTCTTGCAGCTAATAGCTGTGTGACAACATCTCCTTGCCCCTGGAAGCGGTCCCCTTGGGGCTGGCTGGTGATGCTCTGCAACACCTTAGCTGCAGTTTCTGTTTAGACCGGCCAGCAGGAAGGCTTGCCTTATACCTCCAGTTGGCTGTGGTTCAGAAAGGGATCAGAGAAATGCTGGTGAGTGGGTGGCTGTTGAGCACAGTGATTTGGGTGTCCTGGATAGCCGACTGCTGCTGGGAAGGTCTCTCTTGACCTCTTCTGTTTTCCCCTAAACATCCACAGTCAGCCAATACTGGACGCCCAGCCCTGGCCACACAGGCCTCCTGATGTAACCCTGTGCAGTGAACTGAAATGCATCCCCGTGAGCTCCCTACAAATTTCATCTCTTTCTTGCCTTTTTATGCCTCTTCTTCCTGTGCGTGGGTCCCAGAACTTGCTTTTGTCCTCAAGAGGCTGGAAAAATCAACTTGTTAAAATCTTCTGTGGGATGGAAAGTTCCAGAAAGTAGAAAAAAAAAAAATTGAGGGCAGAAATTCTCAATTCAGCAAACTTCACTTGCGTGTCCCATGCTCCGGGCTGTGCCCTCCGAGCTGGCTGGGAGGCTCCAGCCTCTGCACCGAGCTGCACAGGGACTGCGTCCCTGCAGGCTGGAGCACTTGGGGTGGGACTGGTGGTGTGCAGCAGCAACCTGCGATGCCAAGACGGGTCACGGGATGCTGAATGTCAAGCTGACCTCAGACTCTTCTGCTTCGGCTCTACAAGCCTGAGGCTTGGCCTCTGGGGGAAAACCAGAACTTTCTTGCGGGGAAAACATTACTTTTGCAGAAGCTGTGTTTTCCACCAGAAAAATGCTGACCAGAAACGCTGTGGGCAGACGAGGCTTGGCTGAATAAGAGTGCAACCCTTGTGTGGGGTGTCCCAGAAGTGGGGTGAGGCTGTGCCTGCTGTAGGCACCTCTGCTCCGACCCCAAGCTCATCAGACAGGGGCTGAGGAGTCCAACCACCTGTCCTGGGGCAGCAGCTCGTCCCCGCAGTAAGGACGGATGACCAGCCAAAGGCTCCCTCCTGATGTAACCAGGGTCTGTCACCATCACACCGATTGTCTTTCTCTGGCCCAGTTCTCCCATGTAGGGAAGAGGCTTAAAAGCTTGTGTCTCCGGCTAGGTTGTATTTTACTGGTGGAAGAGGAGGAGGGGAGCTCCCAGACCTCACCTCACACCTGGGGTCTCCCTGGGTGCCCCCGCTGAGCCTCTCGGTCCCCCTGAGGCAGCAGGATGCTGAGCGGCTCTCGACGGCAGGCATGGAGAGCGTGCAGCCTGCACCTCGGCCGGGTCTGGCTTTTCTTCGTGGGAGAGCAGCAAAACAAAATGTCTTGTCTCTTTAATTCCCCCCCGGACTAGGTGTCTCCATGGCCTCCTGCCCCCTCTCAGTGTTGATATTAGGCCCAATTTGTGCAGCAGATTAACTTGTCCCTGAGGTTGGAAACAAGTTTCCATTTTCTGTGAAAACAACATTAATTAATAACACTGGAGATGTTGCTGTTTTGTCCATCTGCGGAGAAGCGAGGTCTGACAGCACCTAACACGAACCAGCTGCTCCCTGCTCCGAGCTGCCCCGGGCACCCCCCCGTGCCCAGCAGATTGCAGAGCCTGTTTTGGAGATTTGGGGCCAGGGAAGCCACGTCCCCTCGGGCTCACCTGGGCTGCAGGGGAAGAGGTGCAGGAGGTCGAGAGCTCAGGCTGGAGACGGGCTGCAGCAGCTTGCGGTGATGCCACGGGGATGAAGCAGCAGGCACCAAGGGCTGGCACTGCTGGCATGGCAGGGGACAGGCTCCCCGTCCTGGGACACGTGTGTCGCAGGGTGTGCGTGACCCATGGGATGAGGGGAAGTGAAGAAGGACTTTGCTGCTCACGGGGCGCTGGCTGGGTTGCAGGTGGGCACCACGAGCGGTGCCTGCACAGGGTTGGGTGGTGCAGGATGAGGTACAGCTGCGCTGCAACTGCTTCCCCAGCGCTGGGCTGCTCTTGCTGGAGCCGCAGCCTGCCGAGGGAAAGTTTCCAGCCACTGTGGAAAACCCAAAATGATGAGTCAGAGGGCTCAGAAACCAGAAGGTGAAGAAACAGACGGATGTTTATTAAAAAAATTTTGCAATCTCACAGTTTTTAAGTTCGTCTTGTTGTTTTTCTGGCTTTCCTAGACAATCATGTTGGAAAGGTGTGGGCACGCCTTGTCTGTGCGTATCCTTGGGGACTTTTTAACGGTTGAGATGTTTCAGACCAACTCCGACACTGGATCCTACAGGTTACATGGCAAGATGCCACCGCCTGCCTGGACGAGATCCAGAGCAGAGCAGCTCCTCTACCAGTGACCAGAGGGATGAGGTGGGAGATGGCTTCAGTGTGGCTCCCTTGGGGGGGATCAGTGAACCCAGCCAGGAGGCGAATTCTTGGAGAAGTGGCCAAGCTGCTCCAGGGGCTGTTGGCATCTTCATGCGGCATCTCATCTGGTCTCTGAGCACGTGGGGTGGTGCTGGAGCATTGGTGTGAGCTGTGTGGGTCGCCACGCGAGTGTTTGGTGTGGGACGAAACGCGTCGGGGCGCTCCCAGGCCGGTGGGCTCGGTCCTGCCGGAGCAGGAGCCCACTGCTGCCTTCCCGGCTGCCACGGGGCTGCTGCTGGGCAGAGTCAGCCCCGACCGGCTCAGCGGTCGCGGGGTGGTGATGAGGGGGGGTCTTTTCTCTCAGCAGACTGCCACTTCTAAGCCCATCTTCATAGCGCGGGCTGGCTTTGAAGGAGAGCTCCCAAGTATGCGTTTCATTAAGATTTAATAAAGCAGCTGCCTGCTCCTGAAGCACAAAATGATTATTAGACCCTTTATTGAGGATTAATAGCTATGTAATCAGCACGTATCTGGTTCCTACAGGCATCTATTACATAGCTTCTAAACCTCAGTGAATATGTTTCTAATTGGCCTTTAAGAACATGCTGTTGCTTTATTAAGCCCTAATTAAATGCATATTGGGTGAGGTCCATTCAGAAGTGGTTATTGTGAACTACTTGTCATTACCTAATATGTGCAACCTAATGTGTGTTCAGCTTATTTGCTCTGCTAATTATTATATTTTATGGCCTTTGTTTGGGCTTTGTGTCTGTAATTTGGATCGCATATGTTGTTTTCCTCCCTGTTAGAAGTGTTCTGAAGACGTGGGTGCTACTGTCCAGGGAGCAGAGGACGGAGCAGGCATTGCCAGGGCGGGTGGCAGAGGTCCTGCAGAGGTCCTGGCGTTGGCATGGGCTGGCTCCTCATGGCCATGAGGCCACCACTCGGACCTTGAGCAGCTTTCCTCCCTGCCTTGTTCCTGGTCAGCCAAGCAAGGGGGCAGGACTCCTTTGCTGTCTGTACGGGGGCTCAAAGCTCCGTCAGTCATCTCCTACAGGTATGCAAGCCTGTTCCTCAAAACCTAGTGCCCAAAAGCTCTGATGCACCAGGGATGATAATTAAGGGATCTAGAGGAGATCAGAACATAGACTCTGGCTGCACAGGAGGATGGATGCAGTAGGGTATGTCAGCAGAAATGAAGGGCTGCAAGGGCAGCTGGTCAGCAAGGTGCTGATGGGGTGATGCAGTGTCCAACCAAGCAGTTTGGCTGGGAACCAAGTGCTCTGGGAAGCTGCTCGGACAGGGGTTTGGTTTGGGACCTATTTTCCGTTTTTGTCTTTCAGCCAGAACATCTCAACTCAGCAGGTTCAGGACAGGACAGGTTTGGGAGGAAACGACACTTTACTGTAATTTGCTGTTGTGTCATCTTGTCTAAGGCAGAACGGAAAAGTCAAAAATCAAGGAAAGTCGGAAGTGGAGCAAAAATCCTTCAGTTTGCCCAAAGCAAGCTTTTTTTTTTTTTTTTTTTTTTTTCTTTCTTTTTTTTTTTTTTTTTCTTTTCCTGAGGGAGAGAAGAAGGAATTTTCCATTGTTGAAGAATTTCAAAACTCCCCAGCACTGCTGGGAGGGGGACCGTGCCAGCCGTGAGCACTTTCCCAACACCCGGTTCCCATCCTTGGCTTGGCACTGCCGCTGCCGTTTCCAGTGGACGGGGGCAGTGCGCTCCAGGCGGGGATGCCTCCACGGGCAGTGCCATGAGGGCACGCGTCTCCGTCCAGCTCTGCGGGAAGTGCATGCTCTGCGTGGCCAGAGGCACGTAATTAGGCATTTAAATGGAAACCAGCTCATCCGGGGACTGTGCTATTTGCTGTTTTGGCTGCTGCTGTCCGTCCGTGCTCCGGCATCCTACATGGGGTGAAGCTCAGCTCTTGGCCCCGTGCTGCCCTGTGTGGGCTCTGGTCAGGTCCCTGTCCCTCCTGGGCTGCCTCCTGGTCCTCAGCCTGGG
Organism: Heteronetta atricapilla; assembly: GCA_011075105.1. NCBI lineage: Eukaryota > Metazoa > Chordata > Aves > Anseriformes > Anatidae > Heteronetta > Heteronetta atricapilla. The sequence goes on from CM021744.1 coordinate 12,343,191, forward strand.
CTTTCTGCAGCTCTGCCATGCGACTGCTGGGATAAATACAGGCGGATGCTCTGATTCATGGAGAATAAGCACCTTGCCCCAACTTTCACCTCCAACTTGAACTGCCCCCAAGTCAAACTTGCTAACACTTGAAAACGTTTGGTTAATTCCCCTCCCTCGCCTTTTTTTTTTTTTTTTTTTTTTTAAGGTTTTGCAGCCTTTGTACTTTCTACATCCCTGCTGGAAGCAAAGGTGCCAAAATACTTCGCGAAAGGCTGTTCTTGCAGTACTTCCCAGACCTTCCCGCACTAGGAAATGCCGGAAATCGTGGGAGCAAGGCTGCTCCCTGGAGAGTCTTGACACAAGTTTTGCAGACCCTGAAGATCTGGAAAAGCCTAAACTTCCCAAGACATGGACTTCTCTCCAAAGCCAACAGGAACTCGGAAACTTTGGGGCCTCTTGGTTTCGTTGCTCTGTAGGCCCTGGATCTTTAAAGTCAACCTTTGTTTTATATTTATACGTTGCACGAATATACCCTTATTTTTCTAATTAGGGAGTCTGGGTCAAAAATTCCTCGTTAAAGCTGCCTGCAGGCCAGAGTTTGTCTTGCTTGACTTGAGGCCAAATCGCAGAGGTATCTGGGCTTGGAGCTGAATCTCCTCGCCTGTCTTCTGAGATGGTGGAGGAAGCCAGAGCTCGGGGCACCTCTCCCAGCAGAAGGACTCCTCTTCCCTGCGCCGAGCGAGGGAGACCAAGCGACAGCGTGAGCCGGTGCCTCGGGGGCTGGTGTGGCTGGACGCATGCTGGTGGCATGGGGAGAATGATGGAGCCTCGACAGGCTGAAGCAGCATCACTGAGGTTAGCAGGACGGGATAAAGGGGACGTTCTCCTCTTCTGTCTGAATTTCAGTTGGCACAGAAATCCCCATCCAGCTCCCACCCATGACCTTGGATTTGAAAAAGAGAGAGCTCATCTGCCAGAGAAGAAACACTGTGGGGGATCCTGTTTGTTGGAGCAGGGCAAAACTGGGGGCCCTGGAGCTCAGCTGCGGGGCCACTGCCTTGGGCCAGATGCAGCTCCTTGGCCCAGTGCTGCCTAGCTCGGCTGGGGAAGCATCAGGGTGTGTAGGGCGCGTGGACAGGCGAGGGGCATGCGGGACGTGCTCTCCCCAGGCACACCAGCTCTTCAGGACTGGTTTGGGTTGAAGTTTAAGAACAGCAAACCATTGTCTGTTCATTTAACAGACCGTTTCCCAATGACTTTGCTCCAGGCTAATTCATTTCAATGGGTTTCCCCTTCCTGTAGATTAATCTTGCCTTTCTTCTTGTTCCTACAAAATGCAAGGGAAAGGGGAGAAGAAGATGCTTCCTTTGGAAACACTATTGCACTGCTTACCTGCCCTGGAGGGGGAGAGATGTGGATTCAAAAGGAAGCTGAAAAAGGAATCTTCCTTTTGAAATTTCCCTTAAAATAAAAAAGTAACAGTTTTGGCAAAGCCTTCTGGCCGCAATCTCATCTTGTTCCATTTCCAGACAGGGACAGAAGCCTTGGGGGACATTTTTCTGCTGTGTGGAGCCTCCTTTCAGTTTGCTCCCACTCCAGTGGCAGCGCGGGGCTGTACCCCGGCGCAAGGCACCCTCAGCCCCTATGTGGGTGAGCCCAGAGCACCGTGAGCTGCCGGCCTGCGTCCCTGCCCTGCTCCCCCCGTAGGTCACTCCTCAAGGACCAGATTTTGGTCAGCTCATCCCATGCACGGTTCCCATCCGTGCATCTGTAGTAGCCAAGGGCTTGAATGACGTGATTTCCAGAGCTTTCCTGAAGTGTCTTCTCCTGGTGGAAGAAGTACATGCCATGGTGCCCCCGGCCTGCCTGGCTGGTGCGTGTGGCCAGCAGTAGCCGTGCTGTGCCCCCCCAGGACCCCCCGGCCTGCCAGCAGCCCAGCCACGGGTGGAGGTGGTGGCCGAGGTCCCACCTCCGAGCAGCGCAGGATCCCTCCGGTCCCCCCTCCCTTGACGTCCCCTTGGCTGTGGATCAGCTGGCGGGAACCAGCAAGTCTCGCAACAAAGATGAGCAAAAAAAATCCCTTCATGCCTCTAAAAGGAAGAAGGAGAGCACGGCAGAGACAGGCCGGCTGATACAGCTCCTCTCGCTGCTGCGGAGGCGGGGAGGCTTTCGGACAGGATTTATTTTGTATAGTCTTCCATGCAAACTGGATCCCCCTCCCCTCCCAGCCCTCTCCAGCCTTAAATCATATCCTTTGTAATGACATTTCATGCTTGTGTGGCGCCTTGCTTCTGAGCATCCCCAAGTGCTTCATAAATAATGGACGACTCCGAGCCTGCCAGGAGGACACGGTACCACCCTCCCGGTGCCCCTGTCACCAAGAAAAGGTGACAAACCCTTCCCACGGCCTCACCTGCAGGCTGGGCCATGCCAGGATTAGGGGTGCAGCCTCCCCTGCCTCCCTCCAGCTTCTCCTTTAGCCCTGGCTGCTCCGTGGATGTCCCCTCTGTCCCTGCCCAGGTGTCTGGGGTGAGGAGCTTGGGGACAAGCGGCATGGGGTGGTGGCCGGGGGATGCTGTCCTGTGGCCTGGCGCGCACTTCACAGCCATGCCTCCTCCTGGGGTCCTGTGGAAACCCTCGCTGGGGCTACAGGGCCAGTGATAAAGATGCGCTCCGTTTTCCCAGCCCCTTTTTAGGTCAGGGATGGATTTGTCTGGCACACTGGGTCCTGGCGCTGGAGCAGGGCGGGTGTTAACCGCATGGAAGCCTTGCTTGCTAATGAGTCCAAATAATACAACGTCTCGGGTTCCCTCCTCCCCGTCCAAGCCCTTTGCTGTCATCAGGTCCTTCTCAGTCCTGTCCAGAGGTTTGTTCGCAGCTGCAGCGTCCCAGGAGATGGAGCGGTTTTCATCGGACACCGCTCTGGCTTGGCCCGGCAGCGGGAGCAGCCCTAGTTGCAGATCCGCTCCGTGGCCCGTCGGCTGCCTTCCTCCTCCTCCTCCTCACGGGCCAGGCCGTGGGGAGGGAGAGAGCCCGCCGGCCGTGGGGGCTAAGCAGCAGCTGGTGTCGTATCTGCACGCCGGCGGCTTAGCACAGGATTTTCAGCTGTGCTGGGTGGTTTTGGAGGCTGTCTCAAGCTGTCTACGGGATTCTTCTGAAAATTGCCCCCCTGGGAAGAGGCTTTCTAACTCGTCTCACAGCTGGGAAGCTGCAGCCCAAGGCCTGGCCCGGCAGCGAGGCCTTCTGCCCGGCAGCTGGCAGCCTTGCCAACTCTGCCACAGTTTCTGGGGCAGCCCTCGCAGCCTGTGGGATGGTGGCTGTGAGGGGTCCCTGTGGGATGGTGGCTGTGAGGGGTCCCTGTGGGATGATGGCTGTGAGGGGTCTTCACTGGCCTGGCAAGGAACCTGCTTCCCTCTGGCCTCACCTGTACTGGGCCAGCAGGGTGGGGATGGGAAAGACTGGTCCTGGCTGTAGGTTAGAGCTCTGCAGGTGCTTCCTCCAGCCCCAGCCCCAGCTCATTGTCCCTCAAACCCCATGGGCACACGGCCTGGCTCCACACCCCATGGTGCAGGTGTCTCTGGGGGTGCTCGAGTCTGCTGGGCACCTCAGCAGCCTCCACACAGAGCAGACCTGATGGCCCAGCCCTCCAGGTCAGCCCTGCCAGTCATGGTTTCTTTTTCCTAAGGCACGCTGCGGAAAAAGGCTGAAATCTGAGAGCAGGTTTGTGGTGAAAAGGGGAAAAGCGAGTCCTGTCACCGTTGCGTTGCATCCTCATCTCGTCTAGTCTCATCTCATTTCATCTCATCTCAACTCATCATCTGATCTTTGCATTCTGCCCCATCCCTTTCCACTCCGTCCTTCCATCCCACCTCATCCCCACCTCCTCCAGGCACCCATGCCAGCCCCCCCGGACCGTGCTCCCCTTGCCAGCGGTGCAGGCCCACTGGTGGTGGAGGCCCTTTGGAGCATGTTCGTATCCAGGATGGATGTCGGTGAAAACAGAAACCTAATAAGTAAGATAAGGAGACGATTTATAATGGAGTTTGTGAACTTTAGGAAAAAGCTTTACAGCCAGATTTTGCAGACCACACAGGGAGAGGTTATACTCTCCAAAACCTTGGAGATTTTTTAAAAAATATTTTTATATTAAAAAAAAAAGAGTTTCCAAGAATTAAATAACACGAAAGTGTATGAAATATGATGTAGGGAATGTTCCCATTGCTCTCACATCTGAAGTTAATTTGGGAGACGCTCTGAATAGCTTTTTAAAGAGTGGATAAACATTGGCATCAAAAGTGTAAATAAAGTTACCAGACAAAGCGGCCGTTCAAAGAGAATTGTCTCTGGGATATTGGCTGCGCAGTTTTAATGGCTGCACACAGGAACATTTGGAGATAAAATAAGGGCCTTGCTGATTAGCTCGGGAGCGAGTTTCTCTGCTTTGTCTCCCTCTCATGATGTCAGTTTCAAGCAGTGCTGGCAGCCCTTCTGAAATGATTTCCTACCCGGAGGCAGCACTGGCGAGGGGTCCCGCGCCCATGAGACCCCAGCAGCCTCGCTGCCCCGCACCTGATCTTGGATGGCTCATTTCGGCTGCTGAGGAACGAGGTCTTTTTGTTTGTTTGCTTGTTGCAGGGCCAGGGGTGGCCTGCCAGCACGCAGGAGGAGAGCGGTGCTGAGTCCCCCGGAGCTGCGGTCGCACACTTCCAGGCGGGAGCTGCTGAAGGCCCAGCTTTTAATTTGATGAGTGCTGGGTTGTCCAAGGGCAGATCACGCATTTCGTACTTGGCTATACCGCAGCAAATAACCATCTTTACTTTTGTCTTTATGTCTTTATGACTTTATTTCCCTTTTCGGAGGGATGGTGCTCTAATTACAGCGTGATGCTTCAGCTCATGTGGGCTTTGGACGATCTGTACCGCTGCTCCATCTGGTTATCCACCTCTGCTACTGCTCCACGCTTCTTGCTGTGTGCTTCTTGGCAGCTCCCTCGAGGAAGGTGTGTCCATTTTTAACCTTAAAAACTTTATATCTGGTGAGGTATCGACCTCCCTGTGCATGATGGGGTGTGCTTCCATTCACCTTGGCCACAGGAGACTCTGTCTGTGGTCACTGCTGAGAGGCAAACAGGCTGCTCCTGCTGCTGTCCCAGTCCCGGTGCACTTTCATCTCGTGTGTGCTTCTGAAGCTGAGCTGCTCCTTGGTAGCTCTGTGAATCCTCCCGGCCCTGGACTTTTCCCAGCAGCAGCAGCAAGTCCTGTCCTGTCCTGCCTTCTGGAGACCTTCCCGTCGTGGCCTCCTGGTGTCTCCTGCCAAAACAAACCTCTGTTGTGTCAAACCCTGACACCAGAGCACCAGAGGAAGCAGGCCGACTTGAAGTTTGACAAATATGTGGTAGGAGTTACTGGCTTCTTCTTTTTAAATTCGAGAAGCTACAAAAAGTCTTTGCATTGGGGTGGAAGCACTGACAACATGTGTCTCCAGCTGAGCCCATGCCAGCACAGCCCAGCAAACTGGCAGGGCTTGCACTGTGGGCTAAAAGCCCTCGGGGACTAGAAGTGACACCTTCCTCCTGGCTTCCCGCGGCAGGGACTTCGTTCCCAGGGCAGGCGCACTCAGCTCCAGCCTGCTGGAGCCCTTGTGCATGGTGTGTGGGGCCAGCCACAGCCCTGACATCCAGGGCAGAGACAGGTCCTGTGTCTCCTGGGAGGATGTCGCCTCGCAGTCACCGACAAGATTTTACTTGGGTGTTTTTAAGATGGATAAACCTGGGAGGACAGGTCTACTCAGTCCTTTGCCTGGGTATAACAGGGGTTAACACCAGCCATAACTCTTCTGATCTTTTTAGTTTTTAGCCTTGATTCCAAAGCCCCTTTCCCAAGACCAAACCTCACGTCCTCCTGGTCCCACCCTGCTGCAGCCACCCACAAGCCACAGGAGCTCTCTGTGCCAAGGTGGACCCAGCGGGACCAGCTGTTGCTCACCAGCTGGAAGGAGCACCTTTACCCAGAGATCACGGCAAGGGTTTTGTTGCAAAGGACTGAATAATTGCACTTGTGCTCACCCTTTTCCTGGGACTTGCCCGTGAACAGCTCAAGTGTTTGAGAGGCGGAACTCCTGATGGAGGATTCATGGGCACCTTTGGGGTGGAGGAGCGCTGTGTTGAGGAGCTGACCCTGAAGAAGGAGGAGGAGGTGGGAGGAGGAAAAGGAGGAGGAGGAGGAAGAGGGAAAACAAAGAGGAGGAGGAAGATGCCTGGGGTGCAGAGTGTTGCAGCAGGGTGCCAGGGGGCTGGGGCAGGAGCTGGCCCTCCCTGCCCGCCCCAGCACCATGTCTGCCCGTGCGTCGGGAGGCACCGGCCTTCGTGCCACTTGTGTAAACTATTACAGCAAAGGGCAGAGGTTAAATGCAGCACATGTGTGGCATCAATTAACGGGATTTCAAGGTCTCTAGTGGAGTTTCTGTTCAAATCTCTTGTGGCAGGTTCGGTTTTCTTAACCCCTCGAATGCTGTGCGGTTGGCAGCCTTGGCTCTGCCCGTGGTTGGGACAGCTCACGCCGGCCCAGGAGGACATCAGGGACATCACAACCCCCGTGCCAACAGCCCATGGGGCAAGTGGGAGAGGATGTGCTGCTGCCTGCAGGAAGAACTCCTTGAGCTTGTTGGCTGGTCTGGTGCCCCAGGTGCTTCACCTGCAGTCCCTGCCCGTGAAGTGGACAGAGCCAGGCCCCCCTTCCTGCAGGGTACCGGGCAGACCAGTGCCACCAGCTGCAGCGGCGAGCTGTGGTTTGGAAGCTGGGAATCCTGAAGTGTCACCATCTCTGCCAGCAGTTTGGGGCTGCTCCCAGGCAGTGCAGCCACCCACAGTGCTTCATCCGTGGTGCTGGGGTACAGTGTGAACGGTGATTTGAAGGGCAGCGGCGTGGCTCAGACAGCCCGTGGTACTCCAGCCTGGACAGGAGCTGCATCCTGTCCAGGGACAGTGGTCTCCCCCAGCAGGATAACCCATCAGACAGCTGGATGCCATGACTCGGCACTGCATCTCTGCCCAGTTTGTCCTTTTTTTCCTCCTAAGGGCCAAACTCCTGGAGCTGTGGTGCTTGAGGGTGTTTCCACTGTGCTTGGCTGGGGGGGTTTGACAAGGAAAAGGAAGGTTTTCGCTCCCGTGACCATGGAGAATACCTGAAAACATGATGCTAACATGGTCTGAAGGCTCGGAAACTTTAAGGCCTTAAGAAAAAACCTGAAGTGTCCCGGACTGATGGTACATTCTGGCTTCTTTATTTTATTTTATTTTATTTTATTTTATTTTATTTTATTTTATTTTATTTTATTTTATTTTATTTTATTTTATTTTATT
>CM021744.1:12350542-12421192 GCA_011075105.1 Heteronetta atricapilla
TTTTATTTTATTTTATTTTATTTTATTTTATTTTATTTTATTTTATTCCCTGCACATACGAAGTATTCATTTGCCATGAACAAGTGTTGCAGAAAGGAACCTCTCCTTGGGGTTTGGGTGCCTGGGGTTCCCAGTCCTGGTCCAAGGCTGGGGACAGCTGAAGGAGAGGGCCAGGCCTGGGGGCTCCACCAGCGCTGTGGGTTCCAGCAGTGTCCTGGAGGAGGGCTGCCCAGGGCTGTGTCAGGGCTGGCTGGAGGAGCTGGATGTGCCTCTGCACCTGTGTGCCCTTAGCATCAATTTGCCTGTGTACACCTCTTTTTTTTTTGGAAAGGAATAATTTCAATCCCCTGCATTAAAAAACAAAGAAACAAAATTTAAACATGCTAGAAAACCATGTACTTTAGATACCGCTTGATGAGCGATTTAGGTGTATTTCTCAGTCCTGCATCCTGTTTAGGGGAAAAAAAGGCTTTCTGAGGAGGAGATACTCAGTTCCTGGTGTCGTAGCTATGGGGAGACTTCTGGATGAAAGATGTGTTTGACCTAGACAACTCCACATGAATATCCCACTGTTAGCAAACCTGTAAAAATCTTGGTAATCCCCTTGATCTGAAACAAATGGGCTCTGCTGCCTAGCGCTGATTTTATTATCAGACACTGCTTAATATCATCACACGGCTTGGACTCATGCCTAAGACTCCACGTCAAGTCAGTTGTGTACTGGCTGGCAAAGGTCTCCGCCTCGGTCTGGATCGGTTCTGGTTCTTGGCACCTCTGTTGCCCCTGGCCGAGGCACAGAGAGGTTGGGCCCAACTCCCTTGTTGTCCCTGCCCTCCTGGGAGCTGGGACCCAAAGGTGAGCCTTGGGCATCTGCCGACTGGGCTGACCCTTAGGGCACCTCTGCGTGCTGGAGGCTGGACAGATGCCCGGTTCCTTGCCCGCGGCGTGCACCGCAGCCCTGCCAGCAGCACCCCCGAGCCCGTGCTCCCTCCCCACTCCCTGCAGCAGCTGAACGTAAGATTAGAGCCCCCGGAGACCCCCGGTCCACCACACGAGCCCCAGACGGTTTTGTTTTGATTATACATTTGTTTCCTTCCCCCTGGGAGGGTCTGACACAGCTTTTACCTCTCCGCGCGTCAACGCTTGGCTCCCCCCCGCCACCACGGATTAGCCCTGACCCCTGCTGAACTCCACCGCCAGCAGAAGTGTCAGCTCCTTTCACTTTCCAGGAGCTTTCCAGCCCCAAACACTGCACAGGGAAGGAGTGTCCTCAGGTCACAAACCTCCCACATCACTTTTTCTGACTTCTTGCTCTCACAAGGAGCAGGCACGAGGCACAGCGGCACGCTGGCAGCCCCTTCTGCCCTGCTCAGCCCTGCTCCGGCACGGCCCCTGCCCGGCCAGCGCGGGTGTGAGCAGGAAAAAAGGCATCTTTAAGGAGGGTTTGCTTAAAAGGTGGGAGAAAAGGTGACAACGAGGGGCTGACTGTGACACAGCATGTCACAGGGGCCAAGGCAAGGAGCCTTCATGCCAGTACAGAGGGGTGTGCAGCTGCGCTGGTGTGCAGCTTTCCGTGGGAGCTGCGCAGCTCCACTCTGGGCAGCAGCAGCCGAACCATTCTGCAGGAGCTCGGAAATTCATGGAAAACCAGTGCACAAATAAAAAGGAAGATGCGAGGAAAGAGAAGGAGCTGGTGCTCATGTGCAGCGTTAATGCCTGTGGGGTTTTCTGAGAGCAGGGAGGGTAAGTGCAGCGGCACGCTGACACAGGGAATGGCACACGCTGAGGAGCCGCAGGTGTTTGGGCATTGGCAGGGGTTTAGGTGGAGCTGCTGGTACACAGCCAGGTTTGCAGCCGTGAAGGGTGCTGGGGAAAGGCTGCCCATGCTCACATGGGGACGGTGGAGGTGGGGGGGACCCTCGGCACGGGTGAGACAAATAATGGGTGCAGTTCTGTCCTGGCTGGCTGGTGCTGGAGGTGTCACCAGCCTGTTGGGGTCTCACTTGGGCAGCAGCAGATTTTGTTCTTCAGAGCAAAATTGTGCCAAAGCAAGGAGCAGCATCTCTCCGTGGGTCAGCTCAGTGGGCTGTTTGGCCACTCCTCAGGTCCCAGGTCCTAGGAGCTGCCCGGCTTCTTCCCCAGACTGCAGAGATACTGGGGCTAAGCAGGGTAAATCCAGGCTGAAGCACGCACTGAGGGCTGTACTGACCTCACATTTCACCTCGTCCCCACCGGTGGTATGGCAGGGCCTGGCCAGGCTGCTCAGGCATCCCTGGCTGCAGGGCAGTGGGGTCAGCACCCTTTGCTGCTGTCCCCAGGGGAGGCACAGAGGCGGTGGGCACAGAGCGGGATAAGGAGGTCTGAACCTGGAGCCTTGGCTCTGCTCTGTGCTTCCAGGTCGGTCTCATTCCTTCCTGGGTGCCAGCTCTCCAGGACAGGCACAGGTCCCCTGCTGCTGACGGACACCCCAGACGAGACCTTTGGGACCCACTCTGTGCAGGTTTTGGATTGCTTTGCACCTGCAGGCGTGGGGCTTGCTGCTGGGGCTGCCCAGCAGTGCCCTGCTGCTGCTGTGGCTCCTCGGCCCCGCTGCTTTTGGCTGTTGCCAATGGCACATCCAGCAGCGCTGTGACCACGGCCCGCTCTGACGTTTTCGTTTCCCCATATTTTTGAGAGACGTATTCATTTCTTTGTTCGGGAGGGAGAAACAAAGGTCACCCCTCGCTAGCAACTCATCAAAGTGAAACAATGGGAAGAGCAGCGGCCGGACGGCCGAGGCGCTGGTTCTGGGGCCGGCTCCCTGGGGCATGTGTGACGCTGCCTTTGTGGGCGCAGGAGCGGGGCGGCCGCCGGTGGGGGGACATTGCAGGGAGTCGCCCTCCTACAAAAGGGTTCAAGGCATCGCTGGAGGACCTCAGTGTGTGTTAGGGCTTTTGTTTGTTTGTTTTGTGAGAGTGTGTGTGTGCACAATGCACATTAGCCCCACTGTCATTAGAAAAATAATTAAAAAAAAGAGTGCTTCATGAAAATTTTCTCCTTGTCCCCTCCCGAGCTTCCCGGCTTTGACCAGTTCTGTTTCCTTCATGTGGGAGGCAGCTGCATTTGTCTCAGTAATTGCATTTCCCTGCTGCTATGTACTGCTGAAGACTTGGTGACACAATGAAGATGTGAAGCGTTCCTCTTTCCCAGGCCTGGCACCGGAGGTTTGGCTTTTGGGGACATCCTGGCCTCCCTTCTCTCCAGGATGCCCGTGTGGGGTTTGAAGTCCATCTGGCATTTGCAAGGGAGAAACGCTGCTGGGAGCTGATGGCCGCGCTCGGGACTGATGTGGGGAAGGAGCTGCTGCTCCATGTCTGCGAGGCATCACTTGCCTTGCTGGAGTCCGCTGCCTGTCCCAGTAGGAGGAGGTAATGGACACCATGTGCATGGGGGACAGCTCGTCTGTGCACAGGGGCGCCTGGTGCCTCTGCACGACCTTCCTGCTAGGCCTGTTGGCCTCCGGACACCCACACAACCCTGCCTGTCCCCATGCCAAATGCCATCTATCCGGGTGGCCCTTGGGGAGTCACGGTGCTGCACACAGGGAGCGGGCAGATGCTGATGCGGGCCTCCGTGCAGCTTCCTCACAGGTCTCTGACCATCTCAGCCGTGTCCCCAGGGGACTCTGCCACCTCGCAGCACCCTGGTACTGGGCACAAAAACGGGTGGGAGCAGGAGCAGGGGCCATGAGGGGCTCATCACGGGGGTGGGTGACACCCAGCCGGGGCCTGCAAGGCTTTCTTTATTCCTCAGTGATGTAAGGAGCTGGAAAAGCATCTCCAGGATTAGGGCTTTTGCCTGGGAAAGCTGCGCGGCTCCCGGGTCCTGGGCAGCCCCCGGGGCCGGGCAGCTCCCGGCCGCTCTCCCGGGGTCCCGGGGCCGCGCTGCGCTTCCCCGGAGCGCGGGGAGGTGGCAGCAGAGGCCCTGCGAGAGCGGAGAGGGGCACCGGGGGGCTGCCGGGTCCCGGTCCCGGTCCCCTCCGGAGGGCGCCCGGGACGCCCCTGCCCCCGCTGCAGGCGCTTTCGGGGCACCGGAGGCGCTTTTAGGGCCGGGCCGGGTTCAGCATCGCGCCCCCTTTGCTTGGCCCGGGGCTGCCTCCCCGGGGCCGGGAGCGGGGAGCGCAGCCCGTGAGCCTGTCGGAGCTGAAGCTGAACCCTGATCCCGGGCTGGCCCAGTGCCCGCAGCCCAGCCAGACCTAATCTGGGTCTGTGCGCTGCCCATGTTTAATGAGGTATTGTGTACGGATGTGTCTGAGTGTGTGTACGCACACGTCCTGGGCTCCGGGTGTCTCGCTCAGTGTTTGCATCTGTCTGTTAGCGAGTTCGGGCATCTGGGGCTGTTCCCCGTGCCTGATGGAATATCTGCTCGGGAGCGTGTTTGTGTATCTGGGGAGCTTATCGCCTGCGTCTGTCCGCACGTGGAGGTGTTCGCAGCTGACGGCATTTGCACGCTTGCCGTATGCGCACGGTGCCCGTGGGTCACGCTGGGAGCCGCTTTGTCCACCGTGGGGACACGATGAGGAGCGACGGGGAGGGGTCCGGCCCCTGCAGGTGGGAGAGGGCCGGCAGGCGGGGAAGGGCCGGCGGCAGGAGGATGGCAGCCGCCCGCACATGTGCTGCCCACCCTGTCATCGCCTCCGTGAGGCACGGCTGGAGCTGGCCCGGGGACGTGCCCCCCAGCCCTCTCCCTCTGTCATGGAGAGCCAAGCCTGCATGCCGGGAAAATCACCCCGTGGTGGAAACCACCCCCGCTGGAGCACGGCACTCCCTGCTCTGCGCTGTGGCCGCGGGGGTGTTTGGCTGCAGATATTTACCGAGCAATTTGCATTCAATTACAGAAGCCGGAAGGACTGGGAGGATTTTCCTTCTGGTTTTCTCTCAACCGAAGCCAACTTGTCCGAATTACAACCTAGGAAGCATCTCATTAGTGGGAAGTGAGGTCTCCAAAACACAGAGCTCGCGGAAAACTTTCCCCCGAGGGGCAGGGATGCGGGCTGGCCGGAGTACCCGAGGGTGAGGGCTCATCTGCATGCCGCTGTCTCTCACTCGTGGTAGTCTTCCCAAGCCAAGCCCTCTCCCATGGCACCTGAGCAGAGAGGAGAGAGGCTTTTTTTCAGGCTGCCAGCTCATCACGTCACGTCTCCATCTGGCTCAATGGTACTTTGAAAAAAGTACCCAAAAGTTCTGCCGGGCTGAGGTCTGGCTGTCCCTCCTCCTCCTCCTCCTCCTCCTCCTCCTCCTGCCCGCACCTCGACCCAGGCCAGGAGGTGAAGGTCGAGCACGCTGCTGGGGAAGGTGCTGAAAGCGATGCCTTCAGCCTTGCTGACAGCAGGGCTGGAGCTTGGTGAGAGCTGTCAGCCCTGGCGGGGGGATTCCCTCACCCAGCCTCTGGGAGGTCTGTGTCCCACCGGGACCCCCGCCCCATGGGGGCCGAGGCCTCTGTGTCTGCCTCCCCCAGGGGCTGCCGGGCACCTACGTGGGGCTGGCAGGGCCGTGCCAGAGCTGGGGACCTTGTCGCCATGTCCCTGCAAGGAGACAAAGAGGGGATGGGATGGATGGCAGAGGTGTCTTCTTCCCTGGTTTGAGAACGGGAGAGCTGGCAGCTGTGCCTGGGTTCACTTGGCTGCAAGGCAACTTTCATGCCAATAATGAAATGCCCTTCCAAAAATACTTTCCTGGATAGAACTCATGTGCAATCTGCTGAGCCAGCTTCTTCCAGGGGCCGAGCTTGAGCCATGGAGGGAGGCACGAATCCGTCACCCTCCCACTGACCGTGGTGCTCAGGGGGGCACGTGCTGGCTGATGTGGCTGTTGCCGGCTATGCCTGTGGGGCACTGAGTGTGCTGACCCTGCTCGCCTGGCCACTGCCTCGTCCTGGCAGACCCCATGGGGCACTGTGGGGACCTGTGCCACCGTGCTGGCTGCTGGTGTCGTGCCCAGGCACCTGCTGTCCCCCTCCAACCGCCCCACCTGTTCCTGTGCTGCAGCTGGCCCCAAGACCCCCAGTGCTGCCCAGCTGGGCCCCCCCACCAGGCTCCGGGAAGGGGCTCCCCCCTTGCTGGGGTCGGAACCGGGCAGCCCTGGACCCCGCAGCATGCAGGGGCTGTGTGACAGCGGTGCCTGGGACAGTGCTGCAGCCCGTCCCAGCTCTTTGCTCCATTTCCTGGTGCTGGAAGGCCGTAGCTGCCATTTCAAGGTTGAATTTGATGAGTTTCAGCTCCCCAACGGGCAATCTCGTGATGACTTTGTCTGCAGATGAGCCCCGCTCCTGCCTCCCACAGCTGTTCCTGGTGCCAGAACCAGGCATGGCACCAGCTGCCCTGAGCACCGGCTGAAGGAAAGGCTCAGACGGGGAAAGCCAAGCCACCTACACCGGCACAGCTGCCCCGTGCCTCCAGTCCTGGTGGCAGAGGAGCATCTGGGTGTCTGTGCAGCTCTCCTGCTCTTTTCCCTTGACAACACCCAGGAAGGCTGCCTCGGAGCCCCCAGCTCCCTGTGAGGACCCCTGCACCCCAGAGGGGGGCTTTCCACCTCCCCAGCAGAGGGGCAGCAGAGCCCTGGCACAGCACGGGGACGTGGGGCACGGCTCTCCGCCCCTCAATAGGACGGAGGGGTCCTGGTGTGCCTGACCCGCTGGGAAGGGAGACGGGACAGCCCCGCGGCTCCCCTCCCCGGCCCCGCCATCCCGTTCGTCACCCCAGCCATTCATCGGGCCAGACAGATGCCCCCAAATAAAGGCCGCCGTGATTGATACCCAAAGACAATAGGGTGGGAGGGGCCAGGCGGGCTCCTCGTGAATAAACATGAGGGTCTTTGGACACAGCTTCCTCTCTTCACAAAATGGGACTGATTGTGTGGCAGGCATTTAAAATTCAGCTGTGGTCGGCCCGTCTTCCAGTGCCCCCCAAACCGCTGAGGTGCTTCATTTATTTAATAATTTCCCCTCCTCCCCCTTTGCGCTCAGTCAGTGACAGACCTGGGTCCTTTCACGCTTTGTCCTCCCTCTTTCTTTCGTCCTTGCTCGCGCTCCCTCTCTCTCTCTTTTTTATCTTCCTTCCTTTTCCTACTCCTTGTTTCTTTCTCTCCCTGGCTTTTGTGCAGGGGGCCGTGACGAATGGCTCAGAAAAGAGGGTGCTGTGAGAAACTGGAGCTGCGCTGGCGGAGTGGGTGGTGAGGACTTGGTGCTGGGGGCGAGGGGGGTCCTGGAGCGGGGCTGGGGGCAGCGGTGGGGGCCGGGGGCTGCGCCGGGGCCTTTCCCTCTGTGCCGTTTGGAAGCCAGGCACCCGGGGCCGAGGGCAGCGTGTGGAGGTGCCGGGATGGGGGTGCCGGGGTGGGGATGCCCCTGTGCCACCCAGCACTGCCGCTGGCTCTGTGAGGCTGCTGAGGGGCTGCCCCGCCGTGTCACCTAACGGGACCTGAAGCAGCCCCAGGGCTGGCACAGCTCCCAAAAATTGGGAGATGCAGGTGGAGCGAGGTTGCGGTGGTTTTGGTGACGGGTGCAGGGTCCGGGACTTGGGCCCTCAGTGTGCTGGGATGGCCTGGGCGAGCAGTGCCGGTGTTCAGATCCTGCACAAGTGGCTTGCTGCAGTCCGCGGCAACGTCCCCATGGCTGGCTGCAGCCCTGGGTGGCCACACACCTCTGAGGGAGCCACAGGGAGTCTGGGGCTGGTGGCACCACGGGTGCTCGGGGAGCTGCATGCCACGTGCTGGCACCACCGTGCCACACAGCCCCGGGAGGGCCCGAATGCACGAGGGCCGGGTGTGG
This sequence comes from Heteronetta atricapilla, assembly GCA_011075105.1. NCBI lineage: Eukaryota > Metazoa > Chordata > Aves > Anseriformes > Anatidae > Heteronetta > Heteronetta atricapilla. Next base: position 12,358,346 of record CM021744.1, read on the forward strand.
GACTCTGCACGCTGTGGTGCCTCGTACCTGCTCTTAGCACCGTGGGACCTATTGCTGGGGTGCTCGTGGACCTGCGAGAGGACCCCCGGCACCGGTCCTGTGCCATGCCCACCGCATCTCGGCCTATCAAGCCGTGCCCCCCACGCTGAGCGATGCCGAAAGCCCTGGGGGCAGCTCCACCAGCAGCTCCTCGCTGCCCCGCTCCCCTGCCCCGTTCCCCCAGCCCCCTGAGCCCAGCACCCACCGCGGCCTGGCCCTGGGGGGGTTCCCCCCACCCTGCTGCCTGCGGCGGGGCCTGGCCGGCTGGTAGCCCACAGGGGCTGGGCCTGGCAGGCTCCAGCAGCGGGAGGGCTCCTGCATTACAATCCGGTACAATCTGTCCCCCTTCCCGCTGCCCAGCGGTAGGGGAGATGGTTACTGTTTAATCCCATTTGACAGCTCTTTCATCATCTGCCTGCCTCCCTCCAGCTTCCCCGTGGTTCCTCCAAGGCTCCTTTGTGGCTGTAATCAAAGCCTGGTGAGTGATGGCTGTTTGGGGGGGAGGGAAGGAAGGGACAGCGGAGGGTGGCTCGCCCGCCCTGAGAGCTGCTGGGGTAGCGGTGGCGGGACCGCAGGGCACTGGGTGCCTGTGGGTGCCGGTGGTGGGTGCTGGAGCATCCCCAGCACTGGGAGCTGGGCACCATCGCCATACTACTGATGGACCCATACGGCTCCGCAGGGGCTGAGGGAAGCGCACTGCTGCCTGTATTCGTGCCCCAGAGCCAGGGAATCCCCATCACCGCCCGCCTGGCCAGACCCTTCATAAAACCACTGCAGTTTTTGTCGTGGGTTTCAACAGGCATTGCACAGTAGTGCCCTACCTTTGCCTAATTAAACCATCGGGGGGCTTTATTCCCCCATCTGCCACCAGGCCTGGCGTCCAGGAGGATGGCCTGGTGCGCGCTTCGGGTGCCTCCGGGACTGCCTGGGCAAACCACGGGGTCTGTACCGAGGCGTCTCCCTGCTCACGAGCAGCAGAGCTGGGCAGCGTGGGAAAGCCCCCCCAAAACGCGCCCCAAGCCCCGACGGACGAGGGAGAGGCGGAGGCAGGGCCCTGCACTTCCCAGGGAGGGAGCCTGCACGCCCATGGGTTATCGCCTGCATCAGGGCTCGGTGACTGCGCTTCCCAAGAACACATGTTCCCTCGTAAACCCGGGATCCGCTTATCTCAAAGGGCACATCCGACAATTAGCTTATCTGCTGTGAAAGTGAGGAACAGCTTTGGTTATCTGCCTGGCTTCCGCAAGCTGGAAAAAAAAAAAGGGGAAAGAGTCCCTGGAAGGACGAGGCACATACGCGGCATCCTATAAATAAAGTGACTGCGCCGTGAGTGTGCTGCAGACGGACTCCATGTGCTTGCAGCGGGGAGCTGGAGATGCCCCCAGGTTTTAAGGACTCTTGGTGCTTCCTGGTGTCAGATCCTGCCTTTGGCTGCTGGCAGCTCTGCCAAACCATTCTCGGGCTGGGTGGCAATTTTTTTTTTTTTTTTCAGGGTGGGTTGTGGCCTCCAGTTAAACTTCGGGGGAAAATTTCAGCGAGGGAGGCAGGCTGTTTCCAAGAGTGAGGGCACGGGAAAACAAAGCATTTGTCCTTATTTTGTTTTAAAATTCTGCCTTTGAAGCAAGAGCTTGAAATTTGGCAAGTGGGGAAGGGAGAGAGGCTGAGATTTGTCTTGTGTCCCTGGAATATACTCAAATTTGACCAAGTCAGAACACTTTATTTGGGAAAAAATGCACTTAGTGCAAGCTGGCCATCGGAGCGGCCCCCGCCCGGAGGTGCAGGCTCCCCTCTGCCAATACCCATGCCGGTGACACCAGGGGACATCAGCCATGGCACGGCCGCTTGCTTGGCTCCTGGCTGGGCTCCTTCACTCCACAGCAGCAGGGCAGCTGCGGCAGGGCTGCTTTGATTCCTTCCCAGATCAATCCTCATCCGCTGGCCTGGCTGAGTGGCACAGGTGCCTCTGGAAAGGGGCTGCCCTTGCCAAGCACCTGGGGCACCAAGCGCAGCCTGCGGCACGGGGATCAGTGACACCGTGGTTTATTGTGGTGATGGGGTCTGCGGGCAGGTGAGCTTCTTTGTGCTCAGCTTCGTTTGGGGTGACCCACGCTGTTTTCCTCTTGTCTCCCAGAAATCCAGCTTGAATCATGTGAAGCACGGAGGGTGAGCAGCCCAGCACCACGATGAAGCCATCCTCCGAGCCGCCAGGCACCGGCGGTGCTGTGCCAACAGCCCGGCCACCGTGCGGGAGCAGAGCCCTGGCTGTGGGGTGCCGGGGTGCCCCGGGGAGACCCACGTCACGGTGCATGGTTGCTGGCCCCCAGCACGCTGTCCCCTTCATCCCCATCGGCTGCCATGTGCACGGTGGTGCTGGCAGGGAACGGGGCTTCTCTCCAACGGAGAGGTTGGAGAGGAAGCTGCCGAAAATGCTGGCGACAATTCAGAGCCTGCCTATGGGCTTGGGCGACCACCTGGGCAGTAGCACCCACCTCCCTCCCAGCCCCGCCGCCTCCTTCTTGTGCCCTCCTGGTGAGGCTGGCGTGGGGGCGGTGGGCACCTTCCTGCCCATGGTGCCTGCCCAGGACACTGCGTCCCTCACCCCGAGGGAAAACGAAGCATTGCCGGAGCTCATCTGCCGCAGGTTATCATTTGAGGGGACAGTGACCAGATGAGTTGGTGGAGATCCCAGCTTCTCTCCATCAGGCTCCTTCCTCCTGGAGGCTGGTGCCTGGCTTGGAGGAAGGCTCTTGGTGGCTCTTGGGGCAGCTACTGCCCAGTTGCGGCTGCTGTCTGCTCCTCCTGCCCCAGCCCTTTCTCCCCGCTCTCCCCAAAATCTCCATGAAGAAACAAGTATCTTGTTTGCAAGCTAAAAACTAGAAATGATTTATATGTTTATAAGCCCAGCTCTGGCTCTCTTTATTTTGGCAAAGGAATTGTTTGCATCTTTTCAGAATTCCTTCACCCAAACCACTCATTAGATATGAATTTCAAAACAGCCAGAGGGAGCGGGTGACTCAGGGGAATTAGCAAATGGCTTCCCAAAGCCTTTTACGTCAAGGCCAGCAGCTCCCTTCCAGACCTTGATGCCAGTGGCCCAGAAGACACACGCTGTCATCCAGCGCTGGGTCAGTGACCCCAAGGCAGTGGGTGCATCTGAGGACCTTGGCCTTCGGTCCCCAGCTGGCAGGTGCCTTCATCACGAGGAACCTTCAGGGAGCAGCCTGAAGAAGAGGGACTGGAACTGGCAGCTCCATCCCAAAGGTTTTGGCCACCACGAGGACCTCGGCTGCAGGTGCTGGCCGTGGAGCTGGGACATCCCCCCCAGTGCGGGCGCCCAGGGGCACCAGGAGGATGTCCGAGGGTCCCCGATGGTGCCAGATCACCGTGGTGCCCACCCGGCAGCAGGGAAGAAGGTGGCACATGGTGACAACAGCGGCGATTGCCTGCCTCCGTCTGTGTGGCTGTGGCGCGGGCACGTCCATGGTGCCCTGGGGGCACGGGGCACCTGGGGGACACCGGGCAGCTGGGGGTCTGCAGGTCACCTGGGGGGGCTCAGGGCCAGCCCCACGCAGAGGCAGCCTGGTGCTCGTGGTGTTCCTCCATCCCGTGGTGCCGGGGGGCTCCTGCAGCCGTGGTCCTGGTCCCTGTGCTGCAGGAACCTCTCCTGCTCCCCGGGCTCCGCAGTCCTGCCCCAGCAAACCCGGGCCCTTGTCTCACAGGCAGAGATGAAAATAAACTCCAGTGAAGGGTCCTTTAACTTTCTCTACTCGAGTGAAAATAAATGCGATTTCCCCGCCACCCGGCCTTGTAAATTCCCCTCACTGTGAAATATCTTCCAGATATAGTAAAGAGACGGCTTTTGGCTATTTTTTTAAACATCTTTAACTGCTGTATATATTTCCAGGGAGACGTAATAAGCGCTACAGCTAATTTATCTGCATGTACTGTAAATATTTTCAGGAGATAGCAGAAAGGATTTCAAACACATGGCTTGGAGGATTGGCACACAGCATATGCTGGGTGGGAAGGACACCTTTAACCCTTCACCTGCCGCTCCCCTTCCCTCCGAGGATGGCTGGCCACCTCCATGCCCCCTGCGGCGAGGCTCCCTGTGGTGCGCCCTGCTGCACCCGCGGGGCATGGTGCTGTCCTCGGGGCAGGGCTGGGGGGGCAGCGGGGAGCTGCTCAGAGCCGTGTCCTCGTGCGAGCCTGTGCCTGGTGTCAGCAGGGAGCTTTGCAAAGCACACGTCTCAGTTCAGTGCCTGCTAAGAAGCAAACCCAGCCCTGTGGCACACACAGCCTGTCCCGGAGCCGCGGGTCACCGCAGCGGGACACTCACCCCGTGGAGGGGTTACTGGCTGGCTGGGCAGGCAAACCCACCGTGGGCACCCCTTGCTGCTGCCCCTGTCCCCAGGAGTGACCTGGGCGAGCCCCGTGGCCCCACAGCCTCCGTCCTGGTGGCTGCAGGTCCCCTTCTGCATCCCCCGACCCCTGCTCCCGCTGCACCTGCCTGGTGTGGCTGCAGGGGCGACCTGCGGCTTTCTGCTTGCAACAAAGGAGTTTTTTTTTTTTTTTTTTTTCCCTAGGCTTGTGATTTGCTCCCGAGCCTCTTTTCTTCATGATGTAATTTAACACAGAGCAAGGACACGGAGTACCTATTGGCTTGGAGCCCACCCTAAAAACCATAAAAAGGAGATAAAAGCCTTTAAATGCTAAGCCCGTCCGAGGAGACAATAAAAGGCAAATGTCTTCCCAGTTTTATGTCCACGTCTTTAGCGTGATTTATGGAGTTTTTGCCATATTCCTTCATGGTTTGTGACTCTTCAAGCTGTTTGACTGTTGTAAAAGGACCATGGAGGCAAACTGCACCCGCTGGAGGCTGCTTGGTCCATCCCTGGCCCAAGCTGATCCCACCATGGGGCTGCTGTGCCCCGGCGGGCGTGGGGAGAGATTCACCGCCTGTGGAGGGCGACGAGGAAGAGGAGGGTGAAGAGAAAGGGACCGAATGTTTCCATTCAGCCTCCTCGTGATCGGCACGGTTTTGGGGAGAGAACAGCAAAGAGGATCCAGATGGGGAAACCGCAGCTGCTCCCTGCAAGAAGCGCTGTGCTTCCTTTGGGGAAGGGCAAGGGGCAGCTCGGGGCTGCGCGAGGGGCACGGGGCCGGGGGGACCGAGGCCATCGTGCAGCCAGAGCGTGCGGATCTGGAGATCATCAGCCCAGAGGCAGGATGCGTGCATGCCTGGTGGGGCAGGGATGTGAAAGCAATAGCTCTCAATAAAACAATGCTTCCCTCCTCTGTTTCTTTCGGAAGCGGAGCTGTGAGCCCGAATGTCCTCGGCTGACTCTGGTGGTATGCTGGCCTCCTCCGAGGGGAGGCACCGAGGGAGCCTTGGGGCCCGGAGCAGCCGTGGAGGTCTCGGCTGGGGTGGGAGGACGTGCACCTGACACCCCAGGGTGCTGTGTGATGCCGAGTCAGCTCCCTGGGCCCTGCAAGGCACGTGTGTCCCCTCCCTGGTGCCACCGTGCGCTGCTGCATGCTGGAGGACGCATGCTCAGCACTCGGCTGCGTCTCCATTTACTTCACCCAGCAAGAAGAAGGTGTTGGCGCACACCAATAGCACTCTTTTTGTTGTTTGTTTGTTTGTTTTCCATTTCTGAAACCTCTGAGCTCCCAGGTCCAACTTCTGCAGCTCCAAGCAGTGACTTGGGGTCTTCCCAGCCTGGCCTGTGGCCGGGACCCCCAGCTCGCCACCAGCCACCTCTCACACCTGCGGCCAGCTGGGAAAACACGCAAGGTGTGACCGAGCGTTTAGGGGGTGCTGGGGGAGCAACGTGGGGGAGTAGAGCTCGGGTTGTCCTTAAAAGTCTCTAAAAATATATATTCTTGCCTGTAAAAAAATTAGTAATTTTAAACCGCAGGCAAATGCTTCACATTCCTGAGCAATGCTGCCCTCTGTTTACTGCCCTTATTGTTCTCAATGAGCTGGAACCGTGGAAATGAATATTCGCTCCGACCCCATCCTTCGCCCTGAGAAAGAAAGGAAGAAAGAAAGAAAAGGGGAAAAGAGCTAAAACTGCTGAAGGAAAACAGAGTCATTCTCCCCATGATTGAGTGAAAGAATAACATGGGACCGTGGAAACAGAGCTGCCAGGGCGCAGCAATTGATTTAAAGCAAACTCTGAATGCCGTCACCGCGGTGCTGCGCAGGGCTCGGCCCAGCCGGGGGTGGCTGCTGGGGTCCCCAAGACCCCCCCAGCACGGAGGGGACATGGGGGGTGAGACACTCGGGGTCACTGTCTGGGGGTTCGCAGAGGGAGGAAGATTTAAAGCCCAGCCCGGGGCTTCCTGTTCTTAGGTTATCTCAGGCTGGGGCATTGCTGCAGACCACACAGGCACATGCCGAAATAATTTTTACTGGTTCCGCAATATAACGTGCAGCACATGGGGCCCGGAGCCATGCTGTGCTGACAGGCTGCCTCAGCACGCCAGCACGCCACGGGGCTGCCCGTGCACGGGGCTGCGTGGGGCTGGCCGTGGGCACGCAGGGAGGGTGCGCGTCGGGACGCGCATCGGGACGCAGGAGGATGTGCACGAGGATGCACTGGGGACACGCGGGAGGACGGGCACTGGGATGCAGCGAGGGCGTGCAGGCTTTGCAACCTTGTCCTGCCGTGCACCAAGGGCTCCCAGGCTGCTGGAGGCCGGGGAGCCAGGAACATGCAGGGCTCCTCACCTGGTTTTCTCTCCCCAGGTCATGAACCCACTGCCTGAGGGCTGGGGGGAGCACAGAAACCAAAGAAGCTTTGCCCCAGACAGACCCACGTCCCTGTAGGGACAGCACCAGGCACTGTGGGCACTGGGGGGGGGGGGGGGTGGCAGGGACAGAACAGGGACCTGAGCATGGGACAGGCAGAAAGTGCCTCCCACAGCCCCAGCCCTGCCGTGTTGGCACCCCGGGCTGTGGGGTCTTTGTGGGGAGAGCCACGGCCCCGGTGCCCGCTGCTGGCCCCAGCGTGGAGCTTGCTGTGGGGGCAGAGCCGGGGGGACCTGGGGGTGGGCCCCACGTCACCTGCGCCTTGGGACGAGGGCCACGTGCTGCTGGCAGGGAGACGTCCCCGTCCCCACCGCGCTGCCCCCGTTAATCATCACATCGAGTAATTGGGTGAGGGACCGAGCGGGGCCCGCAGGTGTGGTGAGAGCCGGGGGCCCCACGGCCGTGGGCCGGTGCAGAAAGCTTTCAACTGGAATAGGGTTACCGGCAGGCAGCCCAGCAATGCCAGGGATGCGAGGAATCCCCTACCTGCTTCAAAAGGATGCATTCTTTATCGGCTAATTAAAAAAAGGGCAGTGGGGGGGAAGGGGGGGACAGGGACACCGGTGTGCACCTGCTTGGGCAAACACCCGGCCAAGGCGGGGGGGCGAGGGAGAGACCCCGAGCACAGAGCACCCACCTGGGATTTATCGGCAGGATTTGCTGTGAAACCTTAGGGAAGTCTCCTGGGGGCACTGCGTCCAGCTGGCACGTCTCCCCGGCTGTCGTTTCCTCTTTCTCAGGGGTTGTTAAGAAGTGGGAAGGATGTCATAAAATCTGGGTTTGGGTCAGAACTGCCCCGGCAGCGAATCCATCTCAGTAGTATTGATCCGGGCAAAATTTCAAATAGAAAAGAGGAAATTGTTCTCAGAGCTGGTAGGAGGTGAGTGACCCTCACCTGGGCATTTGTTGGTCCCGCTGAATCCTTCCCACACAGCACATGGGGAAAGAGCATCCCTGAGCCCTCCATCCCTCTGCTGAATCTGGATTAAATTGGCTGGTGGCTTCAAAAGTTGCAGAGCTGGACAGAGATACCCACAGGCATCGTCACTGTATAAACCTCATTTTCGCTGGAAACCAAGCCAGAAAAGAGAGAAGGAAAGGAAGAGAGGAAGAAAGAGAGAAAGGAAGAAGGAAGGAAAGCAGGAAAGGAGAAAAAAGGGTGATACGTGGTGGAAAGGAGCCATCCGTAAGCTGTCAGAGCAGTTTGTACACACAGCACAGCCCTGACTTAATGAGATCGTTTCACACCTTTAATTAAATAGGTGCAAATGGGAACGGAGGAGCTGGGGATGGAGGATCCCAGAGGAGTGCAAGGTCTGGTGGCTGTGGTGGCTCTGGGGAAGGGGACGGGTCCCTCAGCGGGTGTGCAGGAGGAACCATGGCCCAGCCTGTCCCCGTGGCCAGCCCTTGCAGGGGGCACAGGAGATGCACAGGCAGCCGCGTGTGACACTGGGGGACGGCTCCTGGAGCCCTTTTCTCCCAGAGCAGGGGGCCCCAATGTAGCCCCTGTGCCTGGGGCTGACACAGCGCCGTGTGCCCGCTGCTCTGCCCTAGCCTGCCCCTGGCCCTGCCGGCCGCTGGGGACAGGAGCTGGGGACAGACAGATACCCCCTGAGCCTCCTCCCCTGTGCCTCTTTCCTCGCTCTTGGCTCGGCCTCCCCTCCGCTCTCCGCCTGGCTCTGCGTGGCCCCGTGCCAGCTGAAAATTAATGTCCCCTCCCCGGGGACATCTCTCGCGCTGGCACAGCCGCGCTGGCAGTGGCTGCTGGCAGAGCTGGCACCCAGGCAGCAGGGAGGACAGGGGGGGCAGGAGGCCCGAGAAGCCCCCCCAGGGCGGGCAGCTGCACACCCTGGCAGGAGAGGTTCCTCCGGGGGCAGGACGGCAGCACAGCCCTGGCCATGGGCACATCGTGACGCCCCCACAGCCCCTGGAGCTGCGCCTTGGCAGCGTCCCCGAGCAGCCAGGCAGGGACAGATGGCTCTCGGGCATTTGGGGAAGGGTGTGCGGGCAGGGTGTGCGCGGCACCCTGATGCTCTTCTGGTGCCCGCCTTTCCTCACCAGGGCAGCTCCCGGCTTTCCATCACCTCCATCCCCACGCCGGGGGACGTGGGCTGTCACTGCCGCCCCCCTCCTCACTGCTGCTGGCAGCAGGGCTGGCTGCCCGTCCCCATCAGCGCTCCCCGGGGACAACATGCTGCTGCTGCTTGTGCCAGCAACGACGAGGCTCTGCCACCAGCCACCACCCCGTGTGTGCAGGCACACGCAGCTACGTCCCTGAGGCCGGCACGTCGGCTCCATCCCGGGAACACCTGCTCAATCCCTGCCAACGCGGCACATGTGCTGGCGGTCCCGGGGCCGCCCGGGACTGGGCTGGCAAGTGGCTGGGGACAGCTCTTCCCCAGCTGGGGCTGCGAAGCCACCAGGAGGACGAGAAGCGGTGCCGGTGGCGTGGCCGTACTTCTGAGCCATCCCCTCCTGCCGCCCTGCTTCAGGTGGCAAGTCCTAAAGGGACGTTTCAGGGCGAGGGCATAGGGACCTCAGCTGCTTCCCCGAGAAGAGCTCGAAGCCGAGTGCCTGATTTTGCGGTGTGTTCAGCGCTGTGCACGCAGCTCACGTGTCCCTTGCTCTGGAGCAAGGGCTTTTAACTTAGCGTGCTGGAACTGGGGACATTCTGCTGGGGGGAAAAAAGCCAGGTTTGGCTAAAAATGCCCGTCCTTGGGGACCCCTGCTTTGGTGGTGGCGTGGCACGGGCTGGCAGCCAGCCCCACGCCCCCTGCCCATCCCTTGCTGGGATCGCCGTGACATCTTCAGATTTTCCGGCAACAACGTGAGAAGCTGAGCTGCCCCCGAGGAGAAAGCAGGGGCGGGGGGAGCAGTAGGAAGAGGGAGGGGGCGCTTCCCCTCCTAATTTCAATAAACTAAATGAAAGGGGTGGAAAATTGGTATTTCATGCAAAACTTGGCAAAGGTTAAACCACTTCCAGATGCTGTCTCAGAAGGTTTTGCTCCAACCTGATCTGTTGCAGATAAAGCTGTAGACGCCCCTGCCAGATATTGTATTACACGCCAGTGGAGTTTCCAAGCGGTGCTGTGATCCAGTCGGCATTTTGGGCTACGTTGTCCCATAAATGGGACAGGAAGGGCCCAGCAATATCCCCGCGGCCACAAGCCTGGCCTGGGGCTGCGCTGAGCATCCCTCGTGGGCCTGTGGGGCAGTGGGGTGGCCACGCAGGGGCAGCTTGGTTGTGGGCCCAGAGTAGGGCACCAGGCACAGGACAGCTGCTGCTGGATTTTAAGGTGGGGGAAACTGAGGCACAGCCAGGCCAAGCCTGGAGAGGGGCTGCCAGCCCCACCGGACCTCCTCTCTGCTCCTCTCTTCGCTGTGCTGGGGCAAGGAGCCTCCGCGGCCAGCGCCGGGCTGGCACACCTGCCCATCGCCAGCGTTCCTGCCCCCTGACTCTGCTTCCTGCCCCCCCTGCCTGCCTTTCGCCCCCGCTGCCTTTCGGCTTCTGCTTGTTTTCTTAGAAGGCGGCTCCTGCACTCACCGAGCCCAACAATTTCCTGCCTGGGCGAGCGCATTCCTCTCCCCCAGTGCAGGTCCCTCCCGCCGCTTCCCCACCTTGGGGCTGGATGCTGCCGCCAGAGCAGCCTGGCCCCATGTCCTCCCCTGCCCTCCCGCTGCCCTGCCTCAGTTTCCCCAGCTGGTGCCCCTCGCTGCTTGTGGGTACCATGGGGATGCGGAGCCCCGTGGACTGCGTCAGCCTCCTGCGGAGCTGGGGTGCACCAGGAGGTGCCCCTGTCCCCCGTGGCAGTGCTGGAGGGGAAGGGATGGCTGAGTGCCACTGGGACCTGGGGACCAGGAGTCCAGCCCCAACGTTGGCTGGGGGCACGCTGTGACCGGGGGTTGTGGCAGTGCTGGTGGCACCAGGACGTGTCCAGGCTCTCCGATGGGACAGCACCCTTGGTGTCCCCCTGCCCGTGGCGCTGGAGGGTGAAGCGGCAAGCAGGATGGAGCCGCTGGCAGCGCCAAGGCGATCCCTGAGGGATGCTCCTGCCCTGACTGGTGACACCTTTCCACTGCATGAGCCGGGAAAACACTGGAGCGGTGCTGGGAAGGTCACCTAGCACAGCCAGGGTGGCATTGGGGACACCCAGCACAGCAGGGTGCCACCACCTCAGGGGACCGAGCCTTGGCACCCATGTGGGGCTGGTCCTGCTGGGGGTCCTGGGGCAGAGCCCGTTGGGTCCCCTACAGGAGGCCACCACCAGGTGCCCGGTGGCCCTGGGGAGCAGGCAGCATGCCCGGGGGCCCTGACGGCCGGGGCTGGGGCTGGGGGGGTTTGGGGCACGGGTGCACGCAGGGGCCGGATGCGCCCTTCCCTCAGTGCGCTGCCAGCGCAATACCCACCCATGGCCCGAAAAGAAAGAAAAGCCCCAGCCCGCCTGTCAGGAAACCTCAAATCAGGGCCAATGTTTTTGAAAGTGTTTTTTTTTCTTTTTTTTTTTTCCTCCTCTCTCTTTTAACACATCTGCCAATATAATCTGACCTTTTCCAAATAAATAAAGCCCGCGCGCTCCAGCTTTGATCCCGCGCTCCAAATTTTCTATTTACTTAATTGGCCCATCCAAGGTCTGAGCGAGCCGCGGGCCGGCAGCTGCCGCCGCCGCATTCCTGGGGGCTTATCGCCCACCGCTCACCTGGTTGTCATTACCGCGGGGCCGGCTGCGCCCCCGCCACGGCCACCGCGGCCCTGCCCCAGCCACCCTGGGGGCTCCCGGGGACCCTCCCCGCTCGTGGGGTGCCCACACTGGGCGCTGTCCCCGTTCCCCTGCCCCCGGGGCCCTGCTGGCCCCGTCCCCATTGAGGGTGGGGGGCTTTTGGGGGCAGCGCAGGGAGGGATGCTCCTCTGATGGCCGGAGCCTGATGCGCTGCACCGAGGTGCTTCTGCCTCCGTGCAGATCACAGCGTGGTGATCCTCCCTTCGTTAGGGACTGGAAGGAGGGAGTGCAGAGCTCCGTGCCATGCGGGTGCCCAGAAGAGGCCACTCCTGAGCAGTGCCCATCCCTCCTCCACCGAAGAACCGCACAGCAGCGGGGACCAGGCCCTCCTGGGCAGCCCCCGCTGGGCAGCCGGGTCCACGGGGAGCACCCCGGGAAGCCGCTGAGGCTGGCAGAGCTGCGGGGCTGGATGGTGCCGGGGGACTCTCCCAGGAATGGGTTTTCCCCTTGTCCTTCTGCTACATGGCAGTGCCAGGGCAGAGGAGGCTGCTAGACCCCGAGCGTGGGAAGCGTGGGGCAGCTCCTGTGCCTCCCGCTGTTATTTCTTGGTCCAGGAAAAGTAAAGATGTGCAGGAAGGGCTGAAGGCAGACCCAGACATATTTCTTACTCCTGTGTTTTTCCTCCGCATGCTGGCCAAGCTCGTCCCTGCTCTGAAGAGGCAGAGGCTGCTCTTCCTGCCTTTGGTTTCTCAGCTTCTCCAGGCGCTGAGCACAGGCAGTGAGCGCAGGCTGGGCCTTGGGAGCACGCGGCGAGCAGGCGTGCTGGCTGTGCAGAGCTGTACAGGGTGGGCACAGGCACCGTGGCATCCACAGAGCCCCCGGTGGGCTGCTCCTGGCCGCGGCAGCCCCCAGCCCCGCGGTGTGGCTCAGCCACACACAGGGGCTGCCAGCGGGAGGGACCGGGCTGGGCTGTGCTGCTGCTTTCCCGTGCGCTCCTTCACCCCTCGACACCCCCGGCTCACCTCTGGTAGATCTGGTTCTGCTTTTTCACATCGCGCCTCGTAATTTGTTAGCTGGGGCAGCTGGGGGACGGCAGGAATGCCGTGCTCCTGAGCAGCCGTGGGATGGCACGGCCGGACACCCCGTCCCGGTGACGGGTGGGGACCGTGGCACAGGGCGATGGGCCGTGCCCAGGGCGCTGCAGAGGAGCAGCAGGAGCAGAGGGCTCCGGGGTGATGGCTGCCTCCAGCCCCCCGGTGTCACCGCCACCGCCAGCACCTGCTGGGGATTCACAGCGCTTGGAGCACGCCCAGCGCGAGGGGATGTCACCCAGCGCTGGCTTTCCCCGACGTGCTTCCTTTTCCTCCGCACCCGTTCCCCTCCTGCCCAGCCACCTCTGGAGCTGGGATGGGTCCTCGCAGCCGTCTCACACCGCTCCCAGCGGCTCCCCGGGTGACCAGGGTGATTCAATACGAGCGACCTGTCCACGAGCTCCGTTCTCTGGGGAAGGGAGCAATGCCCGTGTCCCGTGGCTCCCTGACGTCCACCTGGCCAGATGGCCTCACCTGGGGACTGAGAAAGCTCTGCGCTGTCCTTGCCGAGCCAGGCCTGCTGCCAGAGATCTGGGATGGCTTCGCTCTGCTGGGATGTCCCAGCTCTCCTGCTTGCAGCTGCGTCCTCAGCTCCGTGAAACCTCCCCGGCTGCCTCCTGCCTTGTCTGGCTCTGCCTCGTCTGCCCCAGGCAGGCGCCGTGAGCTCACCCAGCCCCTGCGGATCCCTCTGCCCGCCGGGCTGCTTGCGTCCCAGCCACCATCTCAGCCTGGCAATGCCTCCCGGTGACACCCAGCAAGGCCCCCCACAAACCTCCCCTTCCTCCGGGGGGATGCCGTGGGCAGCACCAGGAGGCAGAGGGGAGGGAAGGGAAGGTGGTGTCGGGTGGGATTTCCACATCTAACATGCTGACATTTCCCAAGTAGAAGCCAGTCACTCAACATCTGGCCGAGAATATTGCATCTTGCTTAAGAGCAACTCCAGATGTTCCCGAGACCTTTTTTTCATTATTTTATTTCTTTCTTTCATTCTTTTCTTCTCCCCCCCCCCCCCCCCCCCCCCCCCATTCCTCCCAGCCACTCTTGACTCACTAAATCAAGGGAGACAGGCTTTTAACTCTCTGGAAAGAAATAAACGACTCAATGGTGAGATGAAACGAATTCTCTAGAACCGTGTGAGCAGATGTGTGCTGGGGGGAGGGCGAGGGGGGGCAAGGTAAGCGAGATCAGGAGGGAGAGGGGCACGTGCACGTGGCGTTCCCTTTAGCGTGAGGTGTCCCAGCTGGGGACAAACCCAGGGTCTGATGGCCAGAGGGATGTGCAGCCTGCTCCCGGTGTGCTGGGCTGGTAAAGGCAGGACTTGTGGCTGGAGGGAAACGGGGAAGGGACCAGTTCCTGTTTGGCTGGGTGGACTGATGATCTCTCCAGTGTAATTGGGTCCAGTTCTTACCGCCTGGAAGTGGCTCGGAGCCGAGGAGGTCAAGAGAAGGATGAGTCTGGTATGTCGATGACGCTCATCCAGAGAGGTGATTTATCATCACTGATGGGACGGGGAGAAGGAGCAGCCAAACAGCAAGAAACTGGGGAAAAGAGAAAGTGTGGTGGGAGGAGGGGAGAGGTCAGAGGCGAGAGAGATGAGTAAGAGAAAGGTGGAGGAGGGTGGTGGGAACGTGGAAGGAAGACCCAGAGATACAGAGACATCTGTACATTTCTGTCGTGTTTCTTGACTCCTGCTGAGAATCTGTCCCGGTTGGCCCCACAGCATCGGTGCCGACCACGTGTTGTACAGGAAACAGTCTCAGATACCTCTGATGTCCTAGTCCTCCATCTCTTCAGGTGGAGAACCACTGGCGTGGTGCCTGTTTGCCATTATCCATGCTATCCCCTCCCGAGCCATCGGTCCCAGCTCCATCCATTTGTCAGAGCTGCCTTGACGAGGTTTGAGAGCTCCCAGGCTCTGCCAAGCTCACCCCTGCCCTGTGGGGCTCTGTACGCTCCTTGCAAAAAGACGGGAGGCTTAAACCATCTACTTTCTTCTCTTCCCACATCAGCAAAGTTCCCCTGACAAAAGGCGTTGGGGGGAGGACAAGAGGGTCTCACCCTGCTGCCTCTCCCCTTCCCTCGGAATTCACGAACCAAGCTGCTGGACGAGCACCGCTGGCAGCCAAGAGAAGCGACGGCATTCACCTCGTGGAGGCTGGAAACCAACCCAGGAGAGCTCATCTCAGAGAAACGCCCCGCGAGGAGGGAGCTAGGATGTCAGAACCCAGCTCCACGTCAACCGATGCCGAAACCCAGCGTAGACCCGGGAGCAACCACCTCTAAGGCAGCGCTCAGCACCTGTGCCGACCTGCTCATACCGATGTCTCTGCGAGGCTTTGTGAGGCTGATTCTTTGCCTGGCGAAGGTCAAACCACCAAGCATGAGGAGTGGTTCCTCTTGCTTAGGCTCCCTCATGGCTATGGCACAAGGGCTTCTGGTTTTTGGAGAGCTGATGCTCAGCATAGCCTGGCAGTTGGGTCTCGGAGAGGTGTCTGAGGGCTGGAGTCCTGGAAATGAGAACACACACGGAGCGGTGAGGAGGGTTTTCACTGTGCTCTGCAGGCTTGAGCCTTATGAAAAACCCTCAGAGACCTTCTGCCTGGTGCTAAGAACCACTCAGAAGATGATAGACAAGGTCCCTTCGGGTCTAAAGAAATGAAAGCCAGTGCCCAGCTAGCAGAGAGCTGATAACACAGTTGTGCTGGGCTTGTTCCTGAACTGAGTCTGGAGCTCCTCAGCATCCAGCCCCGAGATGGCCCCGGGTGGGCTCGTGGGGTCCTGGTGCTGGCTCTGCTGCAGGTGGTCTGTGGCTGCTGGGGACGTGGCTCTGAGCACTTCCAGGCTTCCTGCCCTGGACCGGGGGTCCTGGCTCCTGGCTCCCAGCTCTGGAGAGCGAGGCTGAGAGGCCATCCTGGCTCTCGGAAGGACCGGCGCTCCGAAATTTTCCAAACAAATCACTTGGATTATTTCTAACTGACGTTTTTTGGAGGGCTTTTCCTCCTGCCGGAAGGGAACGACTTGATTTACTCATTTTTCAAAAATTCCTGGGGAAGTTCTAACTTCTGACCACTCCGTGGAAAGCTTCACCCAGCTGCAAGCAGCACCCGCGTTGCTGTGGGCGCTCCCCCAGGACTACGATCCCAAATCCACCCTACCTGCCCCGGCCTGCTCAGGGGAACGCGCCCTGGTGGGAGGAACTGGGCTGCCAGAGCTGAAACCCAGCTGTGCGCTGGTCCCGGGGGGTGGCGGTGATGGGGACAGCCCGGGGACAGCCGTGCCGTGGCCCTGCTGCCGGTGCCACGCTGGCTGGAGCTTGGATGGGGATGCGCAGGGCTGGCACCTGTCAGCTCACCGGGAGGGGACAGGGCAGATGTCACCTCTCTGTGAGATTCAGGTGGAAAATATGTATTTTCCAACCATTACGCTTCACAAAAGGAGCTGTTCGTCTACTTAAAATATAGGTGACAAGTACAAAAGGCATTTGGCATTGTAAAGCAGGCCAAATCTTCAGGAGATCGGAGATATATGGTATGCAACCGAGTCCCAGCTTCAATCTGCTTCTACGCTGTAAATTCCAATTACATCATGCCGCCTTGTTTAAATACCGTGAAACCTGGCTCATGCCCTAAGTATGTTTTATATATTGCCACATCCATTTGAAATAGATGGGCAATGTGTTTTACGGCACATGTGCAAATATCTCCGTATTTTTCCATCTGGGGGTTTATGGGATCTTTCAGAAAATTAATAATGGGGCTCGGAGGAAATGTTCGACTCGGAGGCAGTAGCGGAGATTTACGGCCTTCCTGGTGGATGCCAGGGAAAAGTCTGAGAGCACCCGGAGCAGACAAAGGCCCGCGGTTTCGAGAGCTAATTTGGCTTAACGGGACGGAGGAGCCGGGGAATTTCCCCGTGTCATCCAGCAGGTTGCTGGAGAGGGATTTCTCAGAGGCACAGAGCGCTGGAGCAGGGCCGGGGTGGGAGGCAGGGACCCAGCCCTCAGCCCCAGGGCACAGCACACAGCTGGGCTCTGCGCTGCTCCCGAGGAGGGCTCCGTGGGCAGGAACCCACCCCAGGCACCCCGCAGCCCTGCGGGACCCCCCTGGGCTCCCCAGGACGCTGCGTGCGCTGCTCTGAAACCCCAGCTTTCCTCCAAGCACCCTTCTTCCAGCCTCCCCGGCACCAGCCGCGCTCTGGGAGTGCTGCACCTCCCCAGCCCTCGCGATAAACAAAAGCCGATTATTTCCCCTTGCGTGGGTCCTCTGCGGGGGAAGCAGTGGGTGGTGTTTATTTTGACAGCAGAGAGGCCTGTTCCCCGAGCTTTCTGGGTAGTGCGCGCTGTCCAAGATGAAAACATCGGCCGTTTATTTGAGTCTCGCGCTGGCTGTGTAAATACAGGACTCGCTTCGGCAGATGCCGGCTGGCGGCTCCGCGCAGCGGGGCTGCTCCTCGCGTCCCCTGGCCGAGCAGGGCCGCCCGGCCCCGTGCCCCGCGGACACGGGCAGAGAGTGCTGGGGACGGCTGCGGCCGTGCTGTCGGGCCGGAGCTGTGTGGGGCGAGGGGTGAGGAACGTCCCGCTTCCCACAGCCCGGGGCTGGCGGAGCGGGGAGATGCCCACAGGTCTGCCTGCGCCCACGCAGCCCTGGCTGGGGTGGCCCTGTCCCTGGGGACCACGGGGACTGCTCGTCCCGTTTGCCTCGTCCTCCCCACTGCAGCCGAGGTGGGAAGCCCCGGCGGGGGGGAGCCGGCGGGTTTCTCCAGATGGTGCCCCGCTGACCCCGGCCGTTCCCCGTCTTTGGCTCTTCCTTAGAAAAACACAGTGCAGGCCAGCTCATCGATTAATCGTTTCCTCATGTTCCCCCCACATGGCCGCTGTGGGAAGCTGCCTCCCTGTGCCCGGCCCGCAGGGGGGCTCCCCCTGTTTGGGGTTCGCTTCCTGGGGTGGCTGCGCTGCTGCCTGGGGACGGCGCACGGTGTGCGGGCACCCAGAGGTGTGCTCAGGAGGCAAAATCAAGGAGGTCGATGAGGCTTGTGGAGGCCACAAAGCATCGAGCAAGGTGCAGTGCTTGGTGACGGGGGACTGACCAAGCGCTCAGTGCCAGGGGCAGGGCGGAGCGGACCCGCGGCACCGCGAGCCACGTGCGCTTGTCCCGGTGCCACGGGAGCCCAGCCACCGCTGTGGGTGCGTCCCCGGTGCTCAGCAAGGGGCCGAGCAATGGCCTCAGCCCTGCTCAGCCACACGGCCCCGGACAGCCGGAGTCCGCCGAGCCCAGCGCTGAGCTGGGTGAGCAGCGGTGGGAGATGCTCTGGGCGTGCATCCGTGCGTCCATCTGTCCGCCGGTCCGCTGCGGCTGGGGCTCAGCTGCCAGCGCTCACGCGATCTCTTGTGACTGGAGCTGGCTGGAGAATATGGAAAAAAAAAAAAAAAAAAAAAAAGAAAGCATCAAATTTTCTCGTAGTATTCTCACATTTTGCATCTTTCCTTGGCCAAATTCCGGGTTTCCATAAAAAAAAATAAAAATGTCCATCAGTGTTCATCAGTGTTTTGAAATGAGAAAAATTTCAACCAGCTGCGAAATTCAGTCCCAGAGCAGGGGAAATCTTGCAGACTTGGCCTCTCCTGGAGACGGCTTGCCCCAGCTGACTGCAGCAGGCTGGGAGAAGCCCAGCAGCCTGCTTGAAGAAGCGCTCGTGAGAAAGGTGCTGGGCCACCTTGGCGCTGGCTGCATTTGCAGATCCTTTACTGAATTCATCTTTTTTTTTTTTCTTCAAGAGCTCTTTGGGAAAACACCTATCTTCATCCTGGCGAGGCAGGTGCCCGCTGCAGTATCCCTCGCCCAGGCAAAGCAGGTGGCCACCGGCTCTGCCCCGCTGCCACCCCTGGCCCCTGGCCCAAGCCTCCTCCTGCCCCTGCCCCAGACGGAGCCACCCCAGCCCCGTCCTGCGCCGATGCGGCCGGTGTGAGCCGGGCTGCCCTCGTAGCAGCACGGCTGGGGAGGCAGCTCCTCACTTGACTGCTAATTACCCTTTTTCTTCCCCACCCCACCCCCCCCCCCCCCCCCCCCCCCCCCAAAAGCAGTTAATCCTACTGGAAATTTGGCTCGATTGTTCTTTGTTTTAACTCTGGCTTGGTTTAAATATTAACATCATGAACGGCAATGAAATAATTACATAAACCATTAATGATTATATAAAAACAATACCTAAATAAAATAAACAGCAAGCGACATCATTAGTATTCCCGCTTTCTTCAATTATGGCTGTTGGAGTAAAAGAGAGGAAGACGGAGCAGCATGCGAAGAGTTTTCCCAGCTGCTTCCCCGCCCCCCCAGAGATGCAAAGCGTTCGGGTTTTGGGTAATTTCAGATGCTTGAGCTGCCAGAGGACTGGAGGTGGGTGGGTGGGGGGCTTGGGGAGAGCCCCCTCCCTGCCCAGTGAACTCAGAGAGCAGGAATGCACTGGCCAGGGCCGCTGTCCCCTCTGGTGACCCAGTCCTGGTGACGTGGGGGAGCTTTTTGGGGTCACTTGTGCACAGCGTGCCAGGAGCCATAGGGCCTTGGTGCCCCGCGGTGTGCCCGCTCCAGGGGCACGAGGAGCCGGGACGAGGCTCCGGCAGCTCTCGAGGAACCTGGGGTTCAGCACAGCCCCGTCCTGCAGGGCTGGGTTAGGGGCACAGGGACACCACAACCCCCCTGGCTCCGCAGCTCCCACTGAGAAGGCACAGAATTAGGCGGTTGGTGCTTATTAGACCGGTGTTATTAAAATAATAACAATAAAATAATGAAAAACAAACACACGTATCTTGTGTATATTACGCTATTTGCTGCATTTGCTTGCTTTTCTTTGTACATATTCAACACCGATTTCATAGGGGCCCCAGGCGGTTACCACACCACACACCTCAGCAGCCCCAAAAGGCCAGCAGAGCCCCCCCAAACCTGCACGGGGGTCTCAGAAGGACCCCATCAGCCTCCTGGGTCTGCCCCATCCAGTCACGGGCTTAAATTATGGAAATGGGGGGCAAAAAAGTGCGTGGCCATGTGAGGGTTTACACGCACACCCCACAGCAGCCCCGGGCAGCGCTGCTGCTCCCCAGGCACCCGCTGGATCCTGGCCCGGGGATACCTCCAGCCACAGCCGGTGCCGCCGGCAGCACCGCGGCGGTGTTGGGCTGCACGGTGCCGGGCTTGCATGCAGAGCCCAGCAGGACGCACGCGAGCTGCCCTGGCAGACGTCCCGTTTGGTCACCACTGGACGTGGAGGATGAATCGAGGGACGAGCTGGCTGGGAGGATAAATCCCAACCTGCAGCCACCAGAGCAAAGCCCTCATTTTGCTTTGAGAACTGACTTTGTGGGAAGGAGAGTCGGGTGCCAAGGGAAGCCCTGGATGTGTCCTGCTGGATGTGCCCAGTGGGTTTTGGGGAGCACGAGCACTTCATGCCTCTTCTGAGCCCTGTATGCGCTCGGAGGTTGCATGGCCGTGGAAGAGATGACCCAAGCGGTCCCCAGAGCACCCTAGGGTGATGCCGAGCCCTGGATGGGGCTGTATGGGTGACCCCGACAGGAATCCCACAGTGCACAACCAGGGGTGCCTCTGCCCTGGCTCCTGAGCTAGGACAGCAGGGTGCACCAGCCAGGGCAGCAGCTCTGCTTCCAGGGCTCCTTGGTGCAAGCAGTACTGTGAGGAAGAGGAGGGCTGGGTGGCCAGTGGACTTCAAGGGACATCTTGTGGCAGAGACTGATCGCGTGTGACAACCAGAACAGAAGTGGTACCAGGGACAGGAGGGTCCCCTCAGCTCATCCAGTGCAGGGAAGGAGGCTGTGTGCCAGGAGCGTAGCACAGGGCCAGACCACGCAAGCCCAGGTGGTCCCACACACCCTCTCTGCTGTCCCAGTTGTGGTTGTGCCCTGCAAGACCACCATCCAGGGGGGCCTGAAAGATGCCCCCTCGGGGGGAAAGCTGGTCCTGAGCATCTCTGAAAAGCCACTGTTAGCATCTCCAGCAGCTTCAACAAGTGCCTAAAGCCTTACTCCCCAGACTCCCTTGTCTTGACCACCTCAGGTCTATGCCAGTCTCATCTGCTGCAGGCTCCAGCACTGCCCATCATCCATGGGATGGGGAGTTTGCTCAACACACAATGGGCTCAGAAGTGTGAACCATCCTCCAACACATTGGAATATTGCAGTGTGGGCTACAACACCTCACTGAGCCGTTCAGTGTTCCTAAACAAGGCAAGGTCTGTAGTGAAATCAGTATCTACTGTCAGATCAACTATTATTTCCACGCATGTTTATTATGCCAAGACCACTACAACCTCGACATGGGAAGAAACTGACGTCTGTTTGAACTGGAGACTAATACAGTATGAAGAAGAAATAAAAGCTTATTGAGGTCGGACAGCAAAAGCTCTTCTCTCTTCCTGCTGCTCTGCCTCGCACACCTCCTTGGCCAGCCCTGGCCACAGCCTTGCTTCACAGAACACACAGTCAGGCCAGCCCTCGAGGATGCACACCAAGGAAGGCAGTCACTTGGTGTCAGCTCAACAGAAATGGGTGGAATTGGCCCGGTTGGTACCGGCTGAGGACGTACATCCACAGACCTGGGTGGTGCATGACACAGATGCTGGCTCTGGGCAGCCTGTCCTCTCTGCCCTGGGTCCTGCTGGCAGGGCAGGTGATGGGCTAGGGGGGAGAAGCTGAGTGTCTCCCGGTCTTTTGTTTTGGGCCACCTGGACCATGCACCAGGAGAGGCAGTGTCTGTGCCCTGCTCCCTGGTGAGCTTTGTGGGACTTTTGCTACCAACCCTCCGACAGGGCCAGCTTGCCCCAGGGCACTTCAGCTTCTCTTCGGTCCTGCCCCGGGTGGCACCTCTCCATGTAAACCTGAGGTCCTGGAGAATCAGACCTTGAGAAAGGTCTTCCCAGTGGAGCTCCTGGGGCGGCCTCCACCTGCTCAGTCCATACGTGCACCGGGATGATGGAGCAGTCTGATCTCCTAGTGCTACTGCACGAGAGAAGGGGCATGGAGAGCTGGCAGCAGAGCGTTTCCAGCGAGCAAGGAAGAGGCAGGCCCTGGGCACCGGAGGAGGGAGAGCCACGAGCTCAGACAGCAACATCTGTCAGAAGATTTTTTTCAAGGTAAAAATGAGACTAGGACAGGAGAGTGAGGAACAGCATGCCCGGAGCAAGAAACCAACCTCTTCAAGCTCCTTCAGGCAACAGGCACCTGTGCGAACCCCCTCCGCTTTGCTCCTCATTAAAGGTTTGTCGTTACTGCATTACTTTTAATACACTCTTAGAGAAGAAGACCCACACACACACACCCACGCGTGCACACGCACACTCAAAGGGGACCGTTGCCAAAATATACACTATAGACAGAAGAGTCCGTTCACACTATATATATGTACAGAGTCTCTGAGTGCAGCCTGGCGGTGCGTAGCCAGGCTGGGGCTGGGGCACGGGGCGGGCAGGAAGCCCTCAGGGCTTCACGCACTTCCCTTTCTTCTCCCGCCGCTGCAGTTTCCGAAGGCGGCGGGTCCAGGCGTCCCGCCACTGGATGACCAGGCTGTTCTTGTCGGCCATCAGTCCCGGCCGGTCGGTGGAGTTTTCACTGATCCCCATGACCAGGTACTTCTTACTGATCTGGATCTTGGGGCACTTGCAGGACAGGTCCTTCAGGTGGATCCACAGGAAGTTGTCGCCGCGCTTGACCCGCTCGTCGCGGCACTTGTAGACGGAGAGGATGTTGATGGTGAACTTGGCCCAGTTGGCCACCGTCTCCATCTCCAAGATGTTCACTTGGACCACTGAGGGGAGAGAGGGAGAGGCAGGGTGACGGGGATGCGCTGCCGTGGGTGAGGGGGAGGCTGCTCCCCTGGGGAGCCGGAGGGGGCCCTTACCGTAATCCTTCTTGCAGTACTTCTTCATGTTAATCTTGTAGTTGCCTTTGGCTGGTTTGCAGTAGGAGTCGCAGTCTGCGGAGGAGAAGCAGAGGGGTAAGTGTGAGGGTGTGCAGTGCAGCACCGTGCACGGGGTCCTGTCCCACCACGGAGGAAGGAGCCGTGGAGATGACATGGCAGGAGCCAACCTGGGGGGGTTCCCCAAGACTGTGAGCCAGGCCTGGGACTCTGCTAACAAGGGGGGTCCCTGAGCCTCACTGCACCCCCACGGCTCACACAGACCGGGGAGGGCCCCGCTGGAGCCCCCAACCCGCAGCACTAAAGCCCCAGCAGCTGGGAAGTGAAACCACCTCGGGCAGGCAGTGTCCCAGTGCCAACAGTGCCGGCGTCCTGCAGGATAAATCAGCTCCGGGGTGGTGGAGGGAGAGTGGGGGGCAAGAGGGGGTGGAAGGACCCCAAGGGAACATCTGACTGCAGACCAAGGGACAGGGCCTGGATCGTGATCCTCAGGGGCGATTCAGTGCTCAGGGGCCGGCACAGCATGGGCAGCTCCCTGTGAAACCGGCTCTTTGTGAGGCTCCAAAGCCCCCAGAAGGATTTGGGGACAGGGGGAGCCAGCAGGGAAGGTCACTGCCAGCTGCCCTCAGACTGACCGGGCACGGCAAAGACACCACGCCGTCCTCCTGCCCTCCCTGCGTGCACAGGAGCAGAGAGCATCCCTCCCTCCCCGCAGCATCCCTTCCTGCTGCTCCCCGGGCTCCGGGAGAGGCTCATGTCCTCACGGAGGCTTTTTCTTTTTCCTGTGCATTTCTAAAGGCCCCAGATTTGCATCTCAAGCAGAGGGAGGGCAGGCCAGGAATGCCTCTCTCCTTCTCCCCAAAGGCTTTGATCCAACAATCGCCCGAAGCAGCCCAGTTCTCCTCCTTTCTTTGCCCCTGCCATCTTCCTTTGAACATCTCAATTTGTCTCCTTCCAAATGGCATGTTTTTCTAAGCCCATCTTTCTTCCTTTCTCTCCCAGGTTCTCTGTCCGGCTTGGCAGAGCCGGCCCCAGCCCCGGGACGGGCGGGCAGCCTCTGAGCTCTCTTTGTCTGCGGGTTGCCACAGCGATGGCTCGGGATGGAGGCGGGGGACAGGGGGGGGAAACAACAGCACCCGGTGCCAAGGGCAGGAAGGGGGAAGAGGGAAGAAAGAAGCCCAGAAGCACAAACTCGTCCCGAGCTCTGCTGCTCCCCGTTCTGCCCGGCTCTCTTTCACCGGGGACTTTGTGCCGCCTGGTCCAAATTTGTCAGTGATAGAAGGGGCTCAGCACGGAGCTGATTCCTGGCAAGGGGGGGGCTCAGCCCGGCTTTTTGGCTCAGGCCCCACTGCAGAGCATGTCACCATGTCACCTCTGCTGCACCGCCCCGCTGCTGGGCTGGCACGGCCGCCCTGTCCCTGTCCCCGTCCCCGTCCCCGTCCCTGTCCCAGCAGTTTACCCCAGTCCCCAGCACCGTGGGTGCAGAGAACAGCCAGGATCACCTGCCCTCTAGAGCTGAGCCCTTCTGTACCAGCATGACTTTTTAATGCCATGAGCTGTAAAATCAAATGTGGGGGCAGAAAAGATGTTTTGTGGATTGATTTTTTTTTTCTTTCTTTTTTTTTTTTTTTTAAGAAATCAGAAGGGTTCCAAGGGAAAAGAGGGGGACATAAAAAAAAAAAAAAAAAAAAGGAAGGAGGAGCGGCAGGAGTGATTAATAGCAGCATTCTTCTTGCAGCTCCACAGAGTGCCCGGAGTCGTGGCCGCATCCCTGCCTGCGAGCCCAGCGCAGGGACAGAGCTGAGGCCATGGGTGGCAGTGGGGACAGGCCCCAGGGGCATGGCACGCTGCGGCCGGCGGCACGCAGCATCTTCAGAGAGGGCCACGCTTTTAGGTGCCTCTGAAGGGAAAACCCCGCTGGGGCCGCTTTCAGCTCCTTGCAAATCTGGCTAGAGCTGCCTGCGCCAAGCTGCGTTTTCGCAAGGACACGCAGGACCATATGGGCTCGCAATCTCCCCCGCTGCTGGAGACGGGGCTGGGAGCTGAGCCACGGCAGCAGCCAGCCAGCGCCACACAATGCAGGGCCAGGCGGTGAAAGCAGGCGGCCGCGGGGCACGGAAACCCCACTGGGTCCGGCCCCGGCCACGGCCCTGCCACGGGTCTGCAGCCGCTGGCTCCTGGGCAGAGGAGGGTGGCAGGAACCGGAGCGGCCGGCAGCATCCAGCAGTAGGATGGATGCCGGATCGGTCCTGAGCCGAGCCCGTGGGGTGACGATGAGCCGGGGGGGGGCCGTGGCGAGCTGGGAGGTGATGAGCTGCGGGACAGCCTTGGCCAACCTGCCAGACCCCCAGCCCTCCCCTGGCTCTGTGTGCAGGAACAAAGGAGGGGGATAAAAGAAGAAAAACAATAACTGCCCTGGGCTCCTGCTCATGATTAACATCATAAAACTGTGATTCTGAAGAGCCAGGAATGGTATGTGAAATTAACGATTTGGGATTTTTTGGGGACATTTAACCTCAGCTTTATGCCGAGGAACATTTCTCAAATATAAAACCAATTTCTGCTCAATTTATGTTAGAAACTTGGGGAGAAAAAAAATAAGAAGACCAAGTAACTTGAGGCGTTTACTCCCCTTCCTTGCCTCTGCACGCAGGACCCCCTTCCCACACGTAGGCTGGGTGCAGGGGACAGAAATGACCATGCCAGGGGTGCCGGGTAAGGTCTCTGCCCCATTCCTCTCACCAGGACAAGACCATGGACCACAGTGGGCCCCATCCTCCCATTCTCTATGGGGATACCCGCCACCAGGGCACGGGTTGGTGCTCTTCCCACTGCATGCTCTCCATGATGGCAAAAGTGCCAGGAGAACCTGCTATCAGAGGTTCTGCTATCGTAGCTAGTGGAGAAGCTGCTTTCACGGGCACCTCCCTTGTCCCAGAGCATCCCTCAGCTCCCCATCTCCCCTGCAGCCCTCCCCTGTGCGGTGTTCCATGTGCTACAAGGAGGCAGAAAGATCCAGTTTAACCCCAACAGCTGCCCTAAGCAGCCAGACCTCCCCTCCCAGCCGTCTTCTCTGCCATGCCCAGGGCATGCAGAGTGCCCTGGGGGTAGCAGAGGCTGTGAGCATGTACCCACCCCCCTTGAGATGCTGCTGCAGCCACGGGACATGGCAATTCCCCATCGAGGTACGGCTGCAGCCCTGGGACAGCCCCCAGCCCCAGCTGGGCAGTGTGACCCACATCCCATCCCATCCCACGCCTGCGGGGGGGAGCGCACGAGAGGAGGTGGGTTTGCACATCTGGTTTACTTCGCCTCGCCTTGAAAAAAGAAGGAATATTTTGTTTTAAGAGAGATGTAACTTAATTAGGTGTTACGGCTACAAATCTTTTACTGCTGACTTTGAATTCCTTTAAAGACCTGTTTTGCACTCCACTAGTTTTGTTAATTCTGCTAACGGGGTACAAGATTTTTATTTTTTATTTTTTCACTAAGTGGAAAATATTTTAGAATAATAACAATAAAAATTACAAGAAATGGACGCAGGACGTTTTGCTGCAGAGCGAGTCTGCGCTTGGGCAGGGATCAAAGCCGGACCTCAGCGGCTGCGAGGGCCCGGGGAATGCGATGCAGGCGATGGGATGACAACGTCAACGCAAAGCCCAGATGCGAGCAGGGCCAGCACCGGGTGGGGGGGGAAGCACCTGAGCCCCGAACAATGCCCCCCTGTTCCTGCAGGCGGACAGGCTGGCACACCTGCTGCTGAGCGCGGGAGGGGAGCGGGCTCCGGGGCTCCCAGGGGGGCCAGAGCAGGGGGGTGCAGGCAGCAGGTGGGGTGCAGGGTGTTGGGTGCATCGCCCTGGCCAGCCCCTGGCTGTGTCTGATCCCCCCCGAGCAGGTCCTGCAGGACCCAGGCTGGGTCCCTGGAGAAGGCTGGGGGCTAAGCGAGCCACTTTGCATTAAAGATATTTGAGCCAGAAGGCGGAAATCTTAAAACAACAAAGCCACAGATAAAACTACAGGCTGTTTAACACAGAGCTGCTCCGCTAAAACAACGTAAATACCAGGGTCACTATCAAGTGGTATTTATTTTTACGCAGCTGAAAATATCAGGCAATTCTAAGAATATGCCTACTTATACAGCACTGGAGGGGAGTCACCTTGATTAACTCTGCTCTGCGTGTCACTCTCTGTTTGCAATAAAACTGTCCAAATCCCCTCCGTTTTCCTTTTCCCAAAGCCCCTTCTCCAGTGTTCCCAGTCAGGATCTCCATGGCCAAAAAGCAAAACAAGCCAGAGAACAGCCTTGACTTCACTTCACACCAGCCTCCATGCCAAAACCAGAGGAAATGAAAGAGAAATGTCTGTGGCCAGCCCCTGGCTTTTCTGTGGGGGCTGAGTGGGGAGAAGACCCCAAAGGTCCTGGGTGCACAGCCCGTGCAGTGCCAGCCCCGCTGCTCACTGCCTGAGGAGCAGATATGCCAGGGTGATGGGGGGGATGGCTGGGCTGTGCAGGGGGTACTGGGGAAGGGGGGAAGACCCCATTATTCCATTGCCCTGCAAGCTGGGGGACCAGCTCAGACATGGAGAGCTTCTCCATTTCTGGACAGAGCATGTCCCATGTCACCATGTCCCTGGGGCATGTCCCTGGGAAGGGCTGGGGGCAGGGGGTGCAGAGCACTTACCCGCAGGTGCCTCTGTGCTGGTGACCAGGGAGGTTGGGTTGATGGCAGGGATCTCTGGAAGAGAAAAGGGGAAGATGTCTTAAAGAAAGGGCTCCCCAGCCCTGGGGGACTAGCCCAGGGCAGCTGCCCCCTCCCAGCTGACAAGAGGCAGCCCCTCTTGTCAGTGCCCCTGGGTGGGACCTGCCCTGAATGGTACCTTCCAGCCCTGGCCACTTTGCCGAGGGACTTTGGGTCTGTCTGGAGTCATGGGAGGCTCTTAGGATGAAACACAGGCAAGAGCCACCCGCAAACATGGTACAGAGGGGATTTGGTGGATCACCTCCGGGGAGCTCGCTAAGAGAGACAAAGGATTGGGCGAGCCTGACCTGAATATCACAGGCCATAAAATACTCCTGGAGATACCCAAACCAAGCTTAATAAACTGGGACAAGTTGAGACACTGACACTGCAACCCCAAGAGCCTTGAAATGCTGCTGTGGAGGGGACGGACAGTTTAACCCCTGCTGCCAGCTCCAACAGTGCTAGTGAGTGCTGCAGGGAGACATGCTGTTCCTCTGGCCTTTGGGGTAGAAGCAGATCCACTGAAGAACAGTGCTTTTATGGTAGCTTCAGCACACTCAGGACCTGACCATGCCCAGCTGTGGGTGCAGGTGGGAAGCACAAACCCCAGGGGCTCTCCTGGCCACCCTGCCTTTGCAAACACCCCAGCCCAACGGGGGACTCACTGATGCAGGGGGCCACGGGCGAGCGGCTCTGCTGGAAGCCCTTGGCGCAGCGGTTGCAGGTGAGGCCGGTCACGCCATCCTTGCACGGGCACTGCCCCGTCGTCTGGTTGCAGGTCTTGCCGGCGGCACCGACCGGGTGGCAGTCACAGGCTGGGTGGGAGAAGGAGGAGAGGCTCTGGTTACACAGGAGGCAACAAGTGGCACAAGCCCAGGGTTCAACCGTGGTCCCCTTGGCCAGCCACCAGCCTGCACTGGGCCCAAGCAGCCTCCCTGCCTCTGCTGAGCAGGGTGGGCTGTGAAACAGAGGCAGCACAGGGGAGCCCCGGGCTGGGAGGCAGTGGGAGGAGGGCAAGGTGTCCCCAGCTTGGCCTCCAGCCCTCATGGGACAGTGGTGCAGGGCCGAGCTGTGGGGAGAGCCCACGGGGGTGAGGCCCTCCGAGCTGCTCCCCCATGGAGCTGAACCAGCTTGGAGGTTCTGCACAGCCTTGGGCCTTGTTTTGGTTCTAGGATGATCTGACGTGGGTCTTCTCGATGCTTCCCAAGCTCATGAGCCCCGACACCTGCCCCGTCTTCTGGAGGAGACCTTTCTGTTTGCTGGAGGATGCTGTCCCTACAACTTTCCACCACAGCCTCTACAGGGGACAAGCCACACCTGACCTGGGTGGAAGTTTGTTTTCCACCCTCAGGATGGGTCTGAGGTGGCCCACCGTCACACCACAGGCTCGTAAGCTCGTAAGGACCCACCAGGGCTTGCCCCCGAGGAGGGATGTGGGAAGGAGAAGACAACAGTCAGTCAGGAGAGAGCCCTCCCATCTGCCAGCCCATGGCTGGTCTGGCTATGAGCTGGAGGAGGTTATCTTGGCCTCCATCAGTGTAAGAGTTGAACGTGATTCCAAAGCAAAACAAAAACATCTCCCCCCGCCTGCCCCCGCAGCCCCTCGATGTTATCGTTTCCCTAATTTTCACCAGATGGGGCTGGTCACAGCACCACGGCACGGCTCCCCGGGCTTCTCCTGCACGGTGAGAAACAAGAGCAAGCGGCCTCTAATGGGGACCAGATGCTGCGCTTCTTATCAGATCCTGGCTGGGGCTGGAAACGGACGTGTTTCTGACAAGGATATTTTGGGGGCTCAGCTGTGATAACAAATGGCAGCGAGCGAGAGGGCCTCGGCGTGACGTGGGGAACACAGGGCCTTTCTTCAGCCACAGCCTGTGCTCCTGCCGGGGCAGCCGGAGCCACGAGCACCTCCACGGGTGCCATGGGCTTGTCCAGCTCTGGAGCAGCCGCCCTCAGCTGCCTCGTCACCTTCTCCAGCCCCGCGGGGTGAGATGCAAAGCCAGCAGCAAAGTGCTGGGTCCGGGCCCAGCCGGCCTGAAAAGGAGCACGGTGCTTGGCAGCTCTCCGTCCCTCGCATGCGGCCTGCAGGTTCCTCCGTGCTGGCTCTGCAGGGTCTCGGAGGACACAGGTGCCCTTGATGAGCTGGCAGGTATGGCTGCTCCTGGAGAACGGCCACCACTTTGTCTCTCTTCAACCAGCAAAGATTTGAATATCTGTCAGCGAGGCTTGGCACAGAGCGCCGACTTCTCCCACCAGCACCTGGCACAGCCCTGCCGTCCGAGAAGGGCCGTGGCTGCCGGGTGAGCGTGGGCATTGCCGCAGGCATTACGGTTCTGCCACGCTCACAGAGAGAGACAGTCCGTGCCCTAGAAAATTTATGGCTCAAGGCATGTGTCCAGCAAGGATTTATGTAAGTGCTTAGCTTCACACGTTGTGGATAATCTCCCCGGCTTCGGCAGTGTATTCCTGGTGTAAAGTTTAAGTACATCCATAAATCTCAGCTCAATCAGGATCCAATTCATCTAGTGGGATCCTCCTTGTGCTGTGAGGAGGCTTCCAATGACTTGACCTTTTACTTGGATCAGCAATCAAGCCAGCTTTGTGCATCCCATGACCACAAGAGACGGCTCTGTCCCAGAAGATTCCCTTGGGAGATGAGTTTTGCTGGACAAGCCCAGGCTCTGGCCCTTGCTGTGCCCCCACCCCACCATTTCCCGCGGTCCCATGGGGGCTGACTGCTGCTTCCAGCTACAGGGGCAGCCCCGTCCCCATCCTGTGCTGCTGGCTTTGTGCCTGCTGCCCACGCACTGACCTTGCTGGGTGCCAGGATCCAGCCCATGGTACTTGAATGGCGGAGGGAGCCACTAGCCTGGGGCTTAAGTCATTGAGCTCTATTTGCCAGAAAGCATGTCTTGCACCTAATATTGCGGGTATTTTTGCTTCTTAAGGCTTAGCTGCTGCTGCTTCACCGGTTTTCATTGGAGAAAGCTCACGTTTTACAACTTTGTTTAAATTGCAGGGATTAATGCACAGCCATTCTTTATTTGACTTTTCAATTACCACCACTGGATTAATCCTGCAGGTTCTGCGTTTTCCATCCTCCCAGCTTTTCTGCGTCATGGCGTCCAGCAGTGAGGCTGGCTGCTGGTGCCTGGTGGCCGGAGCGATGCTCGCCCCTGCTCGCCCCCAGCTCGCTGGCCGGAGGCCAAGAGCTCCACTTGTGTGCTGTGGGAGGTGCAGGGGTGTGAAATCTGCGCTGAATATTTATGTGCCCATCTTCAAACCCTGGGCAGACACTGCATCCTAGCAGAGACGAACTGTTTGGACAGTTATTTAATGAAACCATTTGGGTTTGTTGAAATCTGTTGTAACGGTTACTGGTCCCTGGGCTAGCATTTCAAGATCTGAATATGAGCTGAGCTTCACTCCAATGTTTTCCTTCACTGGGCTGCTCAGCTGCTGCCCTGGACCAGCACTGCAGTGCATGTGAAGACCTTTGCTCAAAGCCCTGGGCCGCGAGGAAAAGCCTCCTCGCAGCCTCCAGCTCTGCGCGTGCTTTCCAAATCTGATCTCACAGACCTTGTTTTCCTTCTCTTCCTTTCCTTCGCAGAAGGATGGCTACGCTGAGCTGCAGGTACACAGTGCATCTTTGGTAAAAAATGAGCCCAAACCATCCTGTCGCAGCTCCACTGCACGGGGCTGGCAGACCCCGGAGGATCGGGGTTCTGTGCCAAGGAGCTCCTGATCCGCACCGACCCACTCCTGCATGCGCACGAGGAAGGGGGAGAAATGCTCTCTGCTTTGCAAGGGAGGGACAGTCGGAGGAACAGAAGCATGAAGGATTTTATTACTAACTTGGATCCTTGGGGCAGAGCCAGGAGCTGGCTCTACGGAGCCAGGGCACTGCTCTACTGCAAGATCCTCCTCAACATATGCCCCGTAGCGGGGGACGGGCTTTGTGCACATGTTCATCTGGCTGGGCTGAGCCTCTGCAGCACTTCAAAACCACTCGCGAGCCCTGCCAGCCCTCAGGAAGTGGCACGCACGGCCTCGGCTGGCAGGAGCCTGCCTCTGGCTTGGCACAGGACCCGCAGGAGGGGTTTTCTCTGCAAGGGGGGCCCTGCTGCAGCCCTCCCCCCCCCCCCCCCAGTCCTCTGCAAAGCCGGTGGCTTTGCTTGCTGGCTGGGCGAGGCTGGGTACCGCTGTCCCCTGACTGATGCCTGCACACGGCAATGCCCGGGCCTCAGCCAGGACAGAAAATGCTTCTGCCTCCTCCTGCAGCTTAGTGACTATGGCCATAAACTGGCCGGGCACTCAGAGCCCTCGTGCACCTGTGCACACGTGCATCCCCGTGGCTGGAGGGCACTTCCCACAGCTCCAAGCACCGCAGGAGGACTGGGACATTCCCCTGGAGCCCTGGCACGGGACAGCCTCTATGGCAGGCTATGTGCAGACAGGGGGGAAGCGCTCCACAAACCTGCACCCAGCTCTCACACCCACACATCAAGGCTGGGCTGTGCTCAGCTGCCTTCCTGTCTCCAGCATCTAGCCAAATCCTGCTTCTTTAACTTTTTTCTTTTTTTTTTTTAATCTTTTTTTTTATTTTAATTTTTTTTTTCTGTAAGTGCTCTCTTCCCTGGTTGGAACAGAAAACAGGAGCATAGTGCACAGGAGAGGGTGGTGCTGGGGACCCCAGCCCCACCAGGGAGGGAAATGCCTGCAAGGCTTCCACTTTACTTGGGATTTTATCAGACAATTATGGCAGAAAAGCTGAAAGGAGACGGAGACCAGGGAGGCAGAAACCCTTCCTTTGGTGGGAAGGACCATTCCTGCCCACAAAGGATGCTCAGCGACGTGTGGCAGAGGCAGTACTGCCACCCTGGTGCCCTGGTGCCTGTCGGGGTGAGCCATGCCTGCCCCAAAGTCCCTTTACTTGAGCAGCCCCACGCTGAAATCGTGGTTTCCCCAGCCTAGCTGCCCCAATCTCCTCTTGCTGCCACAGGAGCTACAGGGACTGGTACCGAGCAGGAGCAAATGCAGCCCCATCCACAACCCGGGTGGGAGGAGCACGCACGTGTGCCGGGCGTGGGGGAGAGCAGCCGGGTCGGGGGGGCTTCGCCGCGGCTCTGGTTCAGGCAGCCCCCTCCCTGCCCCTCCGGAGGAAATGACTCAGGGCTTTTCCACGAAACCGCAGGCTGACAAGCTTGCCGCCTGCCTGGCTGCTCCTGCACACAGAGATCGCTTGCCTGGGGATGTGGGGGGCACCCCCAGGGATGGGGGTGCTGAGCGCAGCGCTGGCACGGGGGAAATCCTGACGGAAAGGGTGATAGTGCTGAAGCAGGAGCTGGGTCTGCTGCCATCCGCCTCGTCCTGCAGCTGCTCAGTCATGGCCTCGGTCAGTGCCACGACTTTTCTGTGAAGGAGCTGAATTTCTGGAATAATGGGACACTGCTGGCAGCGGGAAAACTGGGGGCTGTCCCCAGCGGGGACCCTCGGGGTGTGCCCAGTGCTCCCCAGCAGCAGGGCGCAGCCTGTGCTGGGGTGATACAGACCCTTGGGGTGTGCAGCTTGCCCTGTCTCCTCCTCTTCCTCTCTCCCTCTGTTACCTGGAGGATGCTGGCACCGGGCATGGCTTTGGGACCTGGCTGCCACTTGGCATGAGCCCTGCCAGCAGGAAACCCTTGTGGCCCGGGGGCTCAGAAGTTGTTGTCCAAAAGCCCCGCAGAGAACAAGGCTGGGGAAAAGCCAGGGCAGCTCACACAGCGTGGGCAGTGAAAGGGTTTTACCTGTGGCATCCCTGGATGCATCTCGGCCCCAAATGAGCCCAGCCTACAAACGGCACCAGTGCAGCAGGGAGGGGAGCCCTGCCAGCCAAATTCTTCACTTCTGCGGCCACAAGGCTGCTGCCCAACACCAGCTCCAGCAGCCGTGTAGGCCCTACATAAACACACACAGACCTGGCCAGCGCCTGCTCTGAGGGTGCTTCATAAGCCAGGGAAGGCACCGTCCCCGTGACACCCTCCCTGTCCCCAGCACACGCAGGGAGCAGCTTCCAGTGCTATCTGCACGGCACAGTGCTGGTGCCAGAGGGGAAGCCGCACTCCCTTCCGGGAGATACTTGCAATCTCAGCTGGAAAAAAAAAAGGGATCAGGGGTTAGTTCCTGGCCTCAGAGAAGCCATGGCTGAGCCTGCTGGTGGGGCCAGCGTGTCAGCCTGCGTGCCAGCAGTCCGGGGGGACGGTCAAGGTGTTTTGTCATCCGATGGTCTCTGGTGAAACCATTGTTTGGAGGCTCTGCAGAGGAAGGAGGATGGACAGAGAGATAAGGCAGGCCAGATGGGAGAGGAGAGGTTTGGGTTTGGCACGGGCCAGGGTCTGTGAGGCCAGGCTGCATCTCTCTGGCTTGGATCAGTGTGGCTCCAGGCCGGCTCAGGGACAAGCCACCCTGCCCATCGGTGCCTGGGCTGTGCTGCTCAGCACCCCTGAAACAGCCCCAGAGAGCCACTGCATCACCAACACCCACGCCACAGGGCCCTGCAGTGCAGCAGGGAGGTGGAAATCACCACCAGCATCACCCCGGCCATCCGAAGGTGAGGAAGCACTGCAAATCCTTTAGTGAAACAGCCTGAAGGCATCCACACGTATCCTATAGCCAAGACTACGCTGGTGTCAGAGACCAGATCCCAGCAAACCCCAGCACACCTCCTCCAGCGCCTGCCCAGCTCAGCATCTCTCCGACACTGACCACCAGTGGCTGTACCCACAGTCACAACAGGGCCAAGAGATCAAACCCTCACGGGGTCGGGGGCTCCCCTGAACCGCCTGCCCCTGCAGCCCATCCTCCCCAAACCCTGGGAGTCCGGGAGCCTGCAGAGACGCTCGGCTCGAAGCCATTCCCTGCCCGGTGCCCCTGGGGAGGCAGAGACGTCCTGGCTCACCTTTGCAGGCCTTGCGGTCCGTGATGGACTTGCTGAGGTCGCGGTAGAAGCCCTCCTTGCAGTAGTGGCAGTGGCGCCCGGCGGTGTTGTGCCGGCAGTTGAGGCAGACCCCTCCGCTCTTCCTGCCCGACAGCTTGTACAGCTCCATGTTGAAGCGGCAGCGCCGTGCGTGCAGGTTGCAGTTGCAGGCTGCAAGGGAAGGGGAGGGTGAGGCCGAGGCGCAGGCAGGTGCAGCCTGTCCTCGCCCCGTGCACCGAGGGAGGCAGCTTGCCTCAGTGCTCCTCTGAGCCCCATGTTGGGATGCCGCCAGATGGTCCCCAGAACGGTGGCTGTCCCCACAGGTGCTTGGCCCTCTCCATCCCCACAAAAACGCTGGCATGGCTTTTATCCGGTGGGGTCCCACTTCCCAAGAGCTGGGACTGGCTGGCTGCTAGGATGCTGCTGTGCCGGCCCTGCCCGAGAATCCAAACGGGGCGCTGGGAGATGTGACCGACGCCACGTGCGTGGCATGGACCCCACGATGCGGCTCCATGTGCCACGCATGGGAGCGGCTCTGCAGGAGGAGCAAACACAGCCCAAACCCGCGGGGAGGAGGTGGCAGCAGGGCTGACCAAAACGTTGGAGCCCACAAGTTGGGCTGCGAGCTGCCCCTAGTCCCCGGCTGGGCCACAGAGGTGGGGAGCAGGGGGAGCAGGACTCGGCACAGCCGGCCCCAACGTGCCGTCCAGATGTGCAGCATCCACCGCCCCACGGCGCCAGGGCTGGGAGGTCAGCGCGGAGACGGGGCACGTGTAGGGACGGAGCACGGGGGCGACTGAAGGCGGGACGGAGGAAGGGGTGCAATAGGGCAGGGGGTGTCCAGCAGTGCCAGCTGGGCACCTGCAGCCCTGCTGTCCCCTCTTTCTGTCCCCGTGGGCGGCAGCCCCCGCTGCACTGCGCTGTCCCCTCCCCAGCAGCCGGAGCCCAGCCGCTCCGCAGACCACCCTCCTCGTGCCGCGCTGCTGCGGCACGGCGCGGAGCGGTGCCGGGTGCCAGCCTCAGCAGCAGCAGCAGAGCCCCCAGGCTGCTTTTTGTTGGGGCTCTGCCCTGTGTGCACACGCGTGCACACACACGGGAGCCCAAGTAGCGACACATACGCACGGGCATGCGCGTGCAGATGTGCACGAGCACAGGCACACGCACGCTCACGTGCACGCTGACACGCACGTGTGCACGCATCCAGCAGCGCAAGCATGTGCACAAGTGTGCACACTCATACGTGCACACTTGCACACTTGCTGTGCGCACGTACATGCACAGACACACAAATGTGCATGCACGGATGCTTGCACGTGCCTCCCCCCCGCCCCCACGAGCACGCTGATGTGAGCACACACACGTTATTTCTTTCATTAGCCGCAGGAACCATGAAGAAACAACAACCCCCCCCCCCCCCCGGCCCGATTCCACGTGTGTGAGATAAAAAGGAAAAGCAGTGCCAGTTCCTGTTTAACACTCTCACAAAAAGATAATGGGAACAAGATTTCCTTCAGCGAAACGTGGCGCCCGCCCCCAGCCCCCTCCCCGCGCTGGTAAATTGAGGCTGGGTGAGAGTTTTTCCAGGCGTACTGTGAAATTCATTAACATGTCAGCCCAGATTTAACTGCTGGGCCTGCTTGTCGTTTGTGTGAAGTTTCCCCCGCTCACCCCCCCCGGGGCCGCCTGCCCACCGCACCGCCGGGAGCACGCTGAGAGCTTCAGCCCCTGCAGATCAAACGGCCGCCGGCCGCCTCGCCCCCCACCCTGCTCGCCCGGCCGGGGACCGAGCGGGAGCAGAGCGGCAGCGAACGCCGGCCTGGGAGCCCTCTTGGAGGCTTCAGGGAGTTGAGCAAAAGCCCGTTCCCAGCCTCGGCACAGCCCTGCACGCTCAGCTCCCCCGAGTTCTGAGGTTAGCGTAAAAACCACATGGCAGGCACAAAAGCAACACTTCGGCGAGGCAGAAGGTGCCTTTTGGGGCTTGTGCCTTTTGAGGTCACTTTTTTTTTTTTCCCCCCAGTGCTGGTGAGAAGCAGGCGCTTTGGAAGCGAATTGTCACACGTGGCTGGGTGCCGGGGCGTGACGCCTGAAGGAAGCAGAAACACTGCTGGGTGCTGGGGGTGCTGCCGGCGTGGTGGGGATGCGGCTGCAGCAGGGATGCGGTGTGCAGAGGAGGGGTCCTGGGGGTGAAGGGACCTCGTCCTCGCCTTGCTGCACTCCAGGAAGGAAGCGCGGCCGGGTGGCGGCTCGGCTGCCCGCCGTGCACGGCAAGGGCTCTGCCCCCTGCACGCTCCGGGGAAGCGGAGGGGATGCGAGGGGTGGCAGAGGAGGAAGGTCAGGTAAATGATTCGCCACCCCCGTCACGGGTCCCTCTCTGCCCGTTTAATTGGTGACGGAGTAACCGGCCCGGCCTTTCTGTGTCACGGCTGGCACGGCCAGGGGCTGGCTCGCTGCCTGGCAGCCCCGCTGGCGCGTCCCCACCAGCCCCAGGGACACCGCTCTGCAGCCACGGGGCAGCACTGGGGGGCCACCAAGAGCTGCCCTGAGGGCGTGGGGGTGGCAGGGGCCATGCGGGGGGCTCAGCACGAGGATTTGGCTGGGTTTGGCCACGCCGGGATGGGGACGGGGGCACGGCACAGCACCCCGGTGACAGGCACCCAGCACTGCTCGGAGCAGACGGGTCCCCCCTCATACTTGGCTAAAAGCTTGTGCCGTTCCTCAGCGCTGACTTGGTTGCAAGCTCTGTCTGTCTGCTGTTAATCACTAATTAAAGGCTTGAATGTTCCCTGCTGTTTGGGGTATTAATAAGATTTTAATTGCACAGTTTGGGGCTAATTACGTGGTAGCTCGCTTCCGCCCTTGTACAGTATGCCCAATTAAACAATCATATGATCAATTAAACAATCACAAGATCTAATAATTTGTAATAATAGACTAATTAAACGCCAACACCTTGCAATAGAGCAGCCTCCTGTCCTCCTTTTGGTGGTTTTGAACCTCTGCCCGGGCCCCAGCCTCCCCACCACCTCCTCCTCTCCCCAGCGGGAGCCAACAGCGGAGCCCGGGGTGGGGGGCACGGGGCTGGGAACCCGGCCGGGGGGCGCAGCACGGGCAGCAGGCACGCGGTGGGTGCTGGTGCTGTGGGGCAGGAGGGGGCTGGCCGCCCCCACGAGCTCCCTGGGAATAATTAGTTCACGGAGCTGGCTCAGCGAAACCCTAGACCGGCCGCCGCTGCCAACCCGCAGCGGATTCGAGCTACGCCCCTGCTTTGGCTGGAGGG
Organism: Heteronetta atricapilla; assembly: GCA_011075105.1. NCBI lineage: Eukaryota > Metazoa > Chordata > Aves > Anseriformes > Anatidae > Heteronetta > Heteronetta atricapilla. The sequence goes on from CM021744.1 coordinate 12,395,908, forward strand.
GCGCCCAGCCAGGAGGCGAGGCTGCACCTCGCCCCCGGGAGGGGGATCGGGGCCAGGGGAGCCCCTCTGCCCTCCCACTGCCCACACACGGGCAGGGGAGAGCCTTCCCCATGGGGCTGGGGACGGGGACAGGGCTGGGGCTGGGAGAAGCAGCTGGGGAAAGTGCTGGGGGAGAGGGGCCGGGGGCTTGTGGCTGGGCTGCCAGGAAGCAGGAGGGGAGGAGGAATCCCGGAGCAGGGAGGGGACGAGGCTGAGCCACCCCAGTCCGTCCCAGGAGCAGGGCACACGAGTGCTGATCCCCTGCACCGCAGCCCGGACGCCTCATCCCTGCCTGTGGCACCACTGCCTGTGTGAAACAGCCCAGACCAGGATGGCTTAAAAAGGGGATTTATCAGGGAATTTTGCATCGGGAGCACTGAGATAAAAACAAGAAAGAAAATATACATGGGGAGGGGGCAGAGGAAATGGGTGAATAACAGGGGAGCCTGCAAATTCCACCACCACTTTGGAGACTGGCATTTTTGGGCACTGACATCCTGGACTGATGCCCTCATCCCCCAGGCACTCTGCTGCCTGGCCCGAAGCGAAAGGACCGAGGTCCTCCCAGGACCGTGCAGCCCCTTCCCACGGAGCCCCGGATCAAAGCGAGCCCCGAGCATTGTCCCTGTGCTCCGTGGGGAGGATCCTGCTCGTGGAGCAAGGTCTCCCCTTTGTGCCGCGGCAGTGACAATGGGAACAAGAGCTCCAGCATTACCAGCGAGTGGATCAATTACTTCCAGTGGCTGCCTTGCACTAATCTGCTCCCCCCTGCCTTGGGGACAGCCTCCCGACCAGGGGACTGGGCTCCTGGTGGCAGCAGGGACCAGGAGCAGGGGGAGGTGGCGCAGGTCTACCAGAGTAACACCGATGCATCCCCTGGGGGGGCTCTGGATGCCAGTGCCCCCGCTGCCACCTGCCCCTTCACAGAATTATTCCACGCCAGGCACCGGGAGAGGTGGATCACGCCCAGGGGACGATGGCACTGCTCTGCAGACAGCCCACGTGGCAGGCACAGGGCCGTGCGCCCTGCGGCACGGGGCTGGTGCCGTATCCCGTCATCCTGGCTGTGACATCCCCCAGATCCATTCTCCAAAGCGCCGTCCCCCCCTGCACCCACGCGGCACGGCAGCCTCCCCCTCCCCACCAACACGGCGGTACCACGACGGGGCACACTCTGCGCCAGATCCCGGGCTGCGAGGACCGCTCTTCCTCCGCACTCCCCGGTGCCAGGCACCAGCAGAAATTGGCGTGAAATGAGAAAAGCGCAATCCACGGGAACCCCACGGGCCTCCCCGAAACAAGCAGCCACCCGCCTGGGCCTCCGTCCTCCTCCAAAACCGGGGGCTACGTCCGCCTCTGTGCAAACCCCCCGGGAAAGCAGGGAGGGGTTCTCCCGGGTCTGGTTATTTGCCCCCAGCCCCAGACGCGTGCGTGGCCATCCCAGCATCACAGCGTGGAGCAGGACGGCTGCTCGTCCCCAGCCCAGAGCAGCACGGAGCCCTCCATCCCTGCCCCTCTGACAGCCTGGGGATGCCAGGCTCCAGGCACACCTTCCTCCTCCTCCTCCTCTTCCTCCTCCTCGTCCCGGCGCGTCCTTCGCCACCACGGGGCAGAGCGGGGCTGGGGCGCGGGACGGAGTCAGAAACCCCGCGGTCTGGGCCGAGCAAAGGGAACTTCCCGGGCGGCCTCTCCTTTTAATTGGTGCTAATTGCTGCGTCTGTTCGTGCTGGCTGGGGAGATGTCATTGTTGAAAGGCACAGAGGGGAAGGCTCGGGGAGCTAATCCAGCTTTCAGCCGCTAAGCCCTTTGGAGGCGTGTGATGGAGAAGCTCTTTCAGGTCCCTTCAGAGAGGGCACAAAGCCCGAGAGGGGAAAGGGAGAAAGAAGGGGATCGAATCAACAGGAAAAAACACTTTCACACGCAGCTTGGCTACGGGCCTTTGTGTGTGGGGCTTGTCAGGGTGTCTTGAAGGGACCGCTCTGCGCCCCCACCTCCTCCCTGCCTTTCTTTTCTCTCCTTCGATTATCTTTTCAGCCCCATCTGCCAAAACGGTGACCTGCCGGGGGGCGGGGAGGGCTGCAGCAGGGATGTGCAGGAGCAAAGCCTCACACGGGACCCCCTGCCCCGGCCAAGGATGGCCGGGAGCTTCGCTAGCGCTCCCCCAGCCCCAGATCCTTCCCCCGTGTCTCGGGCCGGGGTCTGCTCCAGTTTAACCCCCCTGGAGCTGGCAGAGCCTCCCCTGCTTGGCTGCGTCACTCCAACACAGGACACGGTGCCGACGATGCGCCCTGGGATCCCACGACTCCAGACACCGGGGTCGGGGCTGGGGTCCTCCTTTTGGCCCCCACCTGAGCCGTCCCCAGGCACACCTGCAGGCACCGAGGGCAGGGTGCGGAGCAGAGCCGGTTTCCAAGTTTTGCTCCAAAACTCGTCTTTCTGAGACAAACGGGGAAGCGCCGCAGCCGACCCATTCCCGCAGGGCATGAGGTGTTTTTAAAGCGTCACCTCGGACACTTCATTTGCATCGACTGCCCTTTTTAGCCATTCTCAGAAGAAATCCTCTGCGACACATATATATTTAAGCCGACAGCTGGGACCTCAACAAGGCATCGATCACAAATACTAACAAGTCCCTCTGACCTCTGGCACATCCAGTGAGCCTTTCAGGGGCTGATGGATGGTATGGCTTCCCTTGTCTCCATCCTCCTGCCACCCCCTGGGACCTGGGCTCCGGTCCAGGCAGAGCGAGAGGTTGTTCCCCCCTCTCCCAGGGCTTTGCGGGGCTCTGGCATCCCTCACCCTGCACAGATTAGGACAAAAGGCAAAAGCCTCCACGGAAATCCTATAGAAAGAGGTTCGAGGGTGGGGCAGGAACGCAATGTGGGTTCAATATTTGCGAAAGGTTTCCGTAGATTACAAGTGTCTTTGACTCACATAAACCTTTTTAAGGAGAGATGAGCTAAAACCACTGCACACAGCACCGTGCCAGACCAAGTGAGAAGGAGAACAGGCTGAAATGGGGTCGCTCAGATATTCCCTTAACCCCTGCGGGGTGGAGAAACCCAGCTGCTGCCTGCTCCCAAGCCATGCAGGTGACCTCCTTGGTTCCCCCGGGGACGAGCAGCTCGCTGCCCGAGGCAAACACCCCTTGCCGACACAGCTCAGCACACTGCACGATCCCCGCGTGTGCCCGTGTGCCAAAAAAACACCGTGGTGCCTTTGGAGGGTTCGGGTGCAGGTAGCCAAGCAGCGGAGCAGAGGCAGCAGAGGCTCAAGCCCGTGCCGGGCTCGCACGCTCAGCCCCACGGCCGCATCCCTCGGGGGCTCAGGGGTCCCAGCCCCGGGGAGGGGGACGCAGCGCGGTGCCGGGGGGGGGGGTTCACTTACCCAGACACTCGTTGGCCTCACGGGCGCTGGCCCGCTGCCAGGGCCGGTCGTAGTGGAAGGGCTTGCAGCGGTCGCACTCGGGCCCCTCGGTGTTGTGCTTGCAGTCACACACCAGCTTCTGCTCCTTGTCCTTGACGCAGCGCGAGGCGTGCCCGTTGCACTTGCAGCGCCCGCCGACCTGCAGCTCGCCCACCGCGTAGTAGTAGGGGGCCGCGCCGGTGCCCCCCTCCTCCTCGCCGGCCTCGCGGCCCCCCAGCTCCCGGAACTGGTGGGGGCGGCTGAAAACCACCCTGATGTCGGTGGCCGTCACCCAGTCCTGCAGCACGGGGCTGCTGTCGAAGTCCTGGGCGGAGGGCCGCCCGTCGAGGGTGCTGAAGGCGATGAGGCCCCCGGTGAGCGGGTAGAGGTCGGTGAGGCCGTCGGTGCAGAGGGCCTCCTGCTCGTTCTGCTTGGTGACGGTGGCTTTGCTGGGCTTGCCGTAGATCTTGCGGCACTGGGAGGAGTAGTACTGGTAGGGCACCCACGTCTTGCCGTAGTCCATGGACTTGAAGATGGCGGTGGACTCGGGCCGGGGCGAGCAGAACTGGAGGCTGACGTAGACCACCTCGAACTTCTTGCCGAGGGAGAGGGTGAGGGTGACGTTGTGGGGCGAGTGGTGCAGGGTCTCCGAGCGCCAGCACGTCATGTTGGAGGCGGTGTTGAGGTCGGTCAGGTAGGCGGGCGGGTGGGCTTTGCGGGGGTCGGAGGCATTGCAGTGCCGCGTCGGGGGCTTCCCGCAGGTGCTGGAGGCGTGCACCTCCTTCCCGAAGGCGGCGTTGACGAACTCGGGGATGCAGCGGCGAGGAGCTCCGCTCTCGTCATAGCAGGGGTCCGGGGGGGTCTGCTGGGCCACGAATGGATTCACCGCCTGGGAGAGGCGCAGCATGCTGGTGGTGAGGAGCAGGCGCAGGAGCTGCAGGACCTCCATCCTCCCGGGGCCAGGGGAGCAGCTCCTCCCTGGGACGAGAGCACACAGAGTGAATCGCAACCTGGTGCAGGGGGCCGGGGGTGTGCCTGACACCCAGACCCCTCGGCTCGTGCCCGTTCCCACCCCGTGCCCACCCATGGAGCACCTGGGGAGCGGGGCAGGGAGGTGGTTAGCTCACGGTGCCTTATTTACAGCATCAGAATGAGGAGGTCAAAACCAGTTTCCAGACCTTTCCCGTAAAAAAACACCTTCCAGGACTCAGGCAGGGCGGGGATGTTCACACCTGCCTGTGGCTGTCAGGCTTTCGTGCACAGCCCTGAATGCACAAGGTGGTGCCCCCGAGCTGAAGCAGATTGACTCCGACAGCAGGACCATGGAGATGGGAATTAGCCCCGCGACGCTGTCACAGCTGGCTGAGGCCACAACCCTACACCTCTTTGCCTTCCTGTGACCTGCAGCATCAGGCGTCTCTCTTGCCTCTGACCCCGAGAGGTTTACGAGCCAGTAGTCCTCCAAATCACACACACCACAGCTTTCCCACTGGCAAGAGGCCACTCTTGCTGCCTCTGCCCCACAGGAACAGCCCTCACCGTGGCACAGCCAGGGGAAGACACCCCTTACCCCCCCAAACCCAGCCGCTGCACCCCTCAGCACAGCACTGCAAGGCCTGGGGGTCCGCATTGTGCCAAACTGCTAACGAGGGATCCTCCTCCCTGCCCAGCCCGGCTGCCAGCACCGATGCCCGGCTCCGACCTGGCCAGAGGGAGCGGGGAAGGCGATGGCAGCCTGTCCCCAGAGACCTCCCCGGCACGGCCAGCCCTGTGCTCTGCTCCCCCCGCTGCTGATGCCAGGGCAGGTTTCTGCTGCTGAAAATCAGCAGCTGCCTTCGTGGCCTGCAGGCACATCCTCTGTGCTCCAGGGAGCCTTTTGGGGACGCCCCTGCATGTGGCTCGGTGGCCGGGGACCCAGCAGAGTGCAGGACAAGGGATACTGTCCCCGGGGTGCCCAGGGCACGGGGAACCCCCTGCTCCAAAAGCGAAGTGTGTGGGCGAGCGCTGTGGGAGCAGAGCTGGGCGTGGGGCCCCTTCCAGAAAGGCAACTCTTAAACCATGCCCGAGACCATGCCCAAAGGCAGGGTCCTGTGGGCAGCAGGGACGTGGCTGTCACTGCGGTGGACGCACTGTGCCACCCGGTGTGCTGCAAGCACTGCTGCACCGGGCTGCAGCCGGGGGATACGTGTCTCACCCCAAACCCTCCTCTCCCCAGGCAGAGTGCGATGAGAGCATGACCGAGTGTCACCACCCCGACCCAGAGCGATCCACCTGCAGCTCCTGCAGCACACCCGCAGTGCCCGGCGAGCAGGGCCTGGGGAGTGGTGACACCAGGAGATGAAGGACCTGCAGACAGCAGGGACAGAAATGGAGCACGGGTGGCACTGCCAGCGCCCCACCGCCTTCAGCCAGGTTTGCACCACGCATGGCAGGTGAGCACCCTTGTGTGCCTAGGCTTTCAAAAAAAAAAAAAAAAAACACCTTTCCAGTCAGGGAATAAAGACCAAAACTCCCCTGGAGGTACAAAATCGATGATTCCCGCCTGCAAACTTTGTGTTACGGAGGGCAGGAAGAAAGCCGGGCGCTCCCCAAGTGCTGAACTGCAGCTGCACCTCGTTTCAAGCCCTCTGGTGCAGGATGTCAGCCCGTCTGCCCGCACCCTGCAGCAGCACCACGCCACTTGGCAGCCCAGTCTGAGGGTATCGCCTGTGCGTGAGGGACAATGGTGAGAGCCTGGTTCTTCCTCACAGCCCTGCCTCATTGGGACAGCCCCAAAGGGACCCCCTGTGGGAGAAGCTCGGAGCAGGGGAGGAGAGCAGAAAGCCCTGGTGGTGATGCCCCAGCAGTTGGGAGGTGCATCCAGCGGCCCAGGGCAGCTCCGGTGGCACCCTCCGGACCCTGCCCAGGGTCATTGCCTCCACCCGCAGCCGCATCCTGCTCGGCGCCCCCAGATGCAGGCTGAAAATGCTCAGAAACCACCCAAACCTCCAGCGTGTAATAACCACGCTGTCGGCTGGGAGCCGGCAGCAGAAGCTGTGGGAATGAGCCCAAAGGCTGCTGCTGGGAGGAGGCCAGCCACGGACACGGCTCTGCTGCTGCCGGCAAGGGCCGGGCCCCCTTTCCCCCTGTCCTGCGCCCCCGCACCCAACAGCAGCCAGGGGACGAGGCGGAGGTGCTCAGCCTCAGCGCTGGGTTAGCACTGCCTTCGGGGCGTATCGGGGGTACTGGGGGACGGGAGATCATCCTGCACTCCCTCCCTGCCACCGACACCCATGGGGAGAGGCTTTCCCTCCCGTGCTCTGTGGTTTGGTGCCCAAATTTTGGGGCTCTGCTGGGGAGGAGCCGCTCGGGAGCCAAGGCTCTGGCGTTTGCCGAGTGGCGTGTCGGCGCTGCGGAGGCACCGCGTGAATGGAAATCATTATCATCCTCGAGACCACACACATGCACACACACGCTCCGTGCACAGCTCACCCCATTATCCTGCTGAAAGGGAGCCGGGGCCGGTGGTCTCCGCGGGCCTCACCTCCGTATCGGAGAGGAGGGCAGCTGCAATCTGCTCCCTTTTATGCATATTCAGCGTGACCCCTGGGCTGCCGGCAAGCTGCCAGGGAGGCCCGGCGGTGGGTATTTCTCTCCCAGCCCCACCTGCCCCCCTTCCAGTTCCCATCTTCAGCACCTCCGGTCTGAACCAAGTGGAGACACCGCTCCCTGAGCGAGGGAGGAGGCGCTGAGCCAGCCCCAGTCACGTCAGCAGCACCGCTGACCCCACGCCAGACCCGCCGGTATCCGACGCCAGGCCCCGATGGACCCCAAGGCAAGGAAAGCCCCGCGGGTCAGGGTGCCCTGGCATCTTCCAGCCGGGCTGGTGACAGCAAGGCTGTGGCCGGTGGCCACCAGCTCGCGGGCACTGCCGTGGGCTGGCAGGAGCGCGGCGGCGCAGGGCTCGCCCGCCCCGAGGAAGCGGCCGCCACCCCAGCTGCCGCCGCCGCGCTCCTCCCCAGCAGCGGCTGCATTTTTGAGGTGGGCGATTTCCTCACTTCTTTGTTTGGGGAATGCTAATAGCTGTGCGGTTTGGAAGGAAGTCCCGATGCCTTAACACTCAGAAGTGCTTTTCGCTTTTAAAAATTAGCTACTACGTACAGCACCTCCACACCCCTTCTCCCCGGAGCAGCCGCCTCTGGAGGCGCTGCCGCAGGCTCCCTGCCACCCCAACCCCGCCACGGGCTCCCTGGGGTGCTGCTGCCACCCTGACACCTCTTGGGAGGCGCCACGCCAGCAGCCGTGCTGCGTTCGGGTGCAGACCCGAGCTCTCGGTGCCTATGGGTCCTGTTGGAAACACCGAACGCCCAGAGGCAGGTGCAGCAGGTGAGCCAGGACAAGAGGAGCGAACTTCCCCAAATCCCGACCCCGCTGCCTGCAGCAGGCCCAGGGTCAGCGCGGAGCAGTGCAGGGCAGCGGCAGCTTTGCGGAGGTAATTACGGGATTAAGTGGAACAGCACGGGGAGGGGAGGGAAGGGGGTTATTAGTCAGATTTGATCCCGGGACCTTTGCGGCACTACAACAGCCTTCTCCAATTAAAGCAGCGGGGGAAGCCGAGTGATGGCCGGCCGCACGCTGCAGCCCGGCCACCAGAGCGGGCCGCGGCGTGTCACTCGCAAATCCCCTCGAGGGTGCGTTGGAGGCCTGAGGCATGAGCTGAAAAATGTCGCTTCAGCGAGGGCGGGCACATGCTGCCGTGGAGCTGGGAGGGCAGGGGAAGGGGCTCCCTCCTGCCGGGACCCTGCACGGTGTGCCACGAGCACGGTGCTGGGCTCACCCGGCCCTCCCAGGGACAGCGTGGGTTCGGTCAGGGGATGCTCGGCACCTCCCGGTTGGCAGCACTGAAAGTGTCCCTGCGGTGTGACACAGCCACGGAGCCGGGGGCCACCTCAGCAGGGCACGAGGGACCCGAGCAGATGAGGGGGATCCAGCCAAATGAGGACGTGGGGGGTCGATCCAAAGCATTCAGACAGGGCCAGTCCGCACGGCCAGCTCATCCCAGAGCTGTGCTGGCCTCGGCAAAGCCCCAACAAAGCTGTGCTGCCTGGCTCAGGTGCCTGCAGAGCGGCCAACTGATGTGCTCAGACAGCACTCAGGAAAGCTGTAAATGGGCGCAAACCACCAGAGCCCGTCCCTTAAACGGGATGTAGCTGCCACCAGCACTTGCGCACTGCCACCTCGTTATGAACCCCTGCTAATGACAGCATCCCCGCGCCCTGGCTGCGCGTGCTGCAGGGGCAACCCACGGAGGGGCTGCCCCAGCCCCACAGCCAGGGGAGCTGCCAGGCCCTGGGCTCCTTGCCCACCCCTCCGTGCCCACCCGCCGAGCCGGTGCCAGCTGGGGGGCTTTGGGCCCTCCCAACGAGAGGAATGCTTCAGGACCAAACCGGGCTCTGGACACGGATAAATCGTTCCATGTGTCGCTGGGCTGAAAACACAACCGAGAAATATTTAAAAATGAAAGGAAAAACCCCACGCAGCCAAGGCGCTGGGACTGAGCTCGGCTTTCCGGCAGGAAGGAACGAGGCGGAGGCGAGCGTGTGGCGCTGGGGAGAGGCCGGGGACGCGGGCGCTGGGGTGGCAGCGGCGGAGCCGCCGCGCTCCCAGCCCACACCAGACACGGCCGATGGCTCCTGCGCGGCCCTCACGGCACTGCAGAGGCGCCTGGGGTTCCTGCCTGAGCCCCCTCCCCGTCCATTTCTGAGTGAAATACCGGGAGGCTGTAAACGCGGGGGTACCCACATCTGCTCTCGCCCGTGGAGCCGGGCGCTCTGCGCGGCCCCTCGGGCTTTCGGCCTGTGCTCCGCAAAGTATGTGCGACTCGTGGGCAATTACAAGGCGGCGTGTTCCCCAGGCAGGCACTCACGGTGATAGATATTGCAATGCACTCTGGCAGGCCGGAGAGAGCATTACACAAGCCATATGATACTCCAGCGGTGCCAGGAGACGCATACAAATTACACTGCATGCAGGAAAGGATGGGCCAGATTCTGACCTCAGCCCCTCTGGCATCAGACAGAAGCAGCTCCATTCAGACCAGGCCAAACAAGACGTAAGCGACTCCATTCAAATTTACACTGGCATACCTGTGGTCAGCATCTGGCCTGGCTTGAATTAACTTCGGCCTGACATTACAAAAGGGTGAAACGGAGCCCAGATTTCCTAGGTTATCGAAAACAAAAGGAGAAATCCACCCAGAACCAAACCATCGCGAGGCCGCTCAGACATGTGCGTGAAGTTGTCACAGACGGGATGCTCGGAGGCATCACCCGCTCCCGGGCTGGTAGCTTCCCCCCGGGAGGTCGGGCCGGGGCTGTGCGAAGCGCCGTAGGCTCCCTGGGGTGCCCCGAGCCAGCCTGGCTCCCTGGCAGCTCCTCGCTCCCCGGCAGTGAGATTTACGCCCGGTGGTGTCCGCACACCACAGAGCTGAGCCCATCTCACTGAGACATTCGGTTTGTTGCACTGCTGGGCGAGGGCTTCCCCGCGGTGCCAGCCGGAGATCTCCTCCCCGCCCGACACAACGCATCCAGGGGATCCACAGCCTTGCAGGAGCACAAAGCTGCCTCGACGCTGCCCTGTCGATTAACCCCCGCCACCACTCGACTGGTTGCTTTCCGTGGCCCTAATCCCATCCCAGCCCCCGAGCCCCCTTGCACATTCCTGCCGTGCCGCTCGCTCCGTCACGCGCCGCCGGGAGAGCCCTCGGTGGGCAGGGGCTGCCCCCCGCTGCGCCCAGCGGGGGCACGGGCCCGGCGGCCCCATCGCAGGAGCCCTCGTGGCTTCTGCCCCTTCCCACTCCATATGGGAATAAAGCGATCTGGTTTCCATAACGTCCCTTGTTGCCTTTTCATAACATGCCGGGCACAGATGTTGAAAATAGTCTGGATGAATATTTAAAATGGTATTCAGAGATGACAACATTTGGCCAGCTTTGAAAGATCTCTCACATCGGGTACGGGATGGCTCACGACAACGGGGCCGGAAACACACTGCACTCTTAACATCTCGTTTTTTCTCCCTGGCTATTGGTACAATATTTCATGCCCCTGGTGTCACACAGCCTGTTACTGCTTGAGTGCCAGCCAAGTCTGCAGCATTTGGAAGAGGCTGTCACGTACGTTTTTAACATCACGGGGCAAAGCGGAATATGGAAAATCTGTCGCATTTCCATACCGAGCGCAAGTGTCCTGCGCAGGCTCGGGGAGGGGCTCATGGGGGCACAAAATAATTGCTTCCTTATGGAGCAGGGCCTGGCTAAGAGGGTGGGGGAACAGGAGATGGGGGTGCAGCGAGCACCCTCGGCGCAGTTGGCTGCTTCTTTGGCAAAGGAAGGCCGAGCCATTCCGGCACACGAGCGCATGTCCCAGGGCCTGCACTGCTGCTCGCCTCCTCCTGGGGACCCTGCTCTGACCCGTACCTCCTCCGGCTGCTACCCAAAAGGGGCCTCTGCAGCAGGCCCTGGCCCAAGCTTCAGGTGCCAGTGCCCCAGGGGCAGCACCAGCACCGCTTGGCTCGTGCTCTGGGACCTCCTGACGTTCTGCAGGGCTCCTCGTCGCAGGCCACAGCGCACTCAGCTGCATCCCCAGGCCTGGATCCTTCTCTCCCAGGCTGCAAACTCACCTTGGCTGCTTCCAAAGCCAGCACTGCACCTGTCCTCTCCTTGAGACCTACCTCGCCTTCCTCCTCCTGCTTGCGCCCACCGGCAGCTCTGCCGTGGGGCTGGGACCCCTGCAGCCCACCGCACACCCAGCGCTGGGACTGCAGGACCTCCTGTCCCCTCGCCAGCTCGCTCCTCCGGGCGGTCAGAAAAGCACAGCAGCTCCCTCTGTTTTATAGAGGGAATACTGCAGAAAATAAAGGTGCCCACCGTCCATCGAGACACCTTGAAGGGAACGTTGGAAGCATGGCTCAGGCCACTTCCCCACTGCGCTGGTTACAGGGAACGCCGACCCCTCGGAGAGCGGGAGGATTTGTGGGCTGGGGGGAGCAGAAGGATGGGTGTCATTTCCAGCCGTCCGGGGTTTGCACGTCCAGGTCTGGCCTCAGTATCATCTGAGCCCGACTACGGGTCCCACAGCCTGGCTCTTGTCTCATCTACTGCCTGGACACATCCACTTGCAAGCTCACCCCAGTGAGCTGAATGCACACACGGGCACTGCCCCGCTGCCCGGCGGGACCTCCGTGTTACCCTGCTCCTGCCCAGGGCCTTTCTCACCCACCCAGCTCGTGGGCACGGTGAGAGCCGGGCTGTGCGGGACTGCTGAGCACCACGTCCCGCAGCACGGCTGTTAGTCCTTCCCCTGGTAAAGGTATTTCCATCCGCCCACTCTCCAGCAGGACGGGAAGCCAGGGGAAGGACAGAATTTGAAGAAATGAGGGTTCGGCAGTATCTTCGAGGCAGAAAGTCAAACCCACCAAACGCAGCTGGGCTTCCCATCTCCTCTCCCTGCCCCGTGTCCCGCTCACACACATCCCATCCGAGGGCAGCCACGGTCCGGGGCCGGCACAGGGTGCGGGGGTGCCGAGGGGGGTCTCAGGCAGCCTGGGGCTGCCCTCAAAGCGAGGGGGCTGAGCGGGGCAGCGCTCCTCGGGGGGAAGCCACCCTCCGGCACAGGGGTGCCCCGGAGGTGGCCGCACCGGGATGGGGCAGAGCCGTGGTGCGGGGCCGCGTGGAGCCCGCGGGGGGCTGCGGGGCGGGCACCGCACGCGTGCCCCGTGTCCCCCACCCCCCTCCGGGGCTGGCACCTCGGCAGCCTGGCTCGGATCCCGCACCGGCGGCAGAGACCCCCCCCTCCCCGCCCCCGGCAGCTCCGCAGCGGGGCTTCGTGCAGCGCCGCGCACCCCCCTGGCCCCCTGCCCGGGGCAGCGGCAGCGAGCGGGGCCGAGGCGAGCCGGGCCGGGACAAAGCGCCCGGAGCTTTGAGCCCGGAGCTCGGGCCGTGCCCGGTTGAGGGAGGCACCCCCCCCCCCCCCCCCCCCCCCCCCCCTTTTTTGGGGGGCCCCGGCCCCCCGCGCAGAGCGGCTAAAGGGAAAAAAAAGGGGGGGGGGGGGGGGGGAGGTTGGGTGGCGGGGGGGGATGGGGGGGGAAGAGAGAGAGGGAGGAATAAAAGGCAGCGAGGGAGGGAGCGGTGGGAAGGGAAGCTGCTCGGCGGGGCCCGCCGTGCCGGGAAGTTGGAGGAGCAGCTTACCGCGGCCGGGCAGGTAGCGGGGCTCGGTCCGGCGGCAGGTCCGGGGCCGCGGCGGCGAGAGGAGCCGGGGCCGCCGCAGCAGCGCGGGCGGTAGGGAGCGGGGGCCGCTCCCCCTTCCCTTGGCTGATGGCAACAGGAAAAAAAAAAAAAAAAAAGGAAAGAAAAAGGAGAGGGGTAGGAAAAAAAAAATAAAGAAAAAGCAATAATAACAATTCGCCAGGAAATAAAAAGAGAGAAAGCAAAATAAAGAGAAATAGTGCCAAGCGGGAGTGCTGCTCCGGCGGTGCGGGCGGGTCCCCAGCGCCCGCCCGCTCCGCCGCACTGCCCGTGTCTGCTCCGGCTGCGGGAGGAGGCAGGGAAGGAGGGAAGGGAGAAAAAGAGAGGAAAGGGGAAAAAAAAAATAATTAAAAAAAAAATAATCAAGAAGTGGAGAAACTGAGCCCCGGCCGCTGCCTGGAAGCGGAGTAAAAAGGCTCCAATAAATCCCGGGTTGAAAAGAAGGGAAAAGTCACCTCCCCGAGGAAATCAGAAGCAGATTTCGAGCCATTTAATCACATGCAGGGAGGTGTGTGTGCGTGTGTGCGCCGCCCGCCGCGCCGCTGCCAGCCCTGCCTCCGCCCTCCCGCGGCCGCGGCCGCCCCGCCGGGAGCGCAGCGCAGCGCAGCGGGCCGGGAAGGGGCCGGGCGGGGAGCGGAGCGGGCAGGGGAGAGAAGGGAGCGGAAGGGAAGGGAAGGGAAAGGAAGAGAAGAGAAGGGAAGGGAAGAGAAGGAAAGGAGCGCAGCGCCCTCCCCGTCGGGGCAGCGAGCCGCTTGCTGCCCGGCCCGAAGCGGGGCAGGTGGGAGGCAGCGCTGCCTGCCCCCCGGAGCCCTCCCCGCTGCCCTGAGCCTGGGAGCTGGCTGTGCCCGAGCTGTGCCCATCGCCGGGCCCTGCTCGTCGTGCCCTCCGGCCCGGCTGAGAGCGGGGAGTGAGCAGCCCCAGCAGCCGAGGGCTCGGCTGGTGCCGCAAGGAAGGTGGCTGCTAATCCTTCCCCTGCTTCCCAGAGCAGAAGAAAAGAGGGATTTACCAGGCGGGGAGCAGCCCCCTCTTACAGGATCGGCTCCATCCCGTGATGCGGGGGCTTTTCACGTGTTGCTGCACCAAGGCTGGACTTGGCCTGTGATGCTCGGTCAGGAGGCAGGCGAAACGTGGGCATCTCCAGTGCCCGGACAGCTGCCCCCAGGCTTCCCCGGGAGCTGCCTGCCCCCCAGCCAGCACAGGGCCACCTGCGTTCAAGCTGGCTCCAGGAGTCCTGGGGGGGGGGGGGGGGGGGGAGGTGAAACGAACTTAATCAGCATTTGTGTGAGGCAGTGGAGGGGAGCAGAAAACCTGGATCTGGATCTTCCCGCTTTGCTGCCCCTCTGCAGCACAGTCCCCAGGCTCAGCCCCACATCCCACCCGCAGATGTCCTTGCAGCGAAGGCAAGGGCTTGAGGAGAGAGCAGGGGAGGTGGAGGGGAGGGCAAGGTGCCAACGCAGCGCTGGAGCTGCCCACCCGCTGCATTCAGGGCACGGACCACCTGTGCAAGCCTCCCCCCAGCCCTCCTCACCCGCTCCCGCAGGACCTGGTTAGCCACATCCTGTTGCTTCGGGGAAGCAGGTTGCAGGGTTGCTCTCCCCTGCTGGGCTGGCAGATGCTTGCTGGAGGAGGAGACCCCAGCTGGCCACGAGGCCCAAGGGAAATGCCGTGTGCAGCTCGCAGCCTTGATGCGCAAAACGCATTTCCCCAGCTCCAGTGGCAGGGACAGGCATAAACAAGGGGAAAGCCACCAGGTGACAGGGAAGAGGAGAGCCGGGAGATGGGCTGGGAAACTCGGGGCTCCTGAAGTCAGATGCCACGGGTGTGCTGGAGCTCTATCATCTCTTTCAAGCATTTTGACAGCCAAGAGGCCAAGCCACAAGCTGCGCAGCCCCAGCAGCCCAAATGCAGATACTGGAGGGGGAGGTGAATGCGGGGCCAGCCCACACGTTTGCCTCGCACGTGGGCCAGATGTGAGCGTGGTGCAGAGCGAGGCCCATGACTGTCAGGAAAGTGCAGGGCTTTGTGCACGGGCCTGGAAGCAGAGTGGGATGGGATGGCCAAGGAAAGGGGGCGGAAGGGGTACAGCTCCAAGATCCTGTGGTGCCTCAAAGCTGGAATTGTCCCAGTGACCGACCTGGGGGCATTTTCCCCGCCAGAAAGCACAGGGACTATCACGACCATGAGCCATGATGCTGAGCCAGCCTGGCCTGGCTGCCACAGGGTGGTGCTGAGCTGGGGGCTGCATCATCTCCCACAGTCTCAGCGCTACTGTTTCCATGCTCAGAGGAAGATGCCAAACCCCCTTGTCTTGGGTCTCACAAGTGACATTGGAGGGACTGGTCACCACGTATGGGGAGTCCTGGAAGTGGCATAAACAGACTTCCCATCAGCAAGAGCCCAGCTGAGAAAGACAGAATCTGGCTCCCCATTTCCACTGCTCCCCATTTCCACCACCTCTTTCCAGCAATGAGCAAGGAGCTCAAGAGAAAAATGTGGATCTGGGCTTGGCAAACGAGGTGCTGAGGATGTCAGCAGGGGCTGGACATTTGCTGTAGCAGGAGCTGGACCCTGCTGGGTGCCGGTGTCTGTCCCTCAGCACGCCAGCGTCACCATGGGCAGGGGACCCACCAGCCTAGTGGTGCCCCCCCCACAGTGCTACCCCCTGCACAGACAGGCAGGCAGGAGGCAGGAGGGCTGGGACAAGAAGCTGGCGAAGGCAGCGCGTTGTCCCCAACACGCTGTTTCCCGGCGTGGACCTTTTCCCCCCAAATTTCACCGCTCTTGCTCTGCGTGGGCATCCAGTCCCTGCTCCCCGCGCTGGCCCGGTGGGACCGCCTGGTGCCAGGCAGGCTTCCCGCTTGGCGAGGGGCTGCTGGGGGGACAGGGGCACGCACAGGCTGCCGGAGCAGCCCCTGCGGCTGTGCTCGGGGCAGGCATCCCGCACCCACGACCCGGCGGCCGGGGAACCTGCAGCGGGAGCGAGCAGCGGGGGGGCTCCGGGGCTGGCGGCGATGCGCGGCGCTCGCTTGCCCCCTGCTGGTGCCGGTCGTGCCGGGACCCCCCTGGCCCCCCCGGCCCGGCACGCCGAAGCCCCCCTCAGCTGGCTGCGTTCCGCTTGTCAGCAGGCTCCTGGCGCCCCTTTCACTTCCCCGAGTCCGCTGTTAATCGCTAAGAAAGGAAGAGGTTCGCTGCCGCTGCTGCTCCCAGCAGACCGGTGCCCCAGCAAGCGAGAGAAGAGCATCCTGGTTTAGCCGCCAGCTTGTCCTCGGGGCGGTTCCCCAGTCCTCACGCATCCCTCCTTTCTGCTCCATTTACTGTCTGAAGGATGCTCTGCCCTTCGCCTGCCTCCTCCGTTGGGCTGCCGGTCTCCTGGCAGAGACACCTCCCTTCCCATGCTGTGTTCAGAGCCTGTCCCCACGCCTGGTCCCTTCTGCAGGGCGAGCCACCCAGCTGTCCCCAGGACCAGGTGTGCCG
Organism: Heteronetta atricapilla; assembly: GCA_011075105.1. NCBI lineage: Eukaryota > Metazoa > Chordata > Aves > Anseriformes > Anatidae > Heteronetta > Heteronetta atricapilla. Next base: position 12,412,109 of record CM021744.1, read on the forward strand.
TCTGCCTGGGGCACTGCGGAGAGGTGCAAACACCCCACGGAGCAGGGGAATGTGCCTTCACCTCCACCTTCTGTCTCATGGGCCTCCCCCCTCCTGCTGAGGGGGGGATGCTGAGTGTCTGGGGCTTGGGGTCTCATTTATCCACGGTTTGAGCACTGCCGTAAATCCCAGTTTTCAAGCATGAGGAGAAAAGAGAAGCAGAGCCTGGTGGGCACAGGAATTTGACTGAAAAGTGTGCAGCAAACGTGGCTTGGGAAAAAGGAACCAAGTGCAACATCGCTGCAAGGTGCAGCGTGTAACAGCCCTGCGAAGTGATGCCGTATGGATTTTTGCCTGCCCTGCTCGGAGGATGCTGTGCATCAACATAAGCACGGGTCAGGCCTCCCGAGGAGTGCTGCAGGAGGAGGGGGCTAGGCCAGGACGGAGGTGCAGGGAGGCAGGCAACCCCCCAAACTCCCTTTTGTGTCCCCAGCTCGCAGCAGCTCCACAGCCCCGTGTTATCCCCCATGCCTGCCCTTGCCCTGTGACAGGAGACTCGTGTCCCTGCTCACCGTGACAGCCGTGGTGAGGACGCAGTGAGGACGTGGTGAGGACGCGGTGAGGACATGGTGAGGACGCGGTGAGGACGTGGGCCATGCTGAGGGTAACGAGCACGTCCTGCTTTACCACCAGTCCCAGAAGCTGTTAGCCTGGGTCAGCAGCGAGCACAAAATTATCGCCCTGCCTCTTTCCCTCTCTCTTCAGCTTTCTGAGCTTTTCCCCCAGCCGGCCGGACCCTTTGCAGCCGAGCCGAGGCTCGTTCCCCGCTCACCGCTGGCGACCCGGCCCCGCCGCAGCCAGGAGATGGAGCCGTCTCCCCGCCGTCGGCAGCCGAGGCCTCGCAGCACCGGGAGAGGCTCCGGCAGCCTGGGCACGGTCCCGCCACCGCACCGGGGTGCTCGTTCCCCCGGGACGCTTGCGGTTCCACTCGTGCTGTCGGCAGCAGCACGGCTGCAGAGGGACGGAGCTGCACGGGCTCCCGCGCGCATCCACGCACACCGTGCCCGCCTGGGCCCCCAAACGCTGTCAGCAGGCCTGGAGTCAGCAGCAAACCTTGGCTTCAGCACAAGGAGCAAGAGGTCTTTTAATGAACCTCAGCGTCTCCAGGTGCTGGGGGTCCCATCCTGGCTGCTCGCGCTGCCCAGCCCCACGCAGGTGCACACCTGCCTCGCACAGGAGGAGCAGGGCGGTGTCCTCCTGCCTTGTGCTTCGGAGATATCTGAGCCCACACCTTAGCAGTGCTGCAGGAGTGGGCGTCCACCACAGAAGGTGGCTGCTGGTGTCGCCGTCAGAGCACCATACGTTCCTGCTGCTGCACCAGCAACGAGGGGAGAGGTCTCCCGGCTGTGAAAGCTCCTGGTGCAGCTCCACGCAGAAGCCCTGCTGCCTCTGCGGCATGGGCTGGTGGCTGTGCTGCACCACCAGCCTGCCTGCTGGGGGGCCCTTGTCCTGTCCCCGGGTGTCAGTGGGGTCCACGTGGCAGCGAGGAGGCACTGACTTGGGTCCCCGGAGCGGTAGGGCCAGCTGCTTCCCCGCTGCCACCATGGGCAGGCCCTGTGTGTGCCTCCATCAGCAGCCCACGGCTCCAGAGCCTGAGCAGTGGCGAGCAGCAGCATGATGTGAACAACCCCTGGGTTCTGAAGTGCCAGCGGGATTTCAGGGCCTGCTTCCTCAGCCTCTTCGGGAGAGCTGGCATGCAGGAGAGCCTCAGGGCTGAGGGCAGTCCCTGGGGGGATGCAGCAGGAGGGCGAGCACCTGCTCAAGCCTTGTAGGAGCAGCAGCTTCACATGGAGCATGTGCCAGGGGCAGCGGGGTGCAGCTCGGTGCTCCCAGAAGCAGGCTGTGCAGGAGGGCTGTGCGGCCACCTTCCCAGCACGGCCACCGCAGTGCTCCTGAGGCACGACGCCCCTCACCGTGGCACCTGCGCCGGCCGGTGTCTCCCCATCCCAGCGTGGTGCCCGGAGTGCTCCTGGTGGGGTTGGCGCTGCTGGTTACTGCTGGCTCCAGGAGGTCCCCGTCCACGAGCGTGGGGCCGAGCAGCCACCGCAGCACAGCCCAGAGGGGTCTCGTGGGGAGGCTGCGTGGCAGCGAGCAGGCAGCGCTGCCGGCCCTGTTCAGGCTTCGTTCAGATCTGTCCCGGGAACAAGTCCGCCTGGGAGGTGCTGGGGGTGCCCTGCCAGCAGTCCCAGGAGCTGGGGCTCCCCGGGGAAGGGCTGGGGTGCTGGGGAAGAAGGGAAGGACCGGGGTGGGTGGGAGAGGAGGCAGGAGAGGGAGAGGCAAGGTGGGAGGGGAAGGAGGGGAAAGATCAGAGGAAAGCAGAGCATGAGGGGGGAAGAGAAGAAAGACGGGTTGGGGGGAAGAGAGACACACACATAGAGACAGAGAGTTTTGTAACAACTTAAATTCATTCCAGACAATGTCCAAGGAGCCCTGGCAGCACGGGTTGAAACAAACCCTGCCTTTGATTTTATGAGTTCATTATATGTTGTTTGGGACAGTGATTCACGCGTCTTGGCTGCTTCACATTTTCCCTTGTGTCACAAATGAAGAGGGGACCACGAGATGGATTCTTTGGGTGGAAAATATTCCCTCAATTGTTAGGTAGACGTCTCTGTGCCACACAGAGGTCCCAGGAGAGTGGTCTCCTGGGCTGCCCGAGCTCTCCACGCAGCACACACAACCTCCAGCCCTGTGCCCAGCCCCGCGGCTCCGTAACTTTTAAAGGGAAAAGCTCTGGGACCGGCTGGGCAGGAGCAGGCGAGAAGGTGCCTGGTGGTGGCCACCTATGTTCTGCACCCTCGCTTTGTGCGAGGCACTGGGTGGGCCACGGACCAGTGACCTGGGAGAGCCTGGGCTCACTGGGGAGGAGAGGCAGCCACCGACACTGTCCGATGGCTTGTGGGAGCACGGTCTCAGAGGCCGTCTCTCCCAAGGGTGAGAAAGGCTGGCTCCAGCCCCCCGGCACGTCTCCGCGGGGTCAAAACACAGCCCTGCGGTCTCTTTGCCGTGCTGGGTGGCTCCTCACTCCTGTCCCCACCCCGGGAGCAGTGCCGTGCCCCCTGGTGATTGCTGCCTGAAGGCGCGAGGCACTGGATGAGCTCCAGGGAAAACCATTCCGGAACGGGTCGGTGGCTTTCCTTGATCGTTTTGGTTGAATATATTCACAAACCTAATATAGGCCCTGGTCAGAAAAATAACAAATCCTGCCCGAGCCAACGCCAAAGTTTGCATTGGAGCTGATTGAAAAACACCAATGACTTGGTTGGGCATTGTTACTATTTTTAGCTGCCTGTGTCATTTCAGGTTTCCAGCAAAGTGAGAGGAAAAAAATGCACTGATTTTTAAAACATGTTGTTGGTAGAGAAAATAAAGGCCTCGGAAACTGAACACCAAGAGCTGTTTGCCCAGCGTTTTCTGGTTTTGATTTATAATTTCACTCCCAAACCCAGCAAAATTTTTCACGTTGACCAGAAAACCTTTTCTCAGTGTGGTCAGTTCTAGCCTGAGCCCGGGGAAACCACAGTACTACCAACCCCAACAGCCACGAAGCGGGCTGCAGAGCTTCCCTTGCTGGTGTACCCCGTACTGGCCAGCATGAAGGTGACACGGAGAGCCACCTGCTGCTCATTGGGAAGCTTTGCTGGTCTGTTTTAAGTCTTCTTTGAGAAGCAAGAGAGGTGGTGTTGCAGTTTGAAGAAGATTGAGCGATGCCCAGGAGGGAAAAGTGCTGCATGGAGGAGATGCGCTGGGCTCGGGGAGCGTGGGCATCCCTCCTGCTCCTCCTTGGGTATTGCTGAACCCGAGCCCAAGAGAGGCTGGAGCTCTGGAGCGTGCGTTTGGTCTCTGAAGAAGCAAAGAAGAAACCAAGTCCTGGACCAAGGACTGTTAGCCCTGCCCTTCAGCCACAGAGATGCCCTGCTCCGAATGAGTCCCATAGCCCAAACTGCTCCAAGCTCCCTTCTTCCCCCCAGCAGGGCCAAGTCCTGCAGGGAGTCTCTTCTGAGGATAAAGTGCAGCCCTTATTCTGCTGGGGTTGCAGGCCATCATCTTTCCTTAGCACAAGCTTCACTTCAGGAAAACGAGGGTTTCTTGGTTTGGATGTTGTTGTTTTTAACGAGAATTCTTAGGAAAAACACTCGTTGAGATGGATCAGCTCATTTTCAAAGTTATCCTGGGGCAAAAGACAGAGGGTGTGGGCTGCGATACACACCCACATCTGTACAATAAGGAAGGCAACAGCGCAAAGCAAAAACAATTGCATGAAAAGCTTTCCAACAACAAAGTTTGCAAACCCACAGAGCCCAGGCTATTTCTTGTGGTCGGTGGGTAAGAGTTCCCAGATAATGGGGCCTGACAATGGAACAATGGGGGCCGAAAGACGCAGCTCATGATTAGGAGTTATATAACAGCGGCTGGCATTTATTAATAACACTCGTGTTGTGCTTTATTTTCTTAGTTAGCACTTTTCAGGTTCAGAGCACTTCACAACCCCTGGCTATTCCAGTTTCGATGCTCGGCATGAGGTGACTAGGAGGAAGCGTTGGCCCGTAGCAGCAGGAACACCCTTCGTGCGCACTTCTGGTTTAAACCTTAAAGGGGAAAAAGGGGAAACAGAAAGCGATGGGCTTGCACTGGCTGTTTGGGACCTCTCCTGTTCCCCACAATGCGAGGCATAGGACCACTAAGAAGCATCGCTGAGAAATCAGGGTCCTCCTGTTACAGACTCTACAGAACATTGATGTTTGCAAAGCGCTCCTCTTCCTGGAGAGCGAGCAAAGCTTGAACCTTGGTTGGGACCAGGAGTATGCTTGGGCATGTTCCCAATTGGGACCAGCCCCGGACGAGCAGCACACAGCCAGCCTGCAGTGATGTCTTTCTGCCTCATGGCACGGCTTCAGGAGCAGGAGGGAGATGTCCTGCTGGAACAAAGACAACCCTGGTGGCTGCCTACCACGTCTTGGGGACGTGCAGACCGAAGCAGCGACCGTGGCTGCTCTTCGAGGACCCGCTCGGTGCAGACCGGGCCAGGCTGGAGGCGTTCTTCCCCCGGCACGCACGGGACCTTGACGCAGAGCAGGAGTCATTCTGTCCGGCGCAGGGGATGAGCGGCGCAGTCTGAACAGGTTGTCTCCTTCTGGTCTGGGTAGGCTATTTATTGCTCCTCTGACTGTTGCTCGTGGTATGTGCTGACCGCTCAGCCTGCTCATGAAAAACAAGAGAATTCCCGTCCAAGCTCTGGTGCCAAGCAGGCAGCGACAGTTTTCTTCTGAGCAGGCCTGGGAACCTCTTCTCAGCCCTGAGCAGCAGATGTCTCACAGCAGCCCAAACCTGGGAGAGCTGTAGCCTGGGACCAGGCCTTGGACTCAGACACCCAAACAGAAGGTCCCTGGGCTTGTGCAAAAGCAGAACGAGCACAGATGCGAGCGAAACCTGCCCGTGTGTGTGCAGGTGAGAACGAAGGCGTCCTCCTAGCCGCCAGCTTTACTCCTAGCCAGGAAGCATTGGAGAGCTGCAGATCCCCACACTACGGCACTTTGCAAGGAGAAGGTTGGAGCTAGAGCAAGGGCTGGGCCCTTGTGCTTTGCTCCGCTGGTCATTGGAATGCACATGCTCCGGCACGCAGTCCTGAAGCATGGAGGTTCACACTTGTAGCAGTGACCCTAACAGGAAAGGCTCGAGGAAAGTAAACCAAGCCAAGGATGAAGATCTACCCTAGGGACAGCCCTGTGACCAGCCCCGGGGTGTCCTGGGGTGGTGCCCGTGCAGTCCTGGCAGCAGTTCTCAAATCGCTGGGCTGTGATCCGGCAGTGTAATTCCCAGAGCGTGCTGAGCAGCAGCCAAGCTGAAGTATCCTGCAAGGAGGAAATCTCCTTCGTTGGTGTGATTGAAATCTTCACACATCTCCAGGCGAGAGCTTGAGGTAGCAGATACTGTGACACTGCTCCTGTTTCACCAGGGGTCTCAGAGGCTCCGTCAGCATCCGGAGCACGCCTGACCCACCCCTGGCTGGGAGAAACCTGGGGGCACGGCCAGCCACCATGCCTCGGTGGGGAGCAAAATAACTACAAAACAACCGCCCGCTGCACTCTGGGCGCCAGAAGAAGACCCCGCCATCTGCCGGCCGGCAGCTTATCAGCTCGTTTTAGTTACACGTGTTTGGAAAGGAAAAGGCGAGGTGACCCCCGCAGCACTTCTCCTCAGCCCTTTGCTGTCTGCATGCCAAACGGGGCGTGAGACGGAGGCAGAGGGATGCTGGCTGCTGGCCATCCTCTGGGACCCGGCCAAGGGGACGAGCAGGGCTGGCGCTGGGTGTCACTGGTGACACACGGAGCCTCTCGAGCCCCCACCTCAAGATATCTGTCCCCACAATCTCACCTGCAGACCGGCTGGGACAGATGTGGCTGCCTCTGCCTGACTGCAGGTGGAGCAGGCCGAGGTGAGATGGGCTCCATGAGACGGAGATGATGAGAGTCATTCCAGGACTTCTGAACCAAGACCTGCTCACCTCTTCAAAGAGAGCGGGCATAAAAGGTCAGAGTTTTGTTCTGATCCTCTAACACGAGACCTATAGCTAGAAATTACTAACACTGCAGTACTTCGAGGCAGAAAAATCATTTTTGCTATGCGTCCTGAAATTCTGCCCAGAAAGGGCTTAATTACAAAGAGTTTTCTTTGGGGAAAAAGCAAAACAAAACAAACAAACCCCAGCACAACACATACTGACTCAAGCAACTAGATGAGAAATAAAACATCCTCCTTGTAGTTATTGGGAAGAAATCACATCCACCATCCAGCCTAGTAGGACCTTTTGGTTCTTTTTTGCCTGAAGTCTCTGCCACCATATTAGCACCATCATCTGAATATCCAGAATTTCGGTGGTTTTTTTTGTTTGTTTGTTTGGTTTTGGTGTTAATTTTTGTTTGCTCTTTAAGTTTAAAATGGATCAAAGGTTTGTCTGAAGGAAACCCCTTATCATGATTTTTTTTTTTTTTTTTTCCTACAATTTAATTTGGTTGTAAATTGAACAGATAGACAAATAATATAGTTCCAGGGCAAGTTTGGTCTGAAGAAGTGTCCTGTCAACAGTAATTGCAGTTCCTAGGACTGTTTCTTTCCAGTGTGGGTCTTGGTGACTGTCTTCTGTGCCTTCACAATTCCAACTGAGGTGCATTTAACAGTATGGCTCCGGCTTGAAGTCATCTGGCTCCAGAGGCAGTCATGCCAGATCCTAGGGACACCTACTTAGGGACCTCTTTTCTTGTATTTCTTGATCAGCTTCTCTGGATTGTAGGGTTTCACCCTGTTGGAGGCTGTTATTTTGGGGCCCATTCTTCTGAGCATGGGCTCTACCTTGGAGAATGAATGGAAGAGCATTTTAGAGAGGAGAATGGATTCTGTGTTCTCTGAAACTGCCCATTGCACTGGGATTTCCTGGCGGGGCTCTGACTGTGCTCCAGGGAAGGCAGAGCCAGCCTTCCTCGCAGGAGCTCGGCGCCGTGGCAAGAGGAAAGGAAGATGGGTAGGGCTGATCTGCAGGTCTGTTGGGCCTGTGGAAACTACTGCCATGCTCACCAGGGCTCCTTTCTGTCCAGGCTTAAGTTCTCTCTTCTCATGCATTAGCTGGACTCCCCAGAGCACGCAAACAAGTGCTCTTATCCTCATGTGCATACGCAGCCACAGAGACATCTCCAATCCTGTTGCAAGGGGATGAAAGTCTGCAGATGGCCTTTCTTAGGCAGCAGATGTGCTGCATCCTTTTTATGATTTTTTTTTTAATGAAAAAATGCATCAAATATGAATTTTTGATGAAAAACAGAGGAAGAAAAAAAAAAAACTGAATTTTCGTGATTCCTTTCCTGACTCCTGGCTCGCTACAGAGTTGGTCAAATGTTTCTAAAATCAGCAACAGTTCAAAAATTTTGACCAAAAAACACAAGTATTTTTTTTTTAGAAAAATGTTTCTCAATTTTTCCCTCTGGTTTGGCCATGGGTCCTACTCACTGAAAGGAGACTCCACTTGGTTTCTGTGACTAGAACCATGCTTTAAAGAGCGCAGCCATTCCCTTAATTGGGGCTGATAAATCTTGCAGGCATAGATGAAGATAAATCACATTTTGAGCCCAGAGTACAAATTCTCAGGGTTGAAACATTTATGTGGTATGTGTTAAGCAATTTGAAGGCTTATTGAAGTAACTGAGCTGGACAACAGGGCTGGACCTGGACCAGGACAACAACTGTGTACAGACACTCGGAGCATAGGCAACAGAGATGGAGGAGCCCTGACGAATCCCACTTCACTCAGGGCATTCATGGAGGGTATCTCCTTTCTTCTTCGCAGGGTATCTTTGGTTGTGTTTCTTCCACCACTCCCTCTGGGAGGACGGAGGGCTGCTTAGTCAGTCCCCTCGGGAAGCCTTTATTTTCAAGGCATGCTAAAGTTCCCCATGATGAACAATTTCACTTCAGCCCAGAGGAAAGCCAAAGGGAGCTTTGGACTTCTTGGGTCTCTTTGTTGGACACTGGCCACCACTGCTGGCGCACAGGCCAGAGAAAAGGGATGCGCTGGCTCCAGCAAGGCTGGGAAGGCCGGACAGGCCGCCTGGGACCGGTGGTAACGGGTGAGCAGCAGAAGTGCCCAGATGAACCCTGCTCTAATAAGTATCCAACACGCGTTACCCAACCCAGCCCCAGAGCTTTGCAGAATCAGAGAATCCTTTGGGTTGGAAAAGACCCTTAAGATCACCAAGTCCAACCAACACCTAATGCCACCGAGTCCACCACTGCACCCTGTGCCTAAGTGCCACGTCGACACGTCCCTTAAACACCTCCAGGGATGGCGGCTCCACTGCTTCCCTGGGCAGTCTGTTCCAATGACTGACTACCTTTTTGGGGGGGTAATTCTTTCTATGTCCAACCTAAATCTACCCTGGAGTAACCTGAGGCTGTTTCCTCACATCCTAAACAGAGCCCTAGGAGGAGACCCGCTCCCCTCAAAGCTCGGCTGTGCCCCCGCTGCCGGCAGGACCCCTCACGGGACCGACTACC
>CM021744.1:12428867-12605688 GCA_011075105.1 Heteronetta atricapilla
AGAGAAGAGAAGAGAAGAGAAGAGAAGAGAAGAGAAGAGAAGAGAAGCTCATAGCCAAATGTCTGTTATCTTTTTGGGGGGCTTTCTATTGCTTTCTGACTGCTTGTTTAAGTTTTCCAGGCTCTCTTTATGCTTGAGAAATAAAGCTGATGGGCTGGCATGGCAAGCATTGGGAAAGTCTTGGGTCTGACAGGACAAAAGCCCTAATTTTCACTAAAGGAAAAGAAAAAAAAAGAACCAAATGATGGTGCACCAGGTTTTCATTAGAGATATGTTTATTTTCCAGTAGAAATACATTACCCTGCTCTCATCAGTGTGACTAAAGGAGCAGTTCCCAGAGTATGCCATGGCAAGTGGTTGGCAAGGGGCCATGGAGCAGACTCCCGCAGCAGTTCGTGGGCTCACAGCTCCCTGTGGGCTGCCGCGAGCAGGAGGAATCCAGCAGCTGAGAGCGAGGCTGCCCCAGAGCCTGGGTGCTCCCTGTGCTGGTGCCAAGGGAGGTGGGGAAGCCCCCAGACCTGGCCAGGGCCGGCTGTGCCTTGGCACGATCCTCTGTGCATTAGAGGTCAGGGGCCAGAATCAGGTGTCTCCAGTTGGCCAGGTTCCCTCGGAGCAAAAATGTCACTGTAAGGGTCAAAAGGACGCAGACCGGGACACCCAAGGCCACACGCATGGTTTCCTAAGTCTAATTTCTGTGGGCAGTTCAGCGGTGCAGACACGAAGGAGGTCGTTCACCAGCTCCCAGATCTGTCTCCCTGTCCCACCTCCCTTCTGCTTTAGGGACCTAAATCTGCGCAGGTCTGGTGCCTGCCCTGCTGCACCCACAGCTGCTTCTGCACAGCCACCAGCACCGCAGCCCCTGCCTCGCCCCGGCTGCCCTGCGCTGCCTGTCTGCAGGGGGGGCAGAGGGGAGAACCTGGGGTGGGTTTGCTGCTGGAAGCTGAGCTGGTGGCGCCGGGCATCCTGCGAGGGACACGGCGAGACCCCAGAGATGCTCCTGGGGGCTCAGCGGCTGCTGCAGCACCTACCCCACAGCGAGCGCAGATGTGCCAAAGCACTAAAGGAAAAGAAAATACACCCTTGAAGCTCCAGGGAGGGGATTACTTGTGTCTCAGAAATACACTTTCTCTATACCAAGTAGGGTGTTTTTGCTATTCTGAGCTTTCTGCCTTCCTTCTTTGTCCTTATCACGAGGCATTTTTCTGCTTTTCGGGCTTGTGGTGCGTTTATTCCAGTTGGCACTGAGGTACTGCGCCCTGTCCCTCACTGGCTCACCCACTTGTGATCCCAGCCATTCTCCTGACCCCGTGTCTGCCTGTTTCTGTGCAGCTGTACCATACGGCCCCAACATTTGCCTAGAGTTCATCCTTTACTATCGCATGCACTGCTGGTCTGGGGACAGCAGCACCGTGGTATCCTGTGCCCGATGTCACTCGCTGCAGCCCCCTCGGACCTGATGCCCCCAAGAACGCATCCTCGTTAGGTCTGAAGGTCCTCGTTAACGGGCTGCCCAGGTCCTGGCACACCTCCAGCAGCACCAGATATGCTGAATGCTGCAGAAAACCCTCCCATGCCGCCATTTCATGTGAAGAAGTCCAAGGGGGCTTGCCTCCCTCCTCCCTTATAGTCTGGCGTTGATTACGTCCAACAATCTGGAAAACAGGGACAGGTAACGCCCAGGGTGATGGAGGAGGCTGCGCTGGGCAGAAGGATTTATCTTGTTGGCCTCAGCCCACAAGCAGTGACCCTAACACTTACCGCCTGACCCTACTGAACTGGCTGGTGGCTTCCGTGCAGCTCCTGGGCAGGTTCTGGCATTGCAGCAGGGACAGGAGGCAGCCTCACGCAGCTGTCAGCGGCTGTTTTGCCACTAGCCCTGCAAGTGTTCACACACATCAGCCGTTGTGGCCTGACACTCATGGGCAGGAGTCCCAGCCTCAGGTGAGCGAATTACAGAGGGAAGGTCCCTGCTGGGACACTTTTTGGCTTCCCCAGCCCCTCCAGCCTGGTGTGCCCACCGTGCCCACAGGCGCTGGGCTGTCCGGAGCCAGTCCCCAAAGCTTGCCAGTGCGAGCCCTCCTCTGCTGGGGGAGCAGGGGGAACATCCTCAGCGCAGGGCCCAGAAACGGTCCCTGGACAGCCGCCAACGTTAAAAAACAACAACATGGAGCTCTGAGATTTCTACCCACTTGGCATACATCTGTCACCACATGTGTTGACACAGAGCAATGCTGCCACGTCATGATGTACGTGGCAGTCGCTGTCAACACTAGTCCAAGGCAGAGAGAACCGCTCAGGGCAGCTATTTTTTGAAAATGTCCCGAATAAAAGGGCCAGAGCTCGCCTGGGGGACATGGCCTGCCACTAAGGGTGGCCACTTCTGGCTTGGGGACTCCTGAGCCACTCTCCAGGGACAGCACTGCCAGCATAAACCAAAACCAAATGACCTGCCCCAGGCCAGCCTGGTGACACAAGACCTTGCTGAATGTGCCACCCCTTCCTTTCCTTGCTTGTCCTGCTCGGGGGAGCCCTGCTGTTAGCACCACGACACCATGGGGACAGGGGGAGACAGGAACTCTCACCATGCAGACACACAGGACAAGCCCCAGCTCAGCACAACACAACTGGGACAGTCATTGCTCGACGTACCCACAAGGAATCTCCTTCAACTGCAGCCAAAAATCCAGCCGCAGCATCTCCCCAGCCCACTCCCCACGTGTCTCTTCTTGCAAGCAGCCATCCTCCAGCAAATGCTGCCAGAGGACGAGGTACTTTCCTTCTGCTGCCTCTCCTGTCCTGCCCCGCATGCCAGTTCGAGCTCTCCTGTCCATACAGCATGGGCAGGTTGATCCCAGCCTGCCCTCAGGCTCTTGCCCCACACACGCATGCTCCAGACTGTAGCCAGGGTGCAAGCCAATACTCGTGCACGGGTGGCTTCAGACCGAGGGCAGCAACCACGGTGATGATGCTCCAAGGGACGCCAGCTTGTGGCTGCAACCGCTGTGGGATGCAGAAGCACCCAGGGGAGCCCCAGCTCTGGTGGCAGCCAGGACACAGGGGACAGAGGTCACCCAGTCCCCTGGTACCCACACTCGGCTCCACAGAGCCTGGGCTGCTGCTGCATCCTTTGGCCTTGGGACACCTCTGTGCCAAGGTTGCGAGGCACTGGGGCGATCTGTCATGGTGTGTCTGAAGCCCAGATCTTCTCCCCAGCTCATGCCAAATGAGGTGTGAAAAGCTTACCTAAAAAGGGCGAGTTAAATTCTAAGCTGTGGCACAGCATTTCACCCAGGCTTGTGCGTGCTTTGTTCCTCTGCCTGCTGCAGAATGGAAGCAGCACCACGAGGCTCCTGCCTCCTGCTTTCCTTCATAGCCCCATTACCGGGCAGACGGGAAACTCACCACTGCAGATGCTCCCCCTGGTATTTCTCACTCCAGTCTGCAAATTCAGTTTACTTCAGCTGAGGAAGATGAGGGCTGGAGCCCCGGTTCGTGACCAGCCTCCAGCTGCACCCCGCCAGCAGGCCCGGCTCGGCTCCGTTGCAGCTTCCCGGTGCTCAGCGGGCTCTTGTCAGACCCAGGGCCATCAGCATCGCACTTGCGTGGCTTTCTCTTGCAGTCATTTCTTGCCAGGGTGTTTGTTTTCCCTTGATTTGTTTCCAGCTCCGCTTGCCCCTAGGACAGTGTGATAACCAGGAGATAACCAGGGGACAGAGCAGCAGAGACAGCTGTGGCTCGGAGGAGCGGGTGCTAAATTCTCCCCAAGCTCCTCTTTGAAAAAGCCCGGACGTGAATAATAAATAGCTCAACATCACAACATCATCTCAGGCAGCCCTGGGGGTCAGGATTTGCCCCTCCGTGCCCCCTGGCTGTGCCCCTGTGCTGCAGCCTGAGCCGGGCTCCCCGGGGACCCCCAGCACCACCGGTGGGGCCAGCCCTGCACAAGCCATTTGCATTTTGCCCATGGTCGCCGGTTAATCAGAAACCTTCCGTCTAGTCGGCTGCTTATTTTTTTTTTAAAGCAATGAAAGATTTCCCAAATCCAGTCGGATCTAGGATTACAGGCAGGCAGAGACACCATCAGTCTCTGTCAGTCATTCCCTCTTGCCGGAGCGCTGGCGGTGAAGGCGCTGCAGCAGCCTGAGCAGCGGAGCGGAGCCCGGCTGCTGCTGGCCACACGAGTGGGGGCCGGGGGGGCTCAGCGCCCACGTTCCCCCTGGTAACACCCAAGGAAGGTGCTGTGCAAGCAGGACGAGCATCCAGAGGCTGGTGGCTCTTTTCACATCCCGGAGGGGACTGCAAAGGGAGAGGGAGGGACGTGGCAGGCACGGTTTGAGATGGCCTTTGTCCAGGGGGATGTTTCAGGGGGCAAAAGCAGCAGCAGGAAGGCACAACGTCCAGCACGAGGACAGGCAGAGCCTGGCTGCTCACCGCCTTGCCCTTCTGTGCCAGGGCTGTGCCTCAGCTTCAGCACGGGGGGTCCAGCTCCACTCTGCCGGCCGGCAGGAGCGCCCTGGCCTCGCTCTTACCGAAGCCGTGCCCCCGAGCATCAGCGCTGCTCCCAGCCAGCGCCAGCCCTACACCAGGGCTGGGGGCTGAGGGGGTGCCGGGGGGGCTCTAGCTGCCACCACCAGGGTCCCCGGCTGCGGCTGTGCTGGCCGGGGCTCCAGGTTCAGCAGCCGAGACACGAAATTGCGGGTGGAAAAGCTCTGTGTTTTCTCATCAGAATGAACACTTCCTCTCTTCCCCTAAAAGGTTTTTTCACATGGAAACGGTCCATTTAAGTTCTGTTTTCAATTTTCTAATTTAAATATACACACAAAATTTAGCTAGATCTGGTCTCAAAATATTGTTTCAAAACAAAAATATGAATTATTTCTTTTTTTTTTTAATGTCTAAATGAAACTTTTCCAGACTTCTCATTTTCTCCAGAGGAAACCATTAATTAATTTGATCTAAATTCAGGAAAAGCCTGATTGCTCTGAATATGCATTTAACAGAAAAAGCAACAAACTAGTCATCTAAACTATTTCTTTCAGCACGATCCAGACTTTCCTGCTCCAGCCCCCAGCTGCCTTCAGGGATGGTCTGAGTGGCAGAAGGGAGGCAACGAGGGGCACACAGAGGCAGCCCAGAGAGGGAGCCCTTGGGGCACGAGAGCGCCCTGTCCATCCCTTCACACCCCTGTGAATTCGCTGATGTCAGACCCAGACCTGACACTGCTACAGTTTTTGCCCAAGAAGCGAGTCATTTATTGGACATTCCTGATACGGGCACATCTGGCTTAAAAGCAGGGAAAGCCTTTGAGTTACCCAAGCCAACTTAGAGACGACATACTGAATGAGATAATCCACGAAAATCAAGTCTCTTACTCCGTAGCCCATCACCTTGTCTCCCATGGTTTGTAAGCGTTCAGCTTGACTGGAGGAGATTTGGACACTCCAAGCTCTGTATTGGTTATTTGGCAGTATTTTTTGTATGCGCTATGTCCCCTTCATCCACCAGAGATTAAAATCAGATTTATCCAGCGGCAGTGTCAAGAGGAGCAGCTACATCAGCCTCGCTCAGTCCCAGGGCCCCCTCGTTGCCCTCTCCGAGACAGCGATGTGCCAGTCCCTGCCTGCTCTGGTGGTCCCAGGGGAGCAGCACCCTCGGGCCGATGCAGGTCAGCAAAGGCTCGCGTGCCCATCCTGGTGCTTCTCGGCGAGGCCAGCCCTGGCTGCGCGCCGCCAGAGCCTCCTCCAGCTCAAAGGGCACTGCTCAGAGGAGCCCAGCGCTTCGCTGACTAATTTCCACTGGAATCGGGAAGCTGAGGTTACGGGGAGAAATTATGAATGAAAGAGCCGGCCCTGGGATCCGCGCAGACCAAAGGCATCGCTACCCTACACAACGTGTAATTAAATTGTGGAACTCGTTGCCACAGGATGCCATGTCGGCCAAAAATATACACAGCTTTGAAAAGAGATTAGACAAATTTGCAGAGGGCAGGCTGAGCGGTGGCTATTACACAGGACAGCACACAGACCGCTCTGGCTCAGGAAGCCACCAAGGCAGCAATTGCTAGAAAATTGAGGGTTTTTACAAAGGCAAATCACTCGCTGGTATCTGTCTGCAATTTGTCATTGTCACCGGCTAGGACGGAGCTACCTCAGCTGACCCAAGCCCTGCTGCAGCCCATCCTGCTGCTGCATGCAGCTGTGCTCGCAGGTGCCCTGTGCTGGGTTACCAGCAGCAGTGGCAGCCCCAGGCACCCTGAGAGAGGGAGATGCTGGTACCGAAGGGATCCCAGCACCAGCGGTTGCAGCTCTGCAGGTGTCTCACCAGCAGCTTGGTGGGGCTGGTGGTGCAGGGCTGCTGCATGGGGCTTTGCTGATGCCTGGTCTGCGGTCAGCAGGGCTGTGATCACCTCTGTCCCAAAGGGTTCTGTCCCTGCACACCCTGGGGCTTTCTCCAGGCTCTTACAACCTTCTTCTTCCTTGTGCTTTATTCTGCTTCCTGAACTCTGGGGATTTTTCATGTCTGCTGGACTATGGTGGGCTCAATCGTCCCTCTCTGCCTCAGATTCCTCTGGTGGCCACCAGCCCTTTGTAGGCTCGGGCAGCAGGACTGTGGCTGCTGGCTTCAGGCAGAGCTGCCTGTGAGACTGCACATCTGCAAGCCCTCCTGAGCTGGGAAGGGTCTGCAGCTCGACACAGCTTCCCGGGATGCTCAGCCCTTGCTCGGTCACAGCACATCATGTCCTCCACTGATGAGCTCAGTCTGAGCTTAAAACTCAGCTGAGTTTCTGCTCCTCAGCCCCACAGGTTGAGCAGGGGATCCATGGTTTGGATGAGTTAAATTTTTGTCTTACAAGAAAAAAAAAAAAAAAAAAAAAAAAAAAAAAGCAAAAGAAGCAAAATCAACCACAGGGAAGAAGGTAGAAAATCAAACCAAAACCAGCCACTGCAGGAGATCACAGGTGCTTAATGTAAAGATGGTTAAAACAAGAGGGGAAGTGGTGTAAGCAGTGTTTGCAAGATATGAGGAGGCCTGGGGCTTGTCTTCGGACTACAGGCCAGTCCTGGCCAGTGCACATCACAGCCAGGCTGGAGACTAAGCTGAACACAGCTGGGCAGGCTGGGGGGTGCCCCCACCCCAGCCCTGTGGCGCAGGCAGCACGGGCAGCCTGATGTGGAAACCGATGAGACGAAGCAAGAGCTTGGCTGCTGCAAGTCATCGCCCCACCAACACAAGCAGTGTCTGGAAGCCGTGTGGCCATTCCTGGGAAGTGTTTCCCTGCTCTTTGCTTTGGGCAAGGCTCGGATGTGTTATTTTGAGGCAGGAGATGTAGGTCTCCAGCACCCAAGGGGCAGAGGAGAAGCATCAAATCCACCAAAGAAAGGAGGTGCTGAGCCAGGAGCAGGGCCATGCATGCAATACAGCCAGGCTGTGGGAGCATCTCCAGCTCTGTGTGTTGGTGGGAGAGGTGAGAGCTGCAAGGGCAGCCTTGGTTGAGTTATCAGAGCAGAGATCAGGGAAGGTGGCTGATGTGCGTTTGGCTGCTCTATCCCCCTTCAGTTGCTCAATTCTATGTGATTGTATTTTATATTATGTTATGTTATGTTATTATTTTATTTTATTTTATTTTATCCTTCCGTTGGAAGCAATTACATTTACTTTGCTTAAAAAATGTCTGTCCTCTCAACTTTGTTGTAAGGCTGTGCGGACATGGTTTAGCCCCCTCCTGCCCCATCCCCATCCCAGTCCAACCATATTCCCCTCCTCATCCCATCCCATCCCATCGCACCACATCCAACCCAACCCACCCCACCCCATCCCAACCCTATTGCCCCCTATCCCCATCCCATCCCCATCCCCTCGCTGGGGACGTTCCCTCTCCCCAGGCCTCCCAGCTCCTTCCAGCTTTCGCCCATCCTCCTGCCCTGCCAAGGGCCCTGCCCCCTTCCCAGGCCCGGAGGTACAAATGATTAGATTTTCAGCCCAATTAAGGCAGGCTGTCTCCTGGCCGGGACAGAAAAGGTTGGCTCTGGAAGGTGGGAAACAAGCTTTGACAGGTCCTGGCGTCCCCAGTGCCCTCCAACGGCACTGCCCGCTGGGCTCCTTTGTGCTGCGCCAGGAGCGGGGCCAGGCCGCAGCTGGGGGTGCCCGAAGCTCTACCCGTGCCCCTCCCGGCCCCAGTGCAGCCAGAAGAATGGCTAATTAAGAGCTCTCAGCACCGGCACAGCTAATTCCCCATTCAGCCATGCCACGGGCAGCGGGAGGGCGGTGAGCCGGGAGCGTGGCATTGCCTCGGGGTTAACCCTCTCCTCGCGGCCCGAGGGGCTGAGCCGCCCCCCGCCCCGGGTCTAGGCCAGGCCCTGCAAGGAGGAGCCCCCGCCTCAGGGTGCTGTGCCCTCATCTCGTCCCCAAGGGTCTTGCTCATCCCCAGAGGCCCCCTGGCAGCCCTGCGAGCCACTGGCAGCCCCTCTGAGGGTCATAGGTGCTGTGTCTCAAGCCCCAATATCGCATCCCCACGGCAGCTGTCATGCAGAGGACACGCAAGGCCACGCTGTCATGCCGGGCTGGTGCCTGTTCCCTGGCATGGAGAACAGGCAGGGCATCCTCTGCGTCCTCACTCCTCCACCCACAGGAGCCAGAGGCTACCTGCAGAGGGACGAGCCCCCTCAAGGACCATCAGGCTCCCAGCACTCCTGTTGGGAGTGGTGAACAGTGCCAAGGAGTGAGCAAAAAGCTTTGGGCTGCCAGAGAGCCGGGAGCACTGGGGCCAGGCTGTGGTTCTGAGGACACGAGAGCCTGTGGCCCTGCTCCAGTCCTGTCTGTGAGCAGCCACACTGGATCCTGGTCTCTGCAGGGTCAGGAGGGTGGAAGACAGCCTGGAGCCTTGTCCTCAGCATGTCCCTACACCAGCAAGGCATGGGGAAAGCAAGAGCTGGCTCTGAGCAGCCGCTGAGCTGCTGGTACACAGGGGGGCAGGCAGGGTTCAACCAGGCTCAGCATGGGGTGCAGGGGAAGGAGGGCTGCAGGTAAAGCCCACGAGTTCCCAGTAGCGTCCTTGTCCCTGGGATTCTCTACTTAAAACAAAACAAAGCAGAAAACCTCAGCATGTTTTGTCCTGCTCCTGCCTTTAAAACACGTTCATGGCAATTTTATTTGCCTTTTCTGAAGAAAGCCCTCATCTAGTGTGCAATGAGTAATTGGGTCCCGTCGCACTGTCACAGTTACTTGCAAGTTCATTCTCCAGCACTGCCTGAGACATCTGCACCATGTGCCCCAGGAGCCTGCTGTAAGTTGCCTGCAGCCTAAGGAGACAAGACAGACAGAGGGTGAGGGGAGAGACCATCTCTTTATCTCTCTCTCTCTCTCTCTTTTTTTTTCATTAAAATATAATTATTTGCTATAAAAGGAATTGTGGGGAAAAACATCAAGAAAAACCTGGAGTATTTCCATGATGTTTTACGACGTTGTGTCTTTCAAAGTGATTGCAAGGAAACATTACCGGGTAATGTGCTTTTACTTTAAAAGTGCTTTTAGTGAGATCTCAACCAGATCTCAGCCGGAGAGCTGGGTGAGATGACCAGGTGGTGTCACATCCTCAGTCCTTCAGGTTATGGCCCCTGAAGCAGGACAAGGAACCAGAAGAGCACCCAGAAACGTCGGCCAGCATCTCCAGCCCATCCATCCCCAGCAGGAACCCAGCCACCACCGGGGGCTGCTGCAGGGATGCCGCAGCCGGAGCGGGGATGCTCGGGGCCCTCAGGCAGGAACAACCTGCCTCCTGCCTCCCGCCCCGCTCCGTGGTGTGGCCGTTTCCTTGGTCCAGGCCCCAATTAAAAGAGCCAAAAGGAAAGGGCCGGAGAGAAAGAGTGAAAGAAACAACATTTCCTGCCTGAGGAGATTAACTCTCCAAATTACATGTGAACAGAGGGGGAGGCGAGAGGGGAAAAGGAAACCCAGCTTCCACCCCAATAAAAGCCAGTCCATTTAATAAAGGAGGAGCAAGGAGGGGGAAGGTGGCTGAAAGAAAACGAGGCTGGGGGGTGTGGAATTAGCCTTGTCAAACAAGGGGCTTTGCTGTCCCAGAACTGCTTCTTTATTGTTCCAATTTTTCATGCTTACTTAGCTCTCAATGCTGCACAAGACAACAGCTCATTATCGGGGGTGGGGGGGCAGGGGGGAACGGGACGGACACGGCTGTGGCAGTGCTGAGAAGGGGAAGGGAAATAAAATTTTAGTAAAAGGAGCTCTTTCCCCGGGGCTGCGGCCTCTCCCCCCTGCCTGGAGCTGCAGACGCCGTGGCTGGGAGGAGCAGGGCATCGGCCAGCAGCAAAAGGGCTTTCCACAGCCTTTGGCACCAGCACTGGGACAATAGCAGCTGAGGCTGAAATGCCACCTGATGGCAGGGGAGGGGACGAGGGGTGCTGCGGGGGTGACACCGGGTATCCCCTGCTTATGCTCCTGGCCCTGTCCCAGCAGCCCTGTAGCAAGCGCGTGGCCTGGCTGCCGCATCCCTGCGGATCACCCGGCCAAGGCACATCTGTGGCATCCTCATTGAGTGAATAACTTGAGCTCTGACTTTGGAAAGCTGCTTCCAGCCTCCTCCCGGGGCTCCTTGTTTGCTTTCTCCCCAGGATTTTCCTGATCAGATTGGCCTGGATTACAAAGCCAAACTCACACCAGAAAGGCTATCAGGCTGTTTGTGGGGAGGAAGGCTGTGCTCAGGAACAGTGATGCTGCCTTATAAAGCCCTGTTTGCACAGGCTCATAACTTTCCCAAAAATGCTCTCTTTTAGGATCAGAGAATGAGGAATCTCTGAGCTCCCATACCACCGAGCTGAGGCTTTGCACCATCACCTTGCGAGAGTGGCAGTGGGGACCCAGCTGAAGGAAGGAAGGAAAGAAAGAAGGAAGGAAGGAAGGAAGGAAGGAAGGAAGGAAGGAAGGAAGGAAGGAAGGAAGGAAGGAAGGAAAGAAGGAAGGAAGGAAGGAAGGAAGGAAGGAAGGAAGGAAGGAAGGAAGGAAGGAAGGAAAGAAGGAACGAAGGAACAAAAGAAGGAAGGAACAAAGGAAGGAACGAGGGAAGAGCACTGGTTGGAGCCAGCAGCAGATGTGGCCACGCTGTGCAGTTTTCTGTGGTTCTTGGTAGACATCAAGGTAACAAGGACCGAGTGATCTTCCAAGTATCTCCAGTAATGTGGAGATTTCAGCCACTGGCCGAGGCAAAGGGAAGAGACTACTAGGATGACAGGGAGCAGTGACAGCTCCAGCCAGGACGCTGACACCAGCAGTGGATAGAGGGGTCCCGTTAGGTTTTTATATGTGTTGAGCTGCCTACCAGCTACTCATAGCTTCATCAGTCACGGGATGACCAAGCGCTTCTCTACTGAAGCTGTTGGGAGCACAGAGCCTCGGCACAACCAGTGGGAGCTATCTGCAGCTGGTGGCGCTGGGCTAGGAGGTGACCTGCAGCCACATTCACACACTGCGTGCTGCAGGGTCACCATTTCTCAGAGGAGATGGTTAACTCTTCCAAAGCAAAAGCCTCTGCAAAATGTCATGGATGTTCTCCAAGAGCAGAGACGAAATGTTCCCCTATTCACCCTGATCTGCTCGAGTTCTCCAGTCACTGCATGAAATTCCCGCTTGGGAAGCTGTAAGACCAGCGAGGTCTGTTCTGGAAACAGGAGTGAGCTTCCCTCAGGAAGCTGGGAACCTTCAGTATCTTTCCTGTTTTCCAGTTGCAATCCACACAGATACAGCCAGCCACAAGGGCAAGAAAAGCCCTGGAAGCAGTACACAGATTTTGGTGCCCAGGAAGTAAATTTGGCACCTCTGTAGCCCATGAAGCTCCTGATCAGCCTAACTCCAAATCCACACAGGCTGTGGCAGGGGTTGCACGGAGCCAACCAGATGCCCTGGCTCCCCGCTGGCATTCCCAGTCCTTGCCCTGAGGAGCTCGGGGGGTGTTGTGCTGCCCCGCTGCCCCCTTGGTGCTCAGCAGCACGGTGTGACAAGTGCTCAGCGTGAGCAAGGTGCGCGGCTGAGGATGGATGTTTGGTCTGAGGATGGAGGCACGCTTAGCATGGACAGAGGCGCTACATCCAAAGCCTAACCCCAGGCTGAGCCCTCACGTCACTGCTCCAAACCTTGCAGGATGACTGCAGCAGCCTCTCCACGGGAATCTGCTCCCCTGCGAGTGTCCCCGTCCCCACTCAGGTGGGCTGAGATGGTCTCCGGAGAGGGGCTGCCACCCTTGCCTGGGGTGGGGGCCCCAGAGCACAGCCATGGCTCGTGCCCATCTCCCCAGGGGCTGGCACCTCCTGTTGCTCCCACTCTCTCTCCTCTGCAATCTCCTCCCTTAGCTTTGCCTTCAAACAGTAAGGAACAAATTCCAGGGATTTTGCCTGGGGGCCCACGGAGCGGGGATGCGAGCTGGTCTCCATCTGACTGCGACCGAGTCTCTCCCCCTCACTGGAAATTGAAAGCAGAAGCCGTGGAGCGGTGACAAAAATCTGCATTACGTTATGGCAACTGGATTTTTTTTTTTTTTTTTTTTTGAAGATTTTATAATACATCGTTTTGAAACCCTGCCAGTGATCATCATCAAAGTCAGAAGAGCGCCTTGGAGAGAACAATGGTGGTGGAGGGTGGGGGTGAGCAGGGTGGCTGGGTATTGATGTGTAATCCTTTTTAAAGCCGGTTCTAGAGACAGCATGGGATTTTTTTTTTTTCCTGAAGCGCAGATACAATTTAGCATGGTAGCAGCAGCCAGCAATACCCGAGCGCTAGATAGAGGCGCTGGCTCGCGTCGGGGCCGTGCCGCAGCTAACCCACCCCTCCCTGCCACATGCCCCCGCGGCAGTGTCCCAGGAGGGCAAGGCACAGGGCTGGGGGAGGAATGGGAAGTGCAGAAGTGTCCAAAACAGAAGCTCAGGAGAGACCAGATGGAGAGAAGCGGGGGGAAGAGTGGTGCGAGCTGTTCCAGGCAGGGCCAGGGCTTGGGATCCTGCTGGGAATAAAAACCCAGAGACATCAACACCTCAAAGGGCAGAGGCTCAGCCTCTGCCAGCGTGGCCTCATGGGCTCCACCAGTGCCACAGCCTCCTCAGCACTTCGGTCTTCAAAGCCCTCCGAAGCCGGGTAAGGCTCCCGTGGCTGGCAGCACCTCGGCATCGCAGCCCTGCGCCGCTCTGCGCCCAGCAGCTGCTTCCCTGCCCCGATTTCACTCGCCAAGACCTTCCTGGCTGCAGCCAGGCAAAGCACAAGGCCTTTCCCAGTCCCTGTGCCACCGCACAGAAAAGGGGAGGTGGCAGACCAGCACATATCCCGGTGGCACAAACACTGCGAATGTCACAGCCCTTGGGGTGCTGGGGAGTTCCCCTGAGCCTGACTTCTCTTGGCTTGACAGAGAGGAATAAATAAATAAATAAATAAAAACACAAATGACAACCCCCTCGCCCCCCAAATCAGTCATTAGCTGTAATTTTGTCAAAGCAACATGTCAGAAGCACCAAGGTCTCTGTGGAAACCCGTGGGGATAAAGCTCTTTGTTTTGGTACCTTCACAGCAGCAAATGCCCATGGCACTGGTCCAGATGTGGTGGCACATCACGTTGGACCTGGTTGTACCCCGCCTTGGCTGGCCAGGTGTGGAAAGCCTGGGTCCCTGAGCGGTCATTTTGCATCCCCTGCTCCAGGGACCTCCAAAACTCTGTCCTACCCATGCTGAACCAGGTGAGCTTGTCCTGGCCAGTGAGGCTCACATCTGCCCTGCTCCAGACCTCGCTTGTTGCTGCTATGGAGAACTGGGCTGGAAGCCTTCCCATACCCTTTACCAACAGAGTCCAGCCCTAACCCGTCTCACTCAGGCTTCTTCCTGTGTTCTCCACTACTCGAGCATGGCTTCATAACCGAGCATTTCCCCCTGGGACGCACTTTGCACCACAATGCTTTCTTCATCATTAAAACAAACAAACAAACAAACAAAAAACTCATAAAAAGCCCCTGTTCCCGGCTCAGTTTTACCCGTGTGGATGGAGCCACTTGGCCAAATCCCACGTGCTTACATGTGGAGCAAACCCATTCCGTGAGCTTTTGGACAGAGCTTGATCAGAGGGGAGGTGGGCAGGAGGGCAGCATGGCTGGGAGCTGCCGCCCCCCCTGCCATGCCACAGGGGACAGCAGTACCCATGGGCTGCCTCTGGTCCGTCCTGGAGCGTGCAGCCTGCAGGCTGAGGCCACCAGTGCAAAGTCCTGTTACCACTTCCCATCCAGCAGCGGGGACAGGCTGGATGTGAGCGCTCACGCTGGGTGTGCTCGAGCCGGTGTGCGCGCTGTGCCTGGCTCACCTTCCTCTTCACTCTGCCTCTCCAGTGCCACGTCCAGGCACTGTCCCCTGGGCCTTGCCAGATGTCCGAGGCATCACACAGCAGCAATTGCTAGGTTCCTTCATGCCACAGTGAATTGCACAGCCCATCAGGGACTGCAAATCTTCCGGGTAAACTGCAGCCCACCTTGTTAGAAGTGACTGATGGCATCGGCTCAGAGCTTCCCAGCTTAGGAGATTCCTTGCTAGCTAACGATGTGCTGATAATTAAGTCCAGTCCTCCCCGAGAAGAGCTTCCCCTACGAGCTAATCCCAACAGCAAATAATGGGGATTGACTTTGTCTTGGTCTGTAAATGCAGGCTCGGCCCTGATGGCTCTATCCCCTCAGCTCTCCGTCCTCCAGCACAGAAGGGTGCTGCAGGGGCTGCCCAGCTGGGACAAGGTGCAAAATGCCTCGACGAGGTGCGAGCTCAGCCAGGGCTCCGGCCACCCCTTGTGAGCTGTGGTGGTGGTCCCGGAGGTGCAACGAGGGGGGCCAGGGAGCCACCAACCTGTGCCCTGCTCCAGGGCAGCCTGGGCTTGCTGAGGCAGCTGCATCCAGGGCACAGCTTGGCCCTGGGAGCATCTTGGCTCCTGCTGCCCTGCTTCTCCGGCACTCTGCCGCTTCAGCCATTCTGTGCCTGGCAGAGCATGGTGCTGAGATGCGCAACACCCCGGGCTGGAAGGGCAGAGAGGTCTCCTCGGCTCAGGACTGATGCTCTCTGGAGATGGTCTGGAGACAGCAAGCCCATTGGGATGCTGAGAGCATCGTGTGTTTGTGGCAAGATCCAAGGGGACCTTCAGTTTGCAGAGTGCCAAAGCCCAGACCCCATCGTCCTGTCCAGAGGGGAACAGGGAAGGGCACCAGCAGCAGCAGCAACAGCGGGTCTTTAAGGATGGTTCAAGATAGCCATGGCAGGACCAAGAATCCCTTTGCCTCAGAGATTTCAGCCCCCTGTCCTTTTCTCTCTGCATTTCCAGATGCCCCTTGCATGCACCCATCTTACAGGACGCAGTGCTCGGTGCTTGCCCAGCCCCAGCTCCACTGCCTGCCCAGAGACCCCCCCAGCCTGGACCCCAGCCCACCGGGGGTCCTGCTTGCTCTGTGTCCCCTGCAGATGGCATCCTTACAGGGGAACCTGTTGCAAAGGGGCAGCTCTGGTGCCCCCCACCAGCAGGGATGTGACGGGGCTGTTTCTGCCCAATACCTGCAGGCAGAAGGTGAGGGGAACGTCTCCATGGGCAGATTAGGGGGATTTCCCTCATGGCACATCAGAAAGGGGCCAGGATGGTGGGGATCGACCCCTCACCGCCCTCTCTCTTCAGTCCTGCTGCAGCAAAGGGATGCTGGGAGCTGCCCCCATGAAGCAACGGAAAGAGCAGCTACAAAATGTTGGTGCCTGCAGAAAGGATGAAGCTCTTCAGCCTTCCTCCCTCACCTGCCCAGGCAGAGTCCTCCTCCCCCTGCCCGCCAGACCTCGGGGGGGGGGGGGGCATGGAGGTGCAGGGCCACTTTCTGCAGGGTGCTTGCTCTGCTCCTGCTCCCTGGTGCTCGGAGCACACACCTCGGGACGGAGCGGGCTCTCGTTAATGAAAAGCAGCAGATGGGTGTAGCTGGCAAGTTCTGGCTTTCAGCATGGGGGTGCCGGGGGGGTGTTTAATGATGTCTTTAAACATTGTGAGCGTGTCTGTCTCTCACTCGTGTCCCTTCTGCTGTGCTGTGGGGAAGCCTCTCCCCAGGCTGGTGCCTTGGGAAGCGCCCTCCCAGCAGTGGGGCAGGTCAGGGAGATGAAAGCATGCCTGCGAGCCCCGGCTCCCACCTCCTAGGAGACGGACATCGCCTCCCAGCGCAGAGGACAATGGCGGGGTCCGGTCCCTCCGCGTTGTCTCTAGGTGATGTCACATCTATCAGCGCGGCCGCACTGAGCAGAGGGCAGCAAACGCGCACGCACACAAAGGGCCCTGCTTTGAAGTCCCGCGCGGGAGCGTGCCTGCTGCCCGCGGGCTGCGTGCCCCCCAGCCCGGCAGCGGGCGGCCCCGAACAGACGGGAGGGCTGCGGCCCCTGCGCGTCGCCGGCGTGCCGAGGGATGGGGATGCCACTTCCCGACGCCCTCGGCAGCCCAGATCTCCCCGGGTTTGGGCCACCGGCAGGGCAACCTCCCAGGGGCTGCCGCTTTTTCGTGGCAGGGGATGCTCGGGGACCTGACGCTGCGCGAGGCTCCGTGGGGTCACGCCAGGTCCGCAGCTGGTGGTGCTTCGCAAGGTGCTCGGCCACACAGAGCCAGCGGTCCCATCACAGAAAGGAATTAAACACATTTGGGTTCTCTGAGTTCCTGGGCGTGTTTTTCTCTGGGGCTGAGAAGCCTGGGAGGTGGGCAAGCAAAAACTGAACGTCCTGTGGCACCGCGTGGCTCCGGGAGCTGGGTGTTGGGCGGAAAGGTGCCAGCACGGAGCCACGTGCACTGGCAATAGAGCTGCCCTAGCCCTGTATGCAAGGAGCTGAAAGCAGAAATGAAATGGGCCCATTTATATATAAATATATATATACACATACTGCAGGACAGCTTTATGATCTACATACACAGTGCCTGTATACACGCAGTATACGCACCAGGGGCATCACCGGGGCCACCGGGCCCCTTCCAGCTGCCTACTGCTGGAACAAAATGCATACAAATCCCCGGGGGAGAGCCCGTGCCAGACACGTGGGTGACTTGAATGAGTGAGATGAGCTGCACTGCATGGGGACGCTGGTCAGAGGAGCAGGGAGTAGCCCCCTGGATGCGCCAGGTCGGTGCCCGGAGCAGGAGGAGCAAGGGATGGAGTGGAGCAGCTCCCGTCCTTCACTCCAGCATGCGCTGCAGCACCACAGGACGCGTCCCCAGCCGGGCAGGAGCGGTTCCCGCTGACCTCACAGCTCATGCCAGAGCTGCCTCTGGTCCTTGGAGAATAACTGCCACATTGGTGTAATTTTCACTCATTTTACACACCCACTAAACGCCGAATCAGTGCCAGTCGCCCTGGTTTCCCACCTCCGCCCCGAGCATAACTGCTGGCCCCGGTCACATCACAGCTGAGGGAAGCAAAAGAAACTGTTGGCTACAGTTTTTAAAAGTGACTAATTGTTTTCAGCATCTTTCTTTTAATTTAAGAATTAGGGATAAAACCAAAAAGAGCCCGAGAATAATTCAGTTTTTTTGAAGGAGTGGAGCACTTGTCATCTGGAAAAATCAGACAGCAGGCAGCTAAAAATAGAGCTCTCCAGAACTTCTGAGAGCTGTGCCCACTCGCCCTGTTTGCCTTCCGCTCCAGCCACACATGAAACCATCCCGACTTTTTCCTCCTCTCCTCTGTTTGGGCACCGGTTTAATCAAACAGCCCCGGGAACAGCCTGCATCTGCAGCTGCCGGGGGGGCTGGCAGACAAACACCGCCGCCGAGCCGGCCCTCTGTAAACCGTGGCTGCAACGTTTGTTTACAGTGTTAAATGGCCATGAAAGTGGTGGCGATATTTAAAAATAAAGATGTGTTTTCATCTTCTGACCGTCTGTGCACGCGCTGGGGATAGCGGCCGGGCAAGGCCAGCACGGCGGGGGCAGGCGCGCTGCCGGAGCCCCCCGTGTGGGCAGAGGTGCCCGCCTGGCATTGTCATATTTTAAAATGGTAGCACATATAAAACAGAGTCCCTGCTGGTAAAAGAGCCCCTTGGAAGCTTGATGCCAAAACCTCGGTGCCAACCCAGCGGCTGGCCCTGCCTCATGCCCAGGTTTCGGGCCCGCCGCGCTGTGCCTGCAGGAGGCAGCTCACCGAAACGCAGGGGGCACCGAGCAGCGTCTGTTCTGGGAGGAGAGAGAAAATCAAAAATTAACCAAATGCTCAAACAGGATCCTTAGGTCAGCTTAAGATGGAGGAGGTGAGAGCCCCGTTACACCCTCCTCCCGTCGCAGCCTCGGTGGCCCCGGCACATCTCCTCTCCTTCGACAACGCCGCGCATTATTGCCCCTGGACGCTAGCAAACACGCCCGGCGACCAACCCATGGAAAATGGTCGGGCTTTCATTTTCCGCTGTGAGGGTACATTTCTTTGGCATCCTGGATGTCAGGCATTCCTGAGGCAACACGGTGGAAACACACTCGGCTGGCAAACCGGGGATGTTTCGGGGCCGCAGTAAACACCAGTGCTACTCCCTTTCGGGGACTTCTCCTCCCCTCTCCGTAACCCAGACTGCACCACAAAGGAGCAGATGCTGGAGCTGCTGCAATTTATTTTAATTCCAACCCCCCATCTTTTTCTTTCCCCCCCTTTTTTTTTTTTTTTTTTTTTTGATTTTGCGTGTGTCTGGGTAAATTTAGTTCCCATAAAAGTGAAGGACTGTCAACACCAGCTTTGGAGCCAACCATACTGCCGGCAGCTGTTGTGCGGGCTGTGCACACAAAGCCCCCGAGTGCACCTCGGTCTGTGTCCCCCCCCAGCCCCCAGCAGGTCCCGCTCCTGACCCCCCCCAGCCCTGCCCCTTGGCCCTGCATCCCAGCTTGGCCCAAATCCCACAGCCCCCCTCCCCGCTCCTCCTGGACCCCTGGTCCCCACGGCCCCACGTAACCCTCCCTGACACCCTGTCTGTCCCCACACACCGCGGGTTTGGCACCGGGCGCCTCGGGGTAGCAGCCCCTGTGCTCAGCGTGGCACCAGCTGCTCGTTTGGGTGCTGGGGGACCCCACTGCGCTCCAAGGGGGACCCAAGGGCTGTGAGCCTCCTCCCAGTTCCATTCATCTCCAGCATCCTTGCGGATCCCCGCTGCCTCCCCGCACCACAAGACGGGGATCAGAGCCTGGGGAGCAGCTGGTTTCATGGCTGGGCCCTGAATGGAGGTGTGCGAATGCCTTATTTTGGTCTGGGTTTGATGCAGCTTGGCTGGAGCCTCCCGTCCCCATCCTGCCCATGTCACGTAGCAAGCAAGCTTTCTGCTCCGGGTCCCCCTTCACACTCTGCTGTGCGTTTGGGAAACGCTTACGCATTTCTCCATAGTTCATCTCTCCCTCTGCGCCCCTTCCGCATCCCCCCACTGCAACAGCCAAGTGTCAGCCTCCCGCAGAGCTCCTGAGCAGTCCCAGCTCCTTGCCCTCCTCCGGGCCAGGTCCTGAAGGAAAGCCTGGGTTGCAGGCCCCTCCTGTACCTCTCATGCCCCATGGAAATGTGGCTTTTGGAGGCGAGGGGACGGCAGCACCTTGGGGGTGGCTATTCTCCAGGCAGGGGGGAGCAGGGGAGCTGTCGGTCCCACTTGGCATCTATCAGAGGGCCGGAATAGCTCAGGGCATGGATGGAGGGACTTGCTCAGGGTGAGAAACTGTCTAAATAAAGCACCAAGAGGCTTCCCAAGCACTCGCATCAGCTCTGCACCTCCTTCCCCATCGGGGGCACTGAGATGTCTCTGCAAGGACCCTGCAGCCCCTGCTGGGGCTGTGGAGCTGGGGGGCAGAGGACGCGTGCGCGGTGCCATGCAGGAGCAGGCAATGCAGTGCTGGGAGACACATGCTGCCCGTGCATGGCACTCCCAGTGGCTGGGGTCCACCGGCAGATGTACGCAGCCCCTCCGAGCCCCTCTGGCTGCCCCTGCTGAGGGCGCATCCTGCTCCAGATCTGCCGACTGTGCGCAAGGCAGGCTGAGCTCCTTTGGGCTCCTGCTCTGCGCAGCCAGAACCGTCTCCAGCAGCATCTCCCGCTACCCACGCTGCCCTCCAGAGAGGAGCCACGGCTTCACCCACGTCCTGCTCCCCTCCATGCCCCTGACGGCGGAGCTGGGCAGCTCCATGGCGCTGGAGCCAGGAGGGGCAGCCCAGGTGCCCAGTGAGGCGGGATGCTCGCCGGGGACCAGCGCAGAGTCACCTCGCGTGGAGGTGGCGGCTGGGAAGCGGTTAACGCTTTGGTTCTGGATTGATTTCTCCTGGAAGGAAGGAAGTGTCCTCACACAGAAAAAATGCAGAAATAACAGGGTTGGGGATTTTTTTTTTTTTTTTTTTTTAAATAGCTATTCTCTTTTTCCAGCCATCTGTGCCATTTGCAGCTGATGGGAGGGGGGACGGTGCTGGATGGGGGGAATCATTTGGGTTTGAGACCAATATTGCATTTACAGTGTACAAAACAAGAGAGGACATCTGTCCCCAGTGGAGTATTACGCACAGATCTAGGATTTTAGCATTGCGCTCACGTCCAGTGCTATCATTACAGATGCACGGAGCAGAGATGGTCATGCACAACTCCGTGCTTCTTCCCCTTGCTCCTTCTTGACTGCAATTGCCCTGTCTCCCTGTGCCCATGGGCCACTCCAGGTCCTTGAGCATTTTCCAACAGCCAACGTACACTCATCTGCCTCTTCCCCGTCTTCCCCTGTTCCTTTTCCTGTGCATGAGTACTTCTGGGGAACAGGCAGACCTCAGCTGCTGCATGCCCAAAGGCTGGTGCCTCACACCTCTGTGAAGCTGGTCGTGGAGAAGCCCTCCCTTGCAGCAGGAGGTCTCCAGGCCTCTTGCAGGAGCAGCCCTGAGCGTGCCACCGTCCTTCAGCAGCCTTGGAGGCAGCAGGGCAGGCAGCATCGCCCTACACCCAGCCAAGCAGCGCGGTGCCTACCCTGCCCTCGCCACGGGCACCCTCTGAGACCCATGGCACGAGGCAGCCTCTTCCTCTTCCCCTTCTCCAACACTTAAATCATCCCTGCCCCTGGCCCGCAGCCCAGGCAGCATCAAGGCTGCTCGAAACCCCTCCTTAGCAAGTCTGCTCACTGGCTGTGCTCCCTGTTAGCACCAACCGGGTATTTCTGTCAGCATCCAGGCACCAAACCTGCCAGGCGCATCTGCAGGCTGAGTGCTCCACGAGCACCTCGGCAGCGACCTTGCTGGCTGGCGAGGAGCAGCGCTGGCACTCCCTGGGGGCCCTGCTCCGCTTCTCCTGGCACAGCCTGGTCCGAATGGGAGCGTGGCAGCGCTGGGCTGAGGCTCCAGCGGGGACGTCCCCGGGCGCAGTGCTGGCGCTGGCATGGGACGGGGCCCCGTGAGCACCGAAGGGTGCGCGGAGCAGACTGGGCGGGCTCCGGCTGCGGGCAGCGCAGCCCTGCCAGATGCTTTTCAACAAAACCTTCAGCTCGCCGCTGGCTTTCCTTCTGGCACGTCCCTCCCCTCCTCTCCTGGTTGTTTCCGACGATGGGATTGCCCGTGCAGGATTTTCAGTCCCACGAGAAGAGCTGAAGCTGTCGGTGAATACCGAGCGGGCCGAGGCGCTGGGCAAAACGCAAAATGCACTGGGGCAGGGTGAGGGCTTATATGAGGAAGGGTTGTGGGGAATGAGGCTCTGGGTCTGGAGCATCTCTGGGTCTGCTGCTCCTGCCCTCGGCCTTGGAGGACACGGAGGAGAGGTGTTGGATAAACCTTGCTGTTAGAGGGACCATGGGGAAGAGGAGGCAGAAGGGGGAACTGCGGGACTGGCGCAGCCCATGTGGATTGTGCCGCCGATACACAAAACTGAAGATTCACACGTGTCAGCTGCCTGCACTGCTCCAGAGAGGGTGAAGGGGAGCAGAGGTGGTTAGGAGCAGGGGCAGTGCTGGCACAGGGCACACAGCACCAGGAACGAGCAGGAAATCCCGCTGCTGCCGCAGGGATGGGAGCACTCTCCCGGTGGCTGCTGGAGCCCTCCAGGCAGCTGAGCTCTCCTCACTTGCCCTGGGTCTCTGAGGGGGAAAAGCACCAGACTGGTGGCTAAGTCCTGTGATTTACAACACATCTGATAGTCCTAGTCCATTAACAAAACATGCAGTTGGCCATGAAAGGCACATCTGCCTATTCTAAAGACTATAGCAATGGTGAAAGCTCCGACACATGGATTTCTGTAAGAAAACTTGCACTGTAAATAGCATTCCAAAATGATGTCTTCCATCAGATTCAATGGGACAGTTATTGTATGGTAATTAAATACTACTGAACTATTCAACCATTGGATGGTGAATAGAGACCTGGTTGCAGAAAGCCACCCAAGCCTGCAGAACACCCACAGACTCCCACGGTGCCTGCTTTGGTCCTGAGCCCGTGATGAGCTCTGGCAGGGCTGGGAAGAGAGCAGGGCACTCGTGGGCCAAGTACCCTGGTGGTGAGGGCGCCGGGACGCCTGCACAGCTGCAGCAGCTCTCCAGGTGGTGACGTGACCACAGATGAAGTTTTCGTGGCCTTTTCCCCCTGGAATTCAGCTATCCGGAGGACAACGCGTTCCTCCACGCGCCCCTCGCTCTGCCTTCTTCCTGAGACCTCCTGGCTGCACTGCTCTGCACGGCTTTCTTCGCTGTTATTTACCTGGGTGACCTTACTTTGCCGTGCATGGGGCCCTCCGAGAGGTGCAGGCACGTCTTCGCGTGTGCTGCAAATACCCAAAGAGGGGACGAGGGGTGGCTGCAGGGGCAAGAGATGTACCTGCGGTGGGGAGGGAGCGTGTTGCACAGAGCATTTGTGCCCGGCTCTGAGCACAGCGCTTCGCACCCAAGCGTGGGCTGGCAGGGGCAGCGAGCCGGAGGTTCCTCGAAGGTTTCTTTATGAGCAGCCAGACCGAATGATAATGAAGTGGAGACACAGACAGGGCTGTTTCCAAATCTTCACTGGTGCATGACATTATAACCCAGCCCGTTCCACCCAGCGCCTTGTCCAGGAGCTTTTGCACGCTCCAGCCCAGGACTGCCAAGCTCTCTGCACAAAGGCAGTGTGCTGATAAAGCCTGCGGACACTTTCAAGTCTGCTAAAAAGATGTTTTGAGGTGACAGATCTTAAGCAACACACAGAGCCGAGCGCTGCTCTGCTCTCCACACCCTTCCCCGCTGCTAGGGGAAAGCAGCCACTATCAGTGATAGCTGGATCCAATTTATTAGGCGCTTCGAGGAGACATTCATCAGGCAAGGAGATAAATAATCTTCAGATGGAACAATTAAATTTAATTGCCTGAAGATTATTTGTCTCCTTCCCTGATGATTGTCTCTGCTGAGCGCCTTATAAATTGGATCCAGCTATCAGCAATATTAACTGTGCTTCCCCTCAACATTGGCCCAGCTGCCCAGACCAAAACACTGGGCTCAGAGGAAACTTTCACTGCTACGCATCGAACCCTCAATGCTCCCGGGTGCCTTTCGTCTCGCGGCGAGGCAGGCGCTGCGGTCCAGGTGGCTGGGTCGGGCCGGGGATGCTCCTCGGGCCACGTCCTGAGCTCAGCAGCGCTGCACGGGGGCTGCAGGTGCTGGCCCTGGGCTGGACCTGCAGCCTGGTGAGGGGCTGGAAACCTCCCGAGTACTCGCTGGGGCTACGTGACAGCGGTTCCCTGCTGGGCAAGGGCGTCAGGAGGGACGGGGTGATCCTAGAAGGATCCTACAAGACTCGGGTGAGCTGGGTCTTGCCATGGCTGGAGGAGCGAAGAACCCAGGTGGGGTTCACGGCGCGCTGCAGAGCAGCACTGGTGCATGCAGGAACCTCCTCGAGCTGGCCATGAGAGGAATGGTGATGGAGCCGTGTCTCCAAGGGTAGAGACCTCCAGAGTGTGTGTGGCCTCGCTGGTGCCTGCCCTGGTCAGCCTGCCAGCAAGGCAGCCAGCAAAGGGCAGGAGTGCGGCACTTCCCCGGCGGGGCGCAGTGAGGGGAGCCACCATAGGCGTGCTACTCCAGGCCGGGACCAAAGCTGGAATCTCTTCAACAACCCAAGAGCCATCAACTCCCTCCTCTGAATGTGTCTGAAGTCTGGAAAATATCTTAAATATGGGAGAGGAAAGGGAGGGGTTTGATCCTCAGCTGGTGTAAATCAACGGAGCTTCATTGACGTTGTTGGACGATACTGAGACTCATGTCCTCTGACCCCAAAAATTTCTAGAGAGGGAGGTAATGACTTCAGAGCATTCCAGTGTTGCAAGAGATTGTCCTCCAGCCCGGCAGAGGGGAGGCCACAGCTCCAGGGGCCGGGAAGCGTGGCGCTAAGTGTCTCCACGAGGGAAGGGGAGAAAATCCCCAAGGCCCCCAGTGCTTGGTGCTAAGAGAAAGGCAGCCTGGAGAGCCAAGCGGCCGGGCTGCAGGACTACAGGGAGCTCTTCCCCCAGCACCTTTCTGTGTGCAAGGCAGAGGGCTGTGGGTGCATTACCACGATGCCCTGCCTCAGCCCACCTCGGGACACGGGGAAGTCCTCACATGTCAGCCGAGCAGAACCGAGCCCAAGCCCGCCGGTGCCTCCCCGGACACCGCGCCATGGGCGCTACCAGCAGCTCTCCCCACATCTCCCCTGCCTGCCTTGGGACGACCCGGGCTGTTGGTGACTGCCAAGAGCCACGGGCAACGGGACCCCCGGCTGGGACGTGCCCGCTCCTGTGACAGAGGCACCGTGTCCGGGTGTCCCTGCGCAAGGCAGCGCTCGGAGGTGCGGGCTGGGCGCCAGCGCCGCGCTCCTTCCTGCGCGGCGCAGAAGAGCCCCTGGAATCAACATGTTTACTGACAGGCTCCTGCTCTGCTGGCCTGGTTTTCTAAGGAAATGAAGCTTGTGCAATCACATTGTCTGGGGGTGTCTGTTCCTAATAACTTCTGAGTCCACCAGCCAATTCCGATCCGATCTGACAGAGGGGGAGAGGTCTCAAAACGCTGCGTCCTCCCCAGCCCGCTGCCTAGCGGGGCTCAGGTACCTTAGACAAGGCGAGGAACAGAAGCATCTTCTAGGCGAGATCACAAAGGCAGGAAGCAAGGTCACGTTTGGCTGCCACGAGGCAACCCATGGACCAGTTGGGAAGAGGACCTCCGCCAGCAGCAACCAGAGCTGGATGCGCCGTGGGCTGGGAGAAACATGCGTGTCCGGAAGGACGAGCGCTCCAGCTAAGCAGGGCCTGGCGCTGCCTGCAGTTAGCGCACGTCTGGGCAGGGGAGGACAGTGTCTGCAGCGAGCCATGGCTGCCAGAACGCGTGGAGCTGAGCGCTGAAACGCCTCCAGCTCCCCGAAGCGCCGGGGCTGCGGGATCCTCGGCCGGAGCACCCCGTCGGTGGAGGATGCGCGCTGCCAGGAGTGGAGCAGGGTGGTGGGCACCTCGCCAGGTGGAGCATGACCTGCCACCGCCTCGTCCTGCCTCGGTCAGGGTGGGATCTGGGGACAGCAGTGCCTTCTTTCTCCTTGCATCGACGCTGGTTTAATTTGCTGAAGGCGTTCGATGGTGCACATGGTGTCTTGAGCTCAGCACTGCCAGTAATATGAGCTGAACAGAGCTGGAGAGGGCTTTTTTTTCTATTTTTTTAAAGCGCCTATACAAACATGATTTGTTTTGTAATAACTCTTCTTCTGTTTTGTTTTGAAGGGGATGATGGCTCTGGGATCTGAGGGGCTGGGAGACAGCTCTGAGCAGCTCAAATTCCTCCCCACGTGCTATCAATTAACGTCTTCATTAAACACCCAGATCAAAGCCGCTTCCAGCCAGAGCATGACGGCGCAACAGAGCCCGGCTCTGTGAAGTCACCCACAATTGGTGACAAATTAAAAAAGGGCTTGGCTTGTCCTCTACCAGCTACACATGGAATGGGAGATAGCTGAGAACGGAGGGAGTGAGTGTCTTCCCTTGGCTCCCCATCGCAGCTTGGACCAGGAAACAAGACCTAACCACGGTGCATGACAGCAGAGCTGCTGCATGTGTGCCTGCTGAGAGCCCCCCTGGCCCAGCAGCCTGCTCAGGACACCTCTCTGGTGCTGCTGGTGCCCAGGGCACCTCTCCAGCTGAGCTGTCAAGACTTGACCTGGAGTTAACCTAGCAAAGCATGAGGGCTGGGAAAGTCATCTGGAAGAAAACAAGACCACAAAATTGTCCAGATGGATGTTTCCTAGAGGCTCTCCAACGTTCTCTGTCTCTATTTTACTCCTTTACTTCTCTGTTGGCTTCCAGGGACCCTGACCCGCTGGCATCCCAGCTGCCATCCACACATCCAAGCAGTGAGGGACCTGCTGCTTCATCCTGCTGGTGCTGCTCCGGAGACGCTTGCCATGGCCGTGTTTGCCACCAGCTGCTGCAAGCTGCTGGTCCCCAGCCCTCGGCTCCTTCCTGGCTGTGCGTGGTGGGTCTGGGGACCTGGAGGTGCTGGGTGGTACTGCCCACGTCTGTGTGGCACCCACCGATGCTGCCTGTGGGGCACAACAGCATGGTTCTCCACCTCGTTCCTGTGCCCAAATGCATGCGGCGTTTGTGGCTGCTCTGCCTGATGCCACCCCAGGAAATTTGTCTTCAAAGATGCCAGGACCAGCAATTAACTGGTCATTTTCTGGATCCCTCAAGGTAAATTTTGGAGGCTTCAGCACCTGGCTTCAGCTCACTGGTGTCATTACAGGGCAAATTGTGTGGGCAGCGTGGAACCGCAGCGCACACAAAGGCATTACCCTCGTCTGAGCCATGCAGGAGAGCCTCCGGCCGTGACCTGCCGAGCTTTGCATCGATGAGCGGCGCAGCAGGAGGCAGGGCTGCATCTGGCCCTAACACAGAGAAATGAATGGAGCGTGCTGCTCGAGAAGGAGCAGGAACAGCAGTGCCGGGACCAGGAATAAGAGATAGCATCTCCCCACACACTCCCCCACCGCGACGCACAGTTGCAAACCGCAGCAGCCGCTGCTTGTGCTTTCCAGGACACCTTGCCCCTCTCGCCTCCTCCTCTGAGCTGCCTGGCTGGGAGCACGCGGGACAGATTTCCAGGACCTCGGCTGAAGCACCTAACACATCTAACTTGCAGTTTCAAGGTGCTGTCGGAAGCCAGATGCCGTAACACGGAGCACCGGGAATCAGCTGATGCCACAGTGATGGGCGACTGCGGGCAGCGGCGGCGGCACTTTGTGCACTGCACTCTGCTGCAGTGCTTTGGGGCTCGGGGGCAGCAGGGATGTGGCCGGCTGTGGGAGCAGCACACATCCACCACTGCCAGGGCAAAACGAGCCTCGGTAGCAGAGTCACCGCCCTGCCGTGATGCTGGAGCCAGCCCCAGCCCTGCTGCAGCGGGACGGGCACGGCACCGCTCACCGCAGGATGCTCCGCTCCAGCGCTGCTGCGAGGAGCCTAGGAAAGGGGTCCAGCAGCTCAACCACAGCCAGTGAAGAGCAAAACCATCCTCTTGTTGCTGTCTTAATTCACAGACCAAATCAGACTTCTTCAGGACAAGTACGTCTGCATCTCTTTGAAGCCTGAGTCAGCAAAATGCACGCTCAGCCCTACGCGTGTGGTTTTGGGTCTATTGGATTAAGCTGGGGCTCGAGGGAAAGCCATAGAAAAAAAAAAGCTGTTATGACACATCAGCTGGTGGGTTTTTCTTTTTTCTTCCCACTAAAAACACCATCTGAGCCACAATATAAACGTCCATAAAGGATTGTTGGCTTCAACAAACGGTATCTCCCAAAATTCTTGAGTTAGAACAAACTTGTAAATATTCACACTGGCCTGCCCATCTGTTTTTTTTTTTTTTTTTTTATTTTTTTCATTTTTTTGAAAGTGAAAATGAATTTCTCTACAAAGTCTTTTTAGTTTTTTTTCTTTCTTTCTTTCTTTTGAGTGGAAAATCAAATCAAATCAAGCACTGTTTTCCTCATGAGTTTTTTTTACCTTTGTGCTTTCGGTTCCTGTTTTCAGGAGGTTTTATTTTTCAGGTCGCTTTGGGAACAGACCACTTCCCTGCATCCCGGGAGTCTTCACGGGGCGGAAAGATCTGTTTGCTGCCCAGTCTTTAGGTGGGTTTGAAGAACCGGGAATCCTAGACACACTGAAGTCAGCCGGGGCTTTCCGATGGTGCTAACGCCACCAGGACTCCCATCTCCACCCTCCCAAGTGTCCTCGCGGTTGGGAAATTACAACCTTGGTCTAAAACCCGCATTGTCCAGCCCGGTTCCACGTGGGAAGTGGCTTTGCCCACAGCGTACAGAGTACACCAGTGTGTGGCTGCCCGCAGAAACCGGGGCCGTCTGGGGAACGGCGAGCCCCGGGCCAGCAGGGCTGTGCTCGTGGCTGCGTCCTCCGTGAGCTCTGTGCTGGGGACGGAAAGTGTGGGCGTGCGGCAGCCCCTCGCCTCCCCCGGCGCAAATCCCATCACGCCACAGTTCAATCACAAGGCGATGCTATTTATAAGCTACCTGGGTAAACAGTCCGTGCGACTGCACAGCAATTGCACAGAGCTCCTACAGATGATAGAGCGGTAATTAACTTAGTAATTGCGTGTGCCAGAATAACCCTGGAACTTCCCCTCTCCTTCGGATGCCTGGCACGGCTCTCGCGCGCTTTTCTCGCCTCCTGTTTGAGGGAGCTGGAAGAAAGGCTTCCACTGACTTCAGCGCATCTTGGAGCGGGCTCAGAGCATCTCCCATCTGCGGAAACTGCAGCTGCTTGAACAGAAAGGGTAACTCCTCAGCCTTCCCCAGAAACCAGAACTAAGGCAAGAAAATCTACAGCAGGGACACAAGAGAGAAGTGTCCCAGGGAAAACAAACAAAAAGCAAACAAAAACCAAACCAAAACAAAAAAACACGTCTCAGACTGAGAGAGCCAAACCTCGGGAAACACAAAGCTGGATTTGTTTGAGCAACTCCCTTTGGATGGGAGAAAAGAAATGCAGATGCTTCAGAACTGACGCCAACAAGCTCCTGATTTGGGGGAGGAAACACAGAGTGTCACAATTTAGGTTTACTTCTGTGAATCTACACAACGCGAGCAAAATACCACGGAGTGGTGGCTCTTCTGGTGATATAAGCTCACACAGTCCCGTTAACCTTCCTGGGACTCTGCCGGCTGTCTCCTGCTCAGCTCCTGGACCTGGGCCTACCTCCAGGTGGAGCGAGCCGGAGACCTGGTGGCTGGACGGGACGAGCCGATGCGTGCCTCCCGCCGTCACACAACGATCTGCTTTTAAACTCTGCTCCTGAGGGAAATTATGTCGACAGCGACCAGAACGCCCTCACCGAGCACACAGTGTTCTGCAGCGGCATCTTTTGGTGCTCCCAGTGCCTGGAAGAGGAGCGCCTGTCCCCGCCGAGGGGAGCGGCCGCAGCCCCCGGGGCAAGGAGAAAACGCAGCTCCTGCTGCTGCTCTCGGGCCCTGCCACGTCCCTGCAGATGCTGGGGAGGAAAAACCCCGGACCAGTCGGTTTGCTGTTGGTTTAACAGCAGGGGACGAGCGGCGCTGCCAAAGCAAAGCGTTTCTGCTGGGTTTGGGTTTGTTCACAACGGGCTGTTCGCCAGTTCTCCCAGCTCCCGGTGCTCGTGGTTTCCCCCGGTTCCCCAGATCGGTGTTGCTGACATCTGCCCTCCCACGGGTGAGCTATCCGGGGATGCTCCAGCCACCAGGCCTCGGGGCTGGCTGCGTGAGGCACGCACGTGTGTGGCAGCCGGGCTGGGTGGCCCCGGCGCGGGGTTTGTGCGCGGTGGAGGCTCTCGCCTGGGCTCAGGTAGGTGTGGGGCACGCAGGTGGATGCCTGTGCCCGTGGGCAGCGTGGTGTTTGCTCTGGGATGTTGGCAGAGCCCTCAGCAGGCAGAGCTGGGGACACGGGCACTGCAGGGAGGGGGATGTCCGCGCCCGGACATCTGCACAGGCACGGTCCCCCTGGGCTCCTCCTGGACTCCAGCTTCCTTTTCTCATTAAAATACTGGGGAAAAGGGGTTGCTACAAG
Organism: Heteronetta atricapilla; assembly: GCA_011075105.1. Lineage (NCBI taxonomy): Eukaryota > Metazoa > Chordata > Aves > Anseriformes > Anatidae > Heteronetta > Heteronetta atricapilla. The sequence continues at coordinate 12,458,899 of CM021744.1, forward strand.
CACAATGATGCCTCTCCCAGCTCCACTGCTTCCCAGTGCCAGGAGAAAGCAGGGCTGAGGCCAGGTGCTCTGGGGACCTGCCTCCGTGGCCCACGCGCCAGCATGGATGTGAGGCTGGCACCCACTGGGAAAGTCCCTTTGCCAAATTGCTGTCACCAGTGCCACTAGCCCTAAGTGAGAGGAAACACGCTGAGTGGAACGACGATGTGACAGAGCAACACCTGCCCCTCCTGTCCCAGAGCCTCAGTGCCCCTTCGTGCCACAAGCTGCTGAGCCCCAGGGCTATGTTTCAGCGGCGAGACCATCCTGCACGTGCAACAACCTTCAAAGGGGAACCACCGACCTCTGCGCACACAGCTCCCGGCTCCACGCTGGGTCCAGCAGCCACACGGGCTCCCCATGGCCACACACTGGTGTCTGCTTCCACTCCTTGGCCGTGGGGAAGGGCAGGAGAGAAGGCTTCAGGACCTGGAAAGAAAACATTGGGATGTGCCCACGGAGCCACTCAAGAAGATGAGATGGACACGGCCCTGCCCTAACACTGGGCGCAGGCTGTGACTCCCAGTTGTCCACCTGCGAGGGGGGCCGGCCCCGTGCCTTGTTTGCTGCCTCTCTGAAAGCGCTTGTGGCAGCTGCAAGGCAGATCCAGCCCTCTCCATGCTCTTCTCCGTGTGCTTGTCTCTCGGAGGAGGCTGCAGGGCAGGACCAGTGTGTGTACCTGCACAACTGCGGCTGCTGGGGCCCTGCAGCCATCAGGTTTCCAGCTCCTGAAGGTGAGAGATCACTGCCTCTAACGTGCCCGTTCCTCCCGCACACGTCCGTGTGTGTGCTAACATAAACTGCTGGGCCGAGAGCATCCTGTCAACCACTCCTGGGAAAGGCAGGCCCCAGCCACTGAAATTAGGGATAATTTGGGGGAGGTGGGTTAAGGAAAGAGGCCCCGCTCATCAGGCCGCGAGAAGGAAGAGAGCAATACACAGTCAGCAGCAGTCATCTTTACTATGGACCACAGGAGATCAGAAAAATAACCTTGTGAACAAGAGACCTAGTTGCTAACAAAGTGTCATGCTGTAGGACATACAAGAGAGGCCACTCACAATCACCAGAACAAAACAGCAACCGAGGAGGAAAGGGAATCCCAGGGTGGTGCTGGGTGTGCTGCAGCAGATGCCCTATAGCAAACCTCTAGTGGTGGTGTCAGCACAGCTGCGTACACGTGCATGTGAGTGGGGGGCTGTTGGCGGTGCTTCCTTTTGCCTCTAGAACAAGTGAAAGGGTCTTCGCCTCCTGTACAACTCCAGTGTCTCTAGCACATTTTCTTTTTTTTTTTTTTCCAGAAAACAAAACAAAACAAAAGACATTCTGCTCTGAGAACTGTGTGCAAGAACTGTTTCTCCAGGTACAGTGAAACGAGGACGGATAGGGAACACCCTTCTCAGTGCTGTCCTTGTGCGTCATGCCCTCTCCTCATCGACACCGCGACTCTAGCCAGCAATCCTCTGTGGCTCTTCCTTCACTAAATCCCAGACAAGGATTTTCAGAAAAAGAAAGAAAGAAATAAAAAAAAAAAAAGAGTATTGCTGCTCCTTCGTGTAATATTTTTCCTCTCTCTCGACCCCCCCCTTCCCCTTAAAAATGTTTGCTTTCATAAATTCCATTCCTGCAAGGATTCCTCCCAGGCTCTGAGGTCTCTGCGCTCCACCCTCATCTTCTGCAGTCAGAAAAACTGAGTCTCGACGTCTCTTTGGTTAAAAAAAAAAAAAAAAAACAAAAAAACTAACAACAACAAAAAAAAAAAACAACACAAACAAGGAACACACAGCCCGGTATGATCCCATTCCACCCCGCGGACGCCTGATGAGAGGGTGTCTGTGGAAGAAGGAAGCCTCAGAGCCGCGCTGTCTGCCGCAGGGCCGAGGCCCCGCGCCGCCGCCGCTCCTCTCATACGGTGGTGGCGGGCCCGAACTGCAGCACCAGCGGGGACGTCTCCTTGATGCGGACGTAGAAGCGCCCCTCGGGCCGGGCGGCGTGCAGGGACAGGGGCAGGAAGTCGTCGGGCAGCCACCGCTCGCTCTCCTCGGAGGCGAACACCAGTCCGAAGTGCTCCAGCTGCTCCTCGCCGTAGCAGAAGGCGGCCGAGGCGCCCAGCACGCCGCGGGAGACGTCGTTCATCTCCAGCACCACCAGCTTCACCACCTCCCCGGCCGACGTCTGGCTGGTGATGTGCAGCTGCGGAGAGACAAAGGTGGGAGAGACGCACGGTGAGGGGGGCACCAGGAGCGGGGGCAGCAGCCGCCCTCCGCAAGCTGCTGGGGGGCAGGAACGGCCCCGCCGAGGTGCCCGGGGACACGCGGCACGCCGGGGCCCAGCTCCCGCACCCCTCTCCCCCCGGCTGCACCCTCCGTCCTCGTCCTCACAGCTCAGCGTGGCTGTCCTGCCTGCCACCTACATCTCGCCCGCGCTGCACCGTGCCTGCAGCTCGCGAGGGCCTCACCCAGCGCCCCGGACCAGCCCCAGCACAGCCGGCCTGGTGTTGAGCTCCTTGGGAAGCGGCGCTCCGGTTAATCCCCGTTGAGAGCACCTGGGGGTCTCTGCCCACCAGCTCTCCTCGCTCTCCCTCACCACTTCGCTGGGGACTGCCCTCTGAATCCCCAGCCAGGACGAGAGCACGAGCGCCGCCGGGCTCTGGCTGCTAGCGGCCGTCAGGAGCCCGATCCTTCACTTCAAAGGCCCTCGGCCGGGCAAGGCGACGGTTTCCTTTGGCACATCCGTGAGGGCCTGCGGAGAGCCGCGGGCAGTGCCCCGGCAGGGTGGTCCAAGCCCTCGGCCCACGTGAATCCTGCCAGCTCCGAACAATCATCATGGGGCTCAGCTGATTTACGCCAGCCGAGGAGCCTTTCCTTTGAACTTGGTTCTTCGAGGAGAACATCGTAAAATGCTTTCAAGCAGGCATGTCCCGAGCTTTGCAACTTCAAAAGCCACGTGGGCAGCCCGCCAGGAACCCAGGGCTGCACTTCAGTTGCACAGAAATCTATGGTAATTTCTCAAATGGAAAATAAATACTGCGAGTCAGATTTCCCTCTGCTTCTAACATCCCTGCTGGGTGAAGAGAAACTGGCTATCAAAACTGCCTGGCAATAAACCTCCAGCCCTCCAGCCTGCTCCTTCCTGCACCCTTTTGCAGACACGTCGCACCCGGGCTGCTCCACGAGCCGTACTCGGCACGGCGGCACTGGGAATTTCACCGGGGAAGCTTCAAGAGGGGAAGGACCTCGTGGCTGGAAGCAAAGGAGGTGGCAGGGCACAGAGGGGACCTGCCTGGGCTGCGTGCCTGTGGGCTCCAATGGGTGGAGGCAGCCCGGAGCTTCAGGAGCCAGCTCAGCTGCAGAGCCCTGCCACAGCCAGGGAGGAAACAGAGAGGACCCACGGGGCGATGCCGGGGCTCGCGGGCCCCGGTGCCCCCAGCGAGGAGGCAGCTCTTCCTGCCCCTTCCAAGGGCTGAGGCAAGCTGCCCTCTGCTCCCTTCCCCATGTGCATGTGGCTGGAGGGAGGGGAGCAGAGACCACGGAGCCGAGGCTGCTTGCCCTGGGTGGCACTAACCGGCTGCCAGTCGGGCTGAGTCCCGAACCCCAGCACCCCTGCCAAAATACCCCGCTGGCTAAGCCAGTGGCCCCGGCCCGGCCCCTCAGCAGCAGAGGCGGGCAGGTGGGCTGAGCTGCAGGGGACATGGGGTCCCCCGCGGTGCGGTGAGGGCAGAGGGACCCGGGGCAGCAGCGCCGGGGGTCTCCTGGGGACCTGACCCTCAGCATGGCAGAGGATGGAGACGGCAGAGCCAGGAGGGGGCCACACAAGCCTGCAGTGCCTGCCTCCCCCATCCTGCTGGCCTGGGCACGGCAGAGCCGCCCCGCTGCCTTTAGTAGGCTCCGGTACCTTGACACTGGTCTCTTTGGAGAGTCCGGTTTCGTACTGAGGGCAGACCCGCAAGGTGACAGAGCCCGGCTTCTTCCCACGGTCGGCCAAGCACCCGGGCTGCTCCAGTGGCTCCTGGAAGCTCGGAGTCCACTCGGCCGAGCGCGTCCGGCCGCGCTCGGGGCTGGGTGCAGAGCCAGTCCCCAGCCTGTGCTGGCCGCCGTGGCCCCCGGGGGTCCTGCTCTCCGTCGGGGAGCTGTCGACGGAGCCGGGGCAGGACTTCCTGGCCACCGGGCAGAGCGGCTTGGGGAAGTCCAGGCTGCTGGTTCGGACGCAGTACGCCTGCCGCTTCTCTGTGATGCGCAGCAGCTCGATCTGCCGGCTGGGCAGGACGAAGTCGCTGTCGTAGAGCTCGGGGGGCGGCCGGGGCTCCGGCGGGGGCAGCGGCACCGGCTGGAGCTCGTGGCTCTGCAGGACGTCCGGGGCGCTGTCCCGCAGGCTGCGGGTTGCCCTCCTGCCGCAGCACTCGGGCCCCGAGGAGGAGGACACCAGGTCAAGCTCCTTTGGGCTCTGCGCCCTGCTGGAGTCGTAGTCACTGTCGGTGGCCAGGAACACCTCAGAGGAGCCCTCCTCGTCCGACAGCCCGTGCAGGTCTGGAAGGGAAGCAAAGAGTTCGTCGGCTTTGCAGGAGGGGGAGCAGGAGCTGTGCAAAGCCGGGCCCTTACCGGAGTTGAGCTTACGGCTGGTCTCTGGTGAGGGTGCTGGGGAGGAAAGGAAGTCGAGGTGGGACGAGGAGGATTGGGTCTTCTCCTTCACGGCACTGCTCGAGGTGCTGAGGAACCCGCTGAGGGACACCCCGCAGGAAGGCTGCTTGTACCGGGCGTGCTGCAGGGCATCCATGATCCAGCGCATCTCCCGCCATATCTCCTCCATTTGCTGCCGGAAGAGGAAATAAAGGATCCCTTTCAGAAAGGACACAACCACCCCAAAAAATCCCCCAGCGAAACCCGGCCTCTCCCCACACACCTTTCCCAAGAGGCAAAAGCTCGGGGGAACCCCCCCCGAGCGGGGACCCCCCCGGCAGTGTTTTACAAACGTTTAACGAAGTGATGGCAGCGAGATGCTGCCAGACAAAGCTCCCACGCTGCGGGGTCACGGTGGGGAGGACCAGGGGACAGCCCCACCGGGGCGTTTCGGTCCCAGCCACGTCCCGTGGGCACACCGCAGCCAGCGCCTGCGCCGCGCACCTGGATGTAGTCCTGCACCTGCTGGTGCCTCTGCTTGGCCGTGGAGAGCTCGGCGTCGGAGAAGGCCTCCCTGAGGCTCTGCTGTGAGAGGAGCGACTCCAGCTCCAGGAGGGCAGACACCTGGCAGTACTGCGTGATGAACTCCCGGTCGTACGTGAAGAAGTGCACTGAGGGACGGAAGGGAGGCGGAGAATGAAAAATATCAGGTCCCTATGGGTTCCTCCACGCACACCCAACCCGGGGTGGAGGTGATGCTCTCCTCTAGCCCACCTGGAGCACTGGGGAGCCCTCAGCACTCCCTCTCCCCCCTCTCCTACGGGAGGTGACAGCACAGCCACCCCAGCAGCTCCTTCCAGCCCTTGTCAGGCGCAAGGAGAGCAGCACGAGGAGGCTCTGGCCGTGCAGGGCACCCCTTTTCTCACCCAGCTCGAAGATCTGCAGAGGCAGCGTGAGGAAGCCAGACTGAGGGGTGTAGGGGTTGTTCTGGCCCGGCGCCGTGCAGACGTCATCTGAGGGAGGCAGCAGCAGCAGGAAGGAGACCTGGCCCCCAAAGTCCAGCACCTCTTGGCTGTACAGACGGAAATCTTTGGCCTGCAAGAGTCCGCCCAAAAGACACGACAGGTAACAGCTGCAAACGTCATCTCCCTCGTCCCTGGGCCTTGGCTCCCACCCACACCTCTTGCAACGGGATGTTGACCAGGGTCATCAGCTCCTTGATGGCCGCCTGGAGCTCCTGGAACAAGTGGTTTTGGGATGTCTCAGCCTCTGGCTCCGCAGAAACGGGCTCCTCCATGCTGGCCATCTTCTGCAGCCATTCCCACTCCTCCCTGGAGAACAGCAGACAGACACGGGCTCAGGGCTGACCTAAACACGCAGTCCCGACGAGAGCTGTGTTTGCTTAGCTCTTCCACCCCACGTGGTGCAGCCACCACAGGGGACGTGGGAGCTGTGGTGGCAGCAGGGGGACCTCGGCTTTCTCCAGCCCTAGGCAGGGCTTGGCAGGGACGGGGCTGAGCGGTGGTGCCACACCGCTTCCTCGAGCCCACACGCAGGAGGCAGCAGCCACGAGTGCTCTTGGGCTGCACAAGGCAGAGAAAAAGACCAGGTGCCCCCCGAGCCCCACCTGGAGATGTTGGGGTTGGAGCGGATCTTCACGTGGCACAAGATGTTGGGGAGCTGCTCCGGCACCAGCACCCGGATCTGGTCCACGGCGCTGCAGAGCTTCAGGTAGCCCAGGTAGAGGCCCGGGGAAAGGGCATGGCTGCTCCGCTGGTGGTAAGCCAGCTTGTCCTGAGGAGACAGGCACGGCTGGAGTGAGCCAGCCCTCGCAGCGGGGTGCCCTTCGGCCCTCGTGCCGGAGGCAGCAGCGTTCCTGCAGGCTGGGCTCTGCTGCTCCTGCCAGCTGCTGCCCACAGCCAGGACCAGACTTTTGGCCGCAGGAGCTCTGCCTTGGCTCTCCCAGTCCCACGGGAGTGCTGGCAGCGCCACCGAGCACCCGCTGCCAGGCGTCCAGCCCTGTGTGGCACCCCCTGCCACTGCACAGCCCCGGGGCAGGGAAGGACAGGGAGAGGAAAAACAGCGGTGGAAGAGCCGGAGGGGTGTGAGGGACAGCCCCAGTGTGCTGGCTGGAACCAGTCCCCGTGTCCCCGGCCCTCTCGCTCAGCACCTGCACGGAGATGAGCAGCGTGTCCAGGGCAGTGGGCTCCTCCGGGGACGACACGGACTTGCGGCTTGTCTGCAGCTTGCAGATGGGAACCCAGCGGACACTCTCGAAGGTCTGGTTGGTCTTCACCTCCTTCAGGGTGACGATGAGGATGTTGCCCTGCTTGTCTTTGATGGGCTCAAAGAAGACCTGCCCCAGGTCCTGGATGCCCAGCAGCCCCTGCATGCCGGGATAGGGGACAGGAGAAAGGTCAGGGGACACCACGCTGCCTGCTGGAAACCTGGCAGAGCACCCAGTGACAGTCCCCAGACCCTCCCCGTGGGCACCTGGGGACCCAACGGTGACAGCAAGGTGGGGGCTGCGGCTGGCCCAGCTGCAGCCTGGTGGCACAGAGAGGGCAGAACAAGGGGTTTGCCCAGCTCCAGCACATCTGTGTGCTGCTTGCTCCCAGAGGAGCACCCCCAAAAGTCACTCTGTGAGGCAGCAGGGGGACAGGGACCCCCCCACACTCACCTGCATTTGCGAGATGGCCAGCAGCATCTTGAAGCGCGTCTGCAGGATGCAGGAGCAGGACGACTGGGAGACGGTGACGCACTGCCGCAGCCACAGGATCTCGTCCCACATGCACGACACCTGCAGCACAGCCAGGGGTTGTCACCGCCGGCCGGGCTCCCCCAGCTGCCTGCTCACACCGGGGGGGCTCTGGGGACAGCCGGTCCCTTTCCCCCTGAGCTGGGCGAGGAAGGTGCACGCACACACACCGCTTTCAGCAGCAGGGGGGCCGTTTCTTACACGCTCCCCTGCCCGAGGTGCCTTCCTTTCTACTAGGAGGGACATTTTCCTGAGTTGACTGGAAGAGGTTTCAGCCAAGAGGTGGCTTCCCTTAGTACACCAGGACCATCTGAGCTGCTGCCTGCCCTTCCAGCAAGTCAGCCGAGACCCAGGCAGCAGCGCCCTGCACGTCCTGCTCCGCGGGGCAGAGGCAGCACCCCCCACACGTAAGGGTTGCAATGGAGATACTCCATGCATCAGGACACCCCTGGAGGACACGGCACTGGCAGCCCCATCTAAGCAGCATCAGGACATGCAGCACAGGGCCTGGGGGCTGCCTACCTTGGTGAACCAAAGAAAATCCTGCATGAGCAGGCACGAGTAGGTGTCATCGATCTCCACCACCGGGATCTGGTCTTCGTGGGTCACCAGGATGTTGTCGTCCTTGTAGAAGATGGCTGTCAGGTAGAGGCCCCTGCGCGGAAGGGAAGACGGGCCGCAGGGTCACCCCTGGCCGCCAGCTTCATTTCCCAAAGGGTTTGTCTCTGGAAGGCAGCGGAGATGCCCCGTACGGGTACACAGCTTGGCCGGTCCAAACGGAGATGTTTGATTTCTGAGTGATGGGACTGATCCCCACTGACAGCGTGGGCTCGTCCCAAGGAGGGACCCACCCCAAGCACCCGCAGCCCTGGCTGGGCAGCCCTACATCCCTGGGGGGCGAAAGGCTCTGCGACACCCCCCCCTCCACGAGGCTCTCACCGCTTCAGTGTCTTGAGGAACTTGCTGCCAGCGTGGAAGAGGTGCTTGAGGCTCTTGGAGACCGAGTGCTTCCTGCTCTGGGGCTGGTTCTTGCAGGGCTCTGGGAAGTGGAGAGCAGAGGGTGCTGCGGCGTGACCCCGTGAGCAGCGCCGGCAGCCTGGGGGGAGGCGCTGGGGGCTCCTCCGGGGTCACTGCACGAGCTGCCCCCCTGCTCATCCCATTCCTCCGTGCCACCTCAGCTCCTTGTGCCTCAGCAGGTGACCCCCCTGAGCCCTGGGGACCAGGGGAGCCCCCCGGGACCGCAACGTGCTGCAGACTCACCGTGGCACACGCAGTGCTGGTGGACAGTCTTCACCTGGCCCAGCAGGTGGTCCAGAGCTTCAGCCTGGCCCCTGCGCCGCGGGGCCCGGCCGTCGTACTCCCGCCAGTCTGCAGGGACAGAGCCACTGTCACCCCCCGACACCCCTCTCCATGGCTCCCCACCCCACGGCACGGCACCTCCCGGCACCCACGGCAGAAGGTCCCAGGGCCTTCGGCACCTAAGGGGCTTTGGAAGAAGCTCTGTTTTGTGCCCCTGTTCCCAGCCCGCGGAGGATCCCCACAAGCACCTGACACAGCATCTCCCCGTCCCCCAGAACCATCGCCACGTGCTGGGACCGGCTCCGGAGCCACCAAGTTATTTCAGACCTGGGAACCGCAGCAGATCGGGGAAACTACAACACGGCCCCGCCATCCTCCGCTAACCAGCAGGGCCGGGGTGTGTGGGGGGCACTTTTGGGGCCGTGCCCAGGAGCTGCCCCGGGAGCAGTGGTGCCCCAGCATGGGGCAGGGAGAACGGGGCCAGGAGCTCGCCGAGGCCTCCGGCCACCCCGCAGTGGGGGTACGACGGAGGTCAGGAGCAAGGCCCCGCCTGCTGCTGCCGCTCTTCACCGGGCTGAAAAAAATAAAATTCTTTCCAGCGTCTTCCCTGGAGCTGCAGCCGTGTCCAGGTGAATGCGAGAGCGGAGCTCACCCAGGCAGACACGCAGCCAGGCCCTCCTGCCAGCCTCACCCCGCTACACGGCGGCGGCAGGAGCGGCACGGGGCCGCCGGTGCTTTCACGTTAGCTTTACGTTAATTGCTTTGAACACCCCCTGTCCTGCCTGCTGCTCTTTTCCATGGAAAGTTCAGCCCTGTTAACTTTGGCTGGGGCTTGCCACTATTTTTAGGAGCTTTAAAAACACCCGGGGAGGTGCCTGGCCGTTCTGCTGGGCCAGGCAGGGATCTCTACCGAAGGGAGAAATATTAATGGGGACAGAAACAAGAAAACTTGGTCCTGTCTGCTCCCCGGGAGCTGCACTTGGGATCTCTGCACACAGAACAGGACCGGTGTGGGACCGCAGAGGGGCTTTAAGGGTGTAAACGTGAACCACACCGCTGCCAGGGCCGAGCACAGCCAGCCTCACACAACACACGGGTGGGCTCAGGCGTGCAAACGGGCTCGTGTGTCTTTCCGTGCAGGTGCTGCAGTGCCCGAGCGCTGGCACCTAGAGCTGCACTCGGTGTGGATGCACCCAGCCCTGGTCGCGTTTCTGTTCTCCTGCTTTCAGCCACACAGCACCTCGGTGGGCTCAGCGCCCCTGGGGGCACGCAGGGCCGCTCACGAGGTGCAGGATGGTGCCCGCCCCGCAGGACCCCTGCCCCAGCCACCGCCACGGCTCTGCCTTGCAGCCCCAGCCTGGTTCGGGTCGGGTTTGAGCCCCGAGGGGTCAAGCTAGGGCATTCCCCCACTCTGCTCCTCAGCACATGCCAACAGAGATTTTGCATGAACTCTGTTGTTCTGGGGCAGGTTTCATTACCTGGGAAGGACAGGCCCCTCCAAAAAGCTGCCCCATGCTAAATTACAAAGCTCTGCTAAAGACGCAGGGATGGTTTTCCTTCCTACAGAGACGGTTTTGTAGCTCAGAAAGCAAAACACCCTCTGTCCGAGCTACCTTAGGATCAGCTGGTCCAGGTGGCCTAAAACCTCTCCAGCCTTTACCAGGCATCCAGGTTAATTTCAGGCTGATAAATCTGGCAGAGCTCCCAGGGGCTGGAGACAGCATCCCCCAAAGGGCAGTGCTGATGGCTCTGTGTACGAGCCCCGCACCTCTGCCACCGGGCACAGCCACCCTGTGGGGCCCGAGACCCACCTGCAAACCCTAAATATCCAGCTCTGAACCTGCCCCTGCCCCAGGGGCCATAACGCCCCATCCCAAAAGCTCCCAAGCCCACCCCACCCCCATCCCACAGCTGGGTGCCATCTCTCAGCTGTACTTACTGGAAGGGATGGCGAAGGGGGGCACTGAGGCTTGGGGGGGACCCCAGCCTTTCATGTTGTAGGCAGACACCTGGACGTAGTAAGCTGTGCCCTGCGAGGGGGGTAAGGCACACTCAGGAGGCAGGTCCCTCTCCCGGCTCGGCGTGCAGGGCAAGGAGGTGGGGGGGAATCCCAGCACGCCTCGAGGAGCACAAAATGCGACCCCAAGGCCCAGGCTACGGGCTCTGAGCCCCTCACCCACCCTCCAGCAGCAATGCAGGGGTGATGGATGGGCTCGGGTGGTCTCCCTGCCCAGGGCTCCGCACTGCCACGTGTCTGGGCTGCAGCACCGCTGCCTTGCCCAAGTCCCCCCCACCACACAGAAGGGTTCTCCCTGCTCCTCAAGCCTGCAAGTCCCTCCCTCCCTGCCCGAAAGCGTGGGCGCAGCACCCCCTTGCCTGCACCCATCCCAGCCCCTCCCGGTCCCCCCACCCAAGCCCCCTTCCTGCCGCTTCCCCCTTGCCCACTGCCATCCCACCCACCTGCCCCACGTGCAGGCTCTGGAGCGCAGCCGTGCCCTGGGAGCTTTCCCCCCTCCCCTGCTCCCCCAAAGCCTGGACCCCCCAGCTCACCGACGTCAGCCCCCGGATGGTGAAGTGCAGGCTCTTCAGCTTGTCCACCACAGCCTCCCCCAGCAGCGGTGAGAAGGTGGGGGAGCAGCTCCACTCCACTGGAATGAGAGAGGCCCCAATGTGCCCCATCCCCAGGGTCGGACCGAGCCACGAGGCGGGGAGGGACAGGGAGGAGGAGCAGACCTAGTCAGGGGACCCAGCCAGGCTAAGCAAGCAATGGGCCAGGACTTAGTGGTGCCTGATGGGGGGGAATTCTCCCAGAAGCATAAATATCTGGTTTAAATGGGTGAAGGCACCCTCTGGCTGGTGGCTCTGCCATGCCGTAGTGTGACAGCGCCGTGCCACAGCTCAACAAGGGCTCGGCACGCTTGCAGCCCCAGCGTGCCGGCACGGTGTGCACAGGGCAAGCGCCCCACTGCATCCTGCTTGCACACCCCGGGTGCTGGCCGTCACTGTGTGCTCAGCAACGGCACAGGGATCCCAGTCCTTACCCTTGTATTTGGTGACAACGGCCGAGTTGACACTCAGGGGCTCCCAGAAGGTCACCTGCACCGAGGAGCTGCTGGCCACGGAGAGGTGCACGTTGCTGGGGGGGTCCGGCACTCCTGGGGACACAGAGCACAGGGCACTGCTACAGCAAGGACGGTCACTCCAAACCCCGCAGCATCCCCTCCCATGCCTCCCTTGCACCCAGGGGTGCGTCCCCAGGGTGCTTTCCCCCGCACCCACCCATACTGCAAGGCTGCAGGGTGTGGGGTCCCCGGCAGGCTCCGGTGTAGCCCCGCGCCTCCTCCCCGACCCACGCACAGCCCCGCTCCTGCCCCAGCCCTGCTTCGGGCACTCACGGGCGTGCTCAAAGCCTGCCTTCATGCGCTTGTACAGCCGGTATCGCCACTCCCAGGCCTTGAGCTGCTTCTCTTTCTCGGAGCAGTCGGCGTTGGGCGCCTCGTTCACCACCTGCGCCGTCAGCTCGTTGACGCGCTGCTCCGCTTCCCGCAGCAGCGTGGAGAGGTGCAGCGAGCGGCTCTCCAGGCTGACAACTGCTGGGCAGGCACAGCCAGGGTCAGGGGTGGGCAAGGCAGAGGGATGAGAAGGTGATGAGGAGAAGGTGGTTAGAAGGTGATTAGGGGAATAACTATCTTTGGGGCCAGGCTCTGCTGGCTCCAAATCCCAGCCCTGAGTCCCCGTCCTCGCTGCAGTGCCCTGCTTGCAGGGACAGGGGAGCTCCCCAGTGTGTGGCTGGGCAAGCAGGGAGCAGGGTCCGAGCTCCTCTTCCCACCATCATAACCCCCCCGGGTTTCCTGCTCTGAAATGTGGATCCAGCACCATTCCCAGCTGCCCCATGGCACACGCAATAGGCTCTGCTGCCTGAGCAGGAGATATGGGTGCTGCACAGCCTGCTCCAGCCCACCACACACGCGGACTCCCAGGAGGCAGACGAAACCCCCAAGGTGACGAAGGCATCGCCACTGTCCTTGCTGTTTCTGCCCGCCCTCCAGCCAACTCACAGTGCGGGCTCTCCTTTGCTCCTGCCTGCAGCAGGGCCCTGGCGATGGGAGCGTTGTTGGTCATGATGGCGATGTCCAGGGGCAGCAGCCCCTCGCTGTTGGGGGTGTTGAGGTCCAGCTCCTCGGGGCTGTACTGCTTCAGCAACTCCTGCACCCGGTCCAGGTCCTGCAGCTCCACGGCCTCGAAGAGAGCAGCATTGCTCTGGAACTGGACGGAGGGAGATGCGCCGGTGAGCTGGGCATGGAGTGCTCCTTCACCCCACCCCAGCACCCCACCAACCCAAACTGGGCTTGTGGATGTCCCCAGAACCAGGGGCTCAGGAACGTCAGTTCTTGCAGACACAGATGGGTGATGCTGAGCAAACACCCTGACCCCAGGCAGCTTCACCTAATGCACACCCCACCCGTCCCCCTCATCCCCGGCCTCAGCGTGGCTGGAGGCACCGGCGGGCACCGACCAGGTAGGACTTGCGCAGCTTCTCCTTCTCGCCCCGTCCCGCCAGGCTGCCCTCATCAAAGGACGTGTAGTTGACCCGGAACTTCCCCGAGAGGTTTCGGTAGAGCCTTTTGGCCGCGTTCGGCGAGGAAGGGCCCGGCGGCTTCCTGGCCTGCGCCAGCTGCAGGTCCCGCATCTGCTGCGTCATTTTGGGAGAGGACGACCTAGGGGGGGAGAGGGGACAGTGAGTGACAGGCTGGTGGGATGTGCCGGGAAGGCAGAGGAGGCAGTCGGCAGCTTCAGGAACGGGATGTGAGCCAGGAGAGCCAGAGTCACTGCCCTGCAGTGCTGGGACAGCGCCAATGCAGGGGGCTGCACATGGACACCGGCGCCAACAAGGAATCTGTTGTCATCAGCCAGGCCAGCACCTCCTGATCACAGTTGCTGGGCCTTGAGGGGTCCCAGTGGGCTCCCCAAAACCCTGCAGGTGAGATTTTCCCCTCCAGACCCTTGAGCTGGGATGGCCACGGTTGGTGCCGCACTCCGATGCTCTGCATCTCCAGTGCTCATCAGCATCCCTCAGTGCTCGTCTGTACTCGCTTTTCTCAGGGGCCTTTATTCCAGCAAAGGAAACCCTCCGAAAGCAAAGTGAGCATGGGGAACGGACAAAAGTCTGTTCCTAATGGCACCAAGGAAAAAGCCAGGCCCCTACAGGGACTGTGCGAATCCCAGCCTCCCATGCAACGGGGACCCAGGCTGTTGAGTCACTCCTCAGCCTCTGAACCTTGGCCCACACTAATAAAGTTAAATGATCTTTTCTCCACTGTCATTTTGACTTCCTTCTTTAAGCAGACATGACAAACACGCCCAAGTCCCCAGGAAACCTGGCGCCTTCTCCCTGCCTCTCCCTGCAGCCGGGACCCCACATCCCCAGCAGCACCGGGCCCAGGTCCCCGACTCGGTGCGAGCGCGGCGGCGTGGGGCCCATGAGCCATCGGCTGCAGGACCGAGGGTTTTCTCTGGCATCAAGCATCTGATCCCCTTGTTGCTGTAGCCCACGGCACAGCCCCCCTTAGGGGGCATCAGGTCTGAAGAACATTTAGAGCAACCGTGCCTCACACCATTTCTCGCAGTTTTGACCTCAGAGCCCAGTGGGTAAGGCCGGATATCCATGGGCAAGGTCTTCCCCAAGAAGATAAATAACAAGAGAGGAATAAGCATGACAAAAGGCACGGCAGTTGTCTAGAAGGCAAGGCCAAAATGGTACTGCGAAGTTGTGACGGTGCTGATGATGGATATAAGGCCGTCATCGGAAGGCAGGATATTGATAACAGCTTCGCTACGTGCTCTTCATCGCCCTGATTTCACACCAGGCACAGCGGGCTGCAGAAGTCCTGCAAGGATTTTACCTTTCATTACCATGATGCTTAAAAGCAGCGATGGTGGGGAGCTTGGCTCCTGCCAAGGAGATGGGTTGGGTTGGCTCCCACCTCACCGGCTTCTCCCCATGGATTTAGGGGCTCCGAGCGTGACCCAAGCTGCAGTGCCTTGGGTCTCTCCTGGGACGGGTGCTACCGGGACGTCGGGCCTCAGGGACCAGGCACAGACTGGGGACACCAACCACGTGAGGGGACCAGCTGAGGGCTCCTCCAGCCCTGGGCTTGGCGAACACAAGACCCTGCAGCTCTGTGGTCAGCGGTGGGTGGAAATGACGAGAGAAAGGCCACCCATGTCCGTGCTGGCATGGGGCCCTGGCAGGGAGGGTCAAGCAGGTTTGGACCAAGCCTGAAAAGCCAAGCGCAATCTGATGTTCTTAGGAAAGAGCAGTAGCTGGCTCGAGAGATTCTCGAGCAAACCCTCGCCTTTTCTCCAGTGTTTGAAAGCTCCCCACTGCACAAATCCCCCTCTCCACCGCCAGCTGCTCCTCCGAGGTCAGACAGCCCCGCTCGCAGGCTCGTCCCCTGGCTGCCCTGTCCTCCCGTTCCCTTCATCCAGGGAGGCAACGACGCTCTCCCACGCCAGGAGAGGAAGACCCCAGAAGCACCTCTCCACTTTAGCTGCATTAAACCCTGTCGCAACAGATCCCCGCCGCTGCAGCCACGCCTGCGGAGCCAGATTTTGGAAAGAATGGCTCTTGGGAGCTAAAGCACCTTTTTTCTGCCAATTAAACTACATGGCAAGTGACCCAGCACAGGCGGGCTGCACAACACCGAAAGGGTAGAAAGAGAGGAGACACGGAGAAATTTCTCACTGCTTTCCCTCATCCGATTTGCTTCTAATGAGCAGTGGAGAGACGGAAATTATTCAGAGCTCCACAGTGAACGTCTGTCTATATTAAAGCGGCTGCCCCCGAGATAAAAGAGCTCCCGGCCCTGTGGTCATGAGTCATCTGGGCTCACCGAGACAGCCTTGATTTATCTAAGAGCTAAACTTTGTGGTGGAGCAACTGATAGCTGAAAGCAACACCCGCAGCCGCCGTGCCCTGGAGGTACGAGCAGCCGACACCAGCTCACCGGCAGCTGAGCCCGGTCCTGGGGGCACGCGGCGGGAGGAGGTCAGGGCCACAGCAATTAGTTCCTCTGCCTTTCTGGTGCAGCTTAGCTCAATTTCTCCCAGCTGCAATCAGTTCTTGTTGCTAATTGCCGACCTACCCACCGCAGCAGCGCCTCGCCGGCCCCAGCTTTTCAGCTTCCCGGCCGCAGGATGTGTGGACGGCAGCTCTGCGCTGCTCGAAACCCATGGGCAAACCCCAGCAGCGCGGCGAGCCCGGAGCTGGTTCTCCAGCCCTCGCCCGCGTTACGCCCGGAGAAGGCTGAGGTGCTGCTAAAAGATACCTCGGGGCTGCCCAGACCCCTCTCGCGGAGCTGCTGCGATGCTTGAGGATGGATGTGCGCAAGACAACTTCATTCGATCCCTCTCCTCTGTAATGAACACAGGCAAAATCACTGGGTGGTTTACAGCGCTGTGGTTTCTGCATATTCTGGGGTTTTAATGCTTCCAGCTCTGCAGATCTTGGCCCAGTAAACAGTGTTAATAATTGTTGTAATTATATCATTTTAAGTGCATTTTGTTTAAGGGCGTAGGCTCCCCGAGGCTCCAGCAGAGAACCAGTCCGTGTCGGACAGGGCTGCAAGGAGCCTGCCCGCCCCGAGCCCGGGGGCACAGCCAGCTCCACGCACCCCGGGGGGCTGCGCCCACCCCACCGCCACGCTCCTGTCTGGGGGGGACAGGCGGCTGTCACCTCCGGGAGCTGCTCCCCGACACTGGCAGCTCAACACGGCAGAGAGAGAAGCTGCGGGGGCTTCGTGAACAAGACTATTTTTTTTTTCCCTTTTGGAGCCCGAAAAAGAGGCTGAGAGGTGTTAATTCTTCATAGGAATGAGCTGGCTTGGGGTGGGGAAGGGCTTAATGGCTTTGAGGTAAAAGAGGGTAGTTTTAGATTAGATATGAGGAAGAAATTCTTTACAGTGAGGGCGGTGAGGCACTGGGTGCCCCAGCTGTGGGTGCCCCATCCCTGGCAGTGCCCAAGGCCAGGCTGGGTGGGGTTTGGGCAGCCTGGGTTGGTGGGAGGGGTCCCTGCCCACGGCAGGGGGTTGGAACCAGATGGGCTTTAAGGTTCCTTCCCACCCAAACCATTCTGTGATTCCGTGAAGAGAGCAAGGACTCCTTGCAGGGCTTCTGGTGGCTTCGCGGCATGGGGAACACCCTGGTGTGGACGGCCCTGTGGTGTCTCGGCACCAGCTGCCAGGGCTGCCTTCCTGACCCTCAGCCCAGTTCAGCTCGGGGTCATCCTCTGAAGGAACAGGCAAAGCCCAGGAGGCGCCTGACAGCCAGCAACCAGGGCAAGCCCAACCCCACCTGGGCAACCTCGCCGGGCAAACCCAACCCAATCTGGGCAACCTCACCCCGAGCTGGGAGCTCGCATCAAGGGATCAGCCGGAGAGCTGCCCGAGGACAGTGGCGTGCAGGCTCCACGCTCAGCCTGGGGGCTTGGTGCGTGCGCCCCGCAGGCGAGCGCACGGCGTGCTCAGCGCCACTCGGCCGCCCGGTGCTGGCCTGCAGCACCCGCTGCAGCCCGCAGCAAACACCCACGTGCCTTTTGGCCCCTGCGGCCACGCAGCAGAAATGCAGCTTCCAGCACGGAGAGGAGCTGCCGGCGCACTCGCATTTTCCACTCCTTTCGCCCGAGCACAAGCAATTTTTCAGGGCTGGGGAAACAGAGGACGGATCCAAACCGGAGCACGAGTAGGGAAGCTCTTCCAAGCAGTGGGATTTCATAACCCACCAAAAGGCACGCTCAAACCTAGGACAAAATTCCGCGCTTGGCATCCCGGCACAGCAGCACAGCTCGTGGGACCAGCCTGCACATCAGCCACCCGCATGGGGAGGATTTCCCCAACAGGGACCGCAGAAACTCCTCCGAGCTCCAGCCCCAATGGCAAAGGTGCTCCCCCGGATGCTGCCAGGCAGTCTGCAAGCACTGCTGCTCGTCCCGCTGCCCAAACCCGTGGACGCACAGAAGGTGCTTGCTGTGCAGGACGCGGCCCAGAGGCATTTAAATATTGTGCAGACGGTGGGTGGCGACCAGGTCGTGCCAAGACGGAGCAAAACCACTGCACAGCGGAGCACCCACAGAGGCTGGGCAGCTTTCCTGCAGCTCCTTCACCCCAGTACCTGTGGCTGGCCGCAGCCGTGCTGCCCAGTGCCTGCCGAGCACCCGCCAGAGCTGGCACGTGCCCCAGGCAGAATTTCTGCACCACGGAAGCATCTGCGTGTCTGGAAAATGCACTTGCTTATTGAAACCTGGGTCCAAGGCAAGGCAACAAACCAGATCCAGGGCTTTGTTTGTTTCCTACAGATTTTCTCTCTTTTTTTTTTTTTTTTTTCCCCACTTGGCAAACCCGCTGGGTTTTGTTTTGAATGGAGCCGAAATGAGCATGCCTCTTTTGTTTAGCAATAACAACTAACTTATATAGATCCCACTCCTGCCAGTACATTTTTGTTTGAGCTCCGGAAGCCCAGTGCTATTAGCCCAGTGTCAGGAGGAGCGGTCGCTGCACCGCACCCAGGCTCGGGCAGGGTGTCCCGAGCACCAGAGCCTTGCACCTCTGCCGGGGACTCACCGAGGGTGCAGGACGGCACCAGTCATGCCTCGCCGGGCAGGCTGTCCCCCACGCCAGCAGACTTTTGTGTCCCTTGGGGAACACTTGCACGGGGAGCTGAGCCGCTGCAGCACCTGGCGAGGACACCCTGGGACCTCCTACAGCACACACACTGATTTTGGGAGAGATGGAGGCTTTAAGAAGCCGAGAAAGGTTTGGAGCCAGCTGAGGAGATCGCTTGCAGAGACCTCCCATACAACGCACCATTTCTGCCGTCCGAGCAGCGCATTTGCAGGAGGAAGGGAGCAGAGGCACTCAAGCAAATTCTGTCTCAACACAATAAAGCTGCTGCTTCTTTTTTTCTGTTTTATTTATTTATTTTAATTAAACATTCAGATCGGGGGGTTTTAAATGAGCCCAGAAGGAGCCTGTGGCTCAACTCCTATTTAAGTAGGACTGAAATTAGCCTTTCAGTTCCTTGGTCATCCCCGAGAGCCTTCCATCACGGTCAGGACCGCAGCCACATGAGTGCTGCAGGCTCCAGGTGCCATCGCTCTGGCTGTGCCCGTACCCACGTCGCCTCCTGCACTGCTCCTTCCCCACCTGCACACACACGGCGCAGGCAGCAGCCCCACGGCACTGGGATGCCTCCCAGTGCTCCTGGTTGTGGAAGGTCTGCAGCAGAGGGCTGTAGCTACACTGCCAGCACCGCACGCACAGCCCGTGAGGCATCAGCCCGGAGCTGCTGTACGGAGCACGGGTGGCACGGGTGGCACGGGTGGCACGGGATCCCCTCGCGCCCAGAAAAATCTGCGTTTCCGCTTCGGTGCAACTGCATTTCCATGGGGATCGAGCCAAGTGGGTGCGTGCTCTGCTGCCCAAGGGTGGTGCTGCCTGTAGGGGCTCACGAGCTGCTGCCCGGGGCGTGGTGTCCCCCTGCCGCCCACGCTGCCTGTCCCCCCGTGCAGACAGCCCCGGTCCCGTCCCCGCGGCGCAGCACGGGCAGGCAGGGCTGCCCGCCACGGTGCTCGGTCCCTCCTGCCTCCCAGCGAGCGCAAATACTCCTCGCTGTGCTCCGGCAACGCCGGCCTCTAATTGCTGCTTGACATTAAGCATCTGAGCAAGGAAGTCTTGGGTAAATGTTCTTGCTATGGGAACACGCAGTGCTGAGTCTCTTTAATTACATTGTTTTTGTTTGGCTTTTTTTATTAGTTGTGCTGTGGCTTCCCCTCCCTGACAGGCCGGAGGAGCGCACGCTAAATATGGCTGGGTTTAGAGTCCGCGGTGAAACCCGAAGCTCGGCACCAGCCTGGCTGGACGCAGGCAGGGTGACGGGGGGATGCATTCCAGCCGCCGCGCACGGCTCCGGCCACGGCCAGCGCCGCGCTGCCCTCGGCGGGCTGGGGCAGCTCCGGGCTCCTCCACTTGCCCTGCAAAAACGCGTCCCCCACCTCCCCGCTCTCCCTCGCCCGCTGGATCCTGCCGGGAACACATCGCGGCCACGGCCCGCAAGCCCCGGGGGCGCTGCCAGCAGCCCCCGGCCCCACTGCGCCCATCACGTCCCTGCGGCGGCGCGGAGCGGGTGCCGCACACCTGCCTGCCCCGTGGATTGCCCCAAGGGCGAGGGAGCCCTCTGCCCACCAGCCGCGCTGCTTTTCATCTTCCTCTGCCCCCCTTGTTATTTTAAAGGCATTCCAGAGGATGCTGTCAGGCTTGGATGTGGTTTGGTTGGGTTGTTTGTTTTCGTACTGGAGGTTTTATGATCGCGTTGGGAACGAGCCCTAATTGAGCTGCAATTCGAATTGCAGTCCGTGGGTATTTGTTTCATTTTTGGAAGGGCTTAAACTGCAGCACAGCTTAGGCTGGAGAACGCATTTGGTTTTAACTGGAACCTGATGGGGACAGGGCTGAGCAGGACGGGCCTCCCCGAGCCATGACCGACGCGCGCCGGGGAACCCCGGCGGCACCACCAGCCCTGCAGCCACCCAAAGCCCGGCCAGTGCCGGGCCAGGAGGCTCACGGCGGCCCTGCAAACCTCGGCGCCCTCGTGTCTGCCCAGCTCCCCCGGGCTCGGGGCACCTCCCTGGACTGGGAGCTGCCTCTAGACCTAAGCTGCTCGCAGAGACAGGGCAGCAGAAGCAGGCAGGACCTAAAGGTCAGCGCCCAAACTGCCCTTCATGGGATCTACGTCGGTGTCAACTTCTGCTGACCGTGCCCCACGCCGACTGCCAGAGCTAACGGCTCAGCCCCAGCACCCAAAGCGTGCGTGACGCTGCTGGCACACACAAGAAACGGGACCTTTGCAGGTAGGGACAAGAGGACAGGCAGATCCCCGAAGCGCGGGGGGAGCGGCCGAGCACCTGCCCTGCTCTGCAGCAGCACCTTCCTCACCTCTCGCAGGGTGTCCAGATGCTGGAGCAGGACGGCAGCGCTCTGGAAGACGCCCCGACCCACTGGCACCATCCCGGCTAAATCCGACTTCCGCATGTCAGGAGCGGATGAAGAGCGGGGACTCACTGCCTGTTTCAGGAAGAAACCCTATCCCTGCGCGGCCTGCCAGGAACAGGCACCGCTCTGTGCCACGGATGCATGTGTGCAAACTCTTCTCGGGGGTATCAAATGCAGAAGCTGAGTCATACGACGCCTGGTCTCAAAGAGCACTGGAGGCAAAAAGAGGGGGGAGGAAATCTCTCTGTGGTGTCACTGGGCCCCAGCTAAGCCCCAACGGGAGCGGCACAGGGGAATGGGATGCTGAGATGGGGACGCTTAGCCACGAGGCCAGCACCCAGCCGCCCTGCTGGGAGGAACAAGAAGGGAGGTAAGGCCACGCTCAGCCTCGCCTGGTCCCGTCCCAGTCCTCAGCTCCCAGCTCCAATTCTTGGATGGGAGCGGGGCTGGAGGAGCCGCTGGAGGAGCCCCCAGCCCGCACGGGGTCCGCACCTTCCTCTGGGCACCGTACCGGTGAGAGATGGGGCTGTGGGACTGGGGTGGTCCACTGTGGGCCACCAGCATGTCCCCACGCCTCGGAGACACCCAGCAGCTGCTTCGTCCTCCGGCAGCGGCAGGCTCCGGTGTGTGCAGGAGGGGTGCTCTGCCCGGGTGCCACCCGCACGCCTCCTCCTGGCCCCGCAGCTCCCCGCTCTGCCGGGAGCAGCCTCCTGAGCTGCCCGCTGCCCTGCCCCGGGGCGCAGCCGCAGGGGCTGAGGCCGACGGACTCATCACAGCAGTGAGGAGGGATCAATTTGAACCCAGACCTGCGGAGGTGAAAAGCAAATCCTTTAACCTCCTGCGCCACCTTGTGCCACCAGGAAGAATACGCTGGTGAGGTCTGGCTCCGGTCGGAAACCACCTCTGCTCCCAGGCCATGAAATTCTAGAAAATTGGCCTAAGGAGGACTTCTGGAGGTCATCTCAGCTCGCTGCCCCACACCTGTGGCTGCTCTCTGCTCCCAGCCAACGCATCCACCCTTGAACCTCCAAGCCCCCAAGACGAGCTCCTGCCCCCCTGCTGGGGTGTCCCCGCTGGTGGAAGCCCACCTCCAGCCCATCGTCCCACCCAAGCCATCCAGCTAGACGGGGACCGAGCTGCTTGAGCGCGCCAAAGCTGCACGATGAAAACCAGCACCACTGGCTGAAGACTTCCAGAGCTGCACCCAAAGGGGTTATAAAAGGCAGGCCACAGACATTGATCTCGGCGGGGAGGAGGAGACGACGGCCAAGACACAATGGAAGAACAGACAAACGCACACACCCGGCTCCAGAGCTGCTGCCCAGCTGGTAAATGTTACTGGAGTCAGAAAACCCCTTTCCCGCTGGAAGGCGCCCAGCAGGACCCAGCCAGCAGCACCGGGCACGCTGGCCGCTGCCCACACCATGTCCCTGGCACCGCGACCGTGAGCGGCCACCCCCTTGGGGACGTCCCTGGCCTGCAGGCCAAGCGCTGCCGGTGGCGCACCCTCACGCACAGCTCCCTGCCCCTCACGCTCTGCAGCCCTTGCCAGAAATCACCCCACGATGGCACGAGCGGCGCTCGCCGGGGCGGCCTCACCGCCAGGCAGGAGCTTCCCAGCTCCCACCCCGCTCCGTCCTCCCTCGGGCTGCGGGGAGCTCCGAGATGCTCAAGCTCAGGACAGCAGAGCCTCCGGGGGAAGCTGTGAAGCCCCCAGCACGGCAGGTAGCTCTGCCTTCCACAAAAGAACAAAGCCAAACGCTGCAGCAATCACCAAGTGCCACCTCCGACCGCCAGGACACGCTCTCATGTCCAGCAGATGTGACCATGACCGCAGGGCACACCCGTGGGAGACACAAGGGTTACAAGCACCCTTTGCCAAGGCCTCGCGGGATGCAGGAACACAGGGAGATGTTCTCCTTGCATCACGCCTTGCCTCAGCTTCTCCTGGCTGCTGGAGCGTGGAGGAGGCCGTGCCGAGCAGCCCACGGGCACAGCACCCCGAGGTGCTCGGACGCCCTGCGCCATGCAGCTCCTCCTCCCGACGCTGACACCCACAGGGGCCCTGCCAGCAGCCTGGGCCTCAGCTTCCACCCGTGGAAACGGAGATAAAGACAAAGTCATCTCTTGCAGGATGCTTTGAGACCGTCTGATGAAGATCACCAAACCCTGCTGGGGTTCCTCACGGTCACCGCTCCTCACCCAGACCCCCAAGGGCAGGGACGTGGGGATGTGAGCCCAGCCCCATGCCCGCTGCCTGCGGGGTGCTCATTGCAGCAACAGCTCGCCTCTTCTGAGCTCTTCCGAGCATGCACGGCCATGCTTTCCAGAGGCTAACAACTTGACCAAATCTGGGTTGATTTCCACCAGGAATGTACCAGCCCTGCCAAATTTCAAGTCTCTTTTCCAAATCATGGAGGCACCAGAAGTCCTTAAACAAAGAGACGGAAAAAAAAAAAATAATAATATTGGCAAAGCTACCGTTTTTCCCCAACCTTCTGCTGAAACTTGAAAAATAAAAAATATATATAAAAAAAAAAAAAAAGGAGAGAGAAAGTTCAGCCTGAGGCAGAGTGAGCATGGAAAAATTCAGCCCCAACAGTTAAGGTCTGGCAAAGGTATAAGCAAACAAACTTCCACTGGAAAGCGTTGAACGGCCTCAACAACAAGCGTCTGCTGACTCTATCTACAGCAAACGTGTCGAGCAAGAGGTGCCCTCCTCGTCCCTGCCCCTCTGTGGCAGAGCACATGAGGATGTCTTGAGCACCAGCGCCTGCCCGCCCAGCCTGGCCCACCCCCGTGCTGGGGGTAATGTTACCGAGAACCGGCAACACCGTGCTTCCCCTCCTGGGGTGTCACAAGGGGCTCGAAGGGCTCCCGGATGGATGTGGCACAGGAAAGCCACTGGGCAGGGATGGGATGAAAGGGTTTTCCTTCCCCACTCTGCTCTTGGGGCTGATCTCTCAGATCTCCCAAAGCACTCGGCAGATCCCTGCTTACAGTTACCCCACGTGGGAGTTCTGAGCCAGGCCTGAATGACTCGGGCCCCTCCGTCACCGAGAGGCTGCAAACATCCGGCAGAGTTGGTGGCCCCGTGCCTGGTGGCCCCATTGCCACCCCTGGACCCCGCTCCAGGGACACTTTGCTCATCCCACCCCGGCTGAGGGCTGCGGGATGTGCCCAGCACCCGGCAGTGGAAGCAGCGTTTGCAGCAGCTCGGTCCCGGTGCAGCTCAGGGATGGCTCTGGCTGGCTGCTGGTGTTTCTCCTCCCGGTGGAGCAGCAGACAGCTCCTCCCTGGCACAGCAGGAGGACGAGGTGAGCGCACCCGTGGAAGGCAGCCTTGGGTCTGGCATCCTGCTCCAGACCTGCATCGTCAGCGAGGAAACCAGCCAAAGCCCAGCCCCAGCAGAACCTCCACATGGGTTCACGCGAAGTTCGCGAGGGGAGCTCTGCTCCACAGACACGGCTGCTGTGCTGCTTGCCGCGAGCCTTTCGGAGCGAGCAGGGCCAGGGTGGGTCCCCTCGGCAGCACCGGCCTCCTCCTGCACAAAGAGGCGAGTGCTGCGCGGGGCCACCCACCTCCGTGCTCACGGCGCTCCAGGAAAGACGCTCGCAGCCGAGGTTCCCTCGGACAGCCAGCGAGACACCGGGCGCAGACGGGGAGAGCAGGAGCATTAGCTAAATGTCACGCCGGCTTATCCGCAGCCAGCAGCAGCCTCCTGGCTTCCCGGGATTTGGCCGGCGGCTTCGCGGGATTTCGTTGCACGGAGAAAGCTGACGCGTGCCCCAGGCGCACGCAGCCGCCTGGCGCGGGCACGGGACGGGGACGGTGCTGGGCGCCCCCCAGACCCCCGGTGACCTGCTGCCCAAGCACCGTGCCTCTGCCCAGGGCCACGCTATGGCACAGACCGGAGGCAGAGAGGTCCCTCCAGCACCTCCCTGGGCTGTCGCTGCCCTCGAGGCTTTTCCAGGTGGCACCAGGTGACACCCAGACACAGCACTCCCCCGTGGCTTGTGCCTTCTGACGCAGGCCAGGCCTGCAGAAAGGTTCGAGCCTCCACCAGGCCACAGTCCAGATAACTCTACGGCAGGAGAGAGCACCCTCTGAGCCTGGTGCACAGTGGTATTTCAAGCCCAAACAGGCCACGTTTTAATATTACACCTGCCTGCACCTCCCCAGCCCCAGGAGTCACCCACCCACCTCCGCTCCTGCACCTCCTCTGACCAGGGTAACTGCCTCCTCCTCCCCAGGGGAGATGCTGCTGGGCAAGAACACTGCTCAGGGGAAAAAAATAGAAAATAAAATAATAATAATAAAAAAGACTTGCTTTCTAAAGCATCTGCTGCCCGGCCACAGCAGGCTTCTGCCATGCAAGACCCAGCGTGGAAACCTTAACATCAGTGCTCTTTGCAGAAGTGGTTGCACAAGGTAAAGCCTCAGTGTCGTATCCCAAACTTACAAAGCCTCTGGGCGAGCTCCATCTGGAGCTGCCAGCTCCGAAAGCTCCAGGCCAGCCCACAGCTTGTCCCTGGGCTGGGGGAATGGGATTGCCAGCAGAAGACCCCACGTACCGAGCATCCTGATACCACAGCCAGCTCCTTCATCAGTAGATCTCCTGAGAAAAGGGATCACTGGGATCAGTGGGATCATTGCTGCTGGGCTCCTTTTAAACAGCGGGAAGCCAAGGCACAAAGGGGGGCAGGTCTCACCCTCCGTGGCTCAGCAGGCCAGGAGAATCCGGGTCTCTGAGCCCCAGGCCAGCAGTTCATCCCCCAGCCCAGGTCACTTAG
Organism: Heteronetta atricapilla; assembly: GCA_011075105.1. Lineage (NCBI taxonomy): Eukaryota > Metazoa > Chordata > Aves > Anseriformes > Anatidae > Heteronetta > Heteronetta atricapilla. Next base: position 12,484,445 of record CM021744.1, read on the forward strand.
CAAGAGCCAGCACATCATTCCTCACGTGCGTTTCTCAGCGCTCGGAAGCAACGGACGGCAAATACAGAGCGTAGGCAGGAGAGATTTCCCTCCCAGCTGCTACCTGGTGAGCCCCTGCAGGCCCTGCTGGGATTCTTCCTGGGGGGACACCAACCTCTGGCCAAGCGTCTGGAGGGCTCTCGGGTGAAGCCCTGCCCCAGAGCGAAGGCCACGTGCAGGTTCTCATGACCATGGCAGCAGCTGCTGCCGAGTGCCCGTGTCCGCTCCGGCCAAAGCTGAACGTGAACCTTGCCTTCCCTAGCCCTGGAACTGGAAATTTTACCGGATCTGCACTATTTTGTGCTGCCCGCAGGGAAAAAACCTCCTTCGCCTTGGTGCAGAAAACCTTCATCCCTGTCGGACCCTCCCCATTGAAAGCACGAATAAAAGCAACAGGGGCAAAGTGGGATGGGGAGGGGAACGCCGCAGGATGCCTTGGGGTAGGCGGAGGGAGAACGGAGATGCCGACAGGGCAGAAAGGAAACTTGAAAGCGAGGAGAGAAGGGGAAGGTAACTGCTTCCCCCCGACCTCCAGCAGGCACGGGGCTCGGCAGCCGTGCGGGCCCCTTGGTCTCACAAAGCTCCTCGGAAAAGCAAGTCGGCAGCAGGGAGGTGGGTGAGAGGGATGGGTGTCAAGCAGTGGGGACGAGGGAGCGTGCAGGTGGCAGGAAGAGGTGGGGACAGAGCCCAGCACACCGAAGGGCCTGGTCCTCGGTGTCCCGGTATTCCGGGCTGCCTCCTGCCTCCAGTTCAGCCTCCCCACTGGATGCTGCCCATCTCGCCGGCATCCTGGCCAGCAGGTTCAACGCTGAGCTGGCACCGGGACAGGCTCTCCAGGAAGACAAACAAGAGGTTCCTGAAGCTCTGGCAGGCAGAAGCGCCTCAGCCAGAAGGAAGCCATCTGAGAGCAGAGAAAATCTGTGCAACGGGGGGCTGCCACCGTTGAAAGGACAAGGGAGGACGAGAAGTACTCAGCCCCTTGAAACAGCTGGCAGAAAGGACTGGGGAAGCAATGGCCTGCCTGGCAAGGCGAGGGTGCGTGCAACTGGATGGTGCACGTCCAGGCCACCGGTGAAAAGGGCCGGTGGAGGCCCTGCAGGACGAAGAGCATCTCCCACACCCCGTGGCAGAGACCACAGGCATCCGTCCTGCTTTGCAGATCCAGGCCGGGGGAAATGGCAAATAAATGATGAGAATTAAACGAATCGACTCGCCCCAGGCAAACGGGCTGTTTGACAGAAATCAGAATGCACTGGGGATAATGGGCATGCTGCACTGAGAAATAATCTTATCACAGCTTGGGGGTGTCAGCTACCAGCAGAGGGAAGTGCCCGGAACAACGCAGCGGCACAACACTTCAAATTTGTCTTTGAAATAAATGACATTTCCTCCCTGTGCTCCCAACGAGGCCGGGATCTGGCTGAGGGCTCTGGTCCCGGCCAGGGAGAACCTGGACATCAGTCTCCGAAAATTTTTCTCTGTCGCTTTACCAGAGGGTTCAATTTTTCCCCCCCGAAGCCATGTGAGAGAAACAAATGCAAGCTCATTGCCCCCGACTGCAGCCAGCTGGGACAAGCTGCTCCCTTGGTGGGTCCTGGCACGGGCCGGGGCCTCAGCTCGTGCCACCACCAGCACGGGGGGCAGCAGGGAAGGCAGCAGGTGACAGCGCTGCTCGCAGGGAGGAGCCAGCCCCTGGTCTTCTCCTGGTCCGGAGCTGCCCAGCCCCACTGCACCCCCCAGCCCAGCTCCTTTCTCTGTGCCCCGGCTCCTCCGCCCCTGCCAACGCGCCGCGGGCTGGGGACCGGTGGCAGCAGGGGCACCGGTGCCACCGCAGGAGGCAATGAGGCTCGAGCCTCTGTCTGTCTGCAGGTGACTCGCAGACAGCAAGGATAAAAAGGGATTTTATGTAAACGCATTATTCCTTTCAAATGTTTTCCTAAAGGTAACCCCAGCACTCAGGGAGCTATTTTGAAGGCTCGCCTGTCCCGTCAGCGAGTCCCTCAGACACCAGCGAGCCCCGTCCCCAGCCCCCGGGAGGCGAACCCCTGCTCCCCCGTGCCCACAGGCACGCAGACCGCAGCCATTCCCAGGGTGCCAGGACAAACCCGGGCTCTCAAACCACATCCCCCTGCACCCCGTGCTCCCTGCCAAGCTCCCCCCTCGCCCACAGAGGTGTCCTGGGCACTGAGCACAGCCCCTCCTGCCTCTCTGCCAGGAGTCCCCGCAGGCGGGGGACCTCGCCGGCTGGCTGCGGCTCCTCTCGACCACACTCAGCGCACATCCACGGGCGTCTCGGTGGCCTGACGTGGAGCTGCCGAGGCAGCAAGCATGGCTGTGCACAGCCGAGGGGGACCGAAGCCCCCCGGGCAGGGCCCTGCTGTCCACGGGCGGGCTGGCTCCGGGAGCTGCCGCGTGCTTGAGCAGACCACGAGCGTAGTGCCCGAGCCCGTTTCCACCCGGCTAATTCAATAAGTCCCTGCTAGCATTACTTCATACGGCAGAGAGGCTCCACAGCTATTAGGGGAATTGGGAACGGGGAGGGGGGGGTGCGAGGTGGGGGGGGGAGGAGCTGAAATGGAGAAGGGAGAGAGACAGGGAGGGTGGAGAGGGGGAAGCTAAGACAAGCAGCAGAACAAAACATCCCATAAATCATGAGGAGCTGCTGAAATACCAGAACAAATGACCCCATAGCTTGGCCATTGTTCCTGAGCGATGGCTTAAAGCGCTCCCAGTCAGACAAAGCGCCTCTCCTTTCATTTCAGCGCCGCGCCAGCCTGTCCAGGACCTGTGCTCAGCACCACCGAGCGGGGAGCCAGGACGGACGGCCAGGACCAGTGGGTTGGGGGGATGAACCCCCTGGAGGGCTGCGTGCCCGTGCCACCAGCGGGTACCCACATCTCTCCGCTTGCCCAGAGCATCTCTTGGCTTGCAGGGCTCCCACGTGCCCACACAGCACCCAGGCTCTGATGGGTTTTGCTGAACACACCAGGGGCTGTTGTTCCCTCTTGTTGCTCAGGATAGGACCCACTTGGTTGGGAAGAGAAGCGGATCCACATCTTCTCTTGAATGCGCAGTGCAAGTCAGGAGTAGGACCCCACGGGTCAGGCTGTGTTACCCAGAGCAGCACGGAGCCCTTCACGGCGCTGTTCCGCCCTGCCTCCCCAAAACTTGCTGAGAATTCACTTGGCAAAGAGACAACCAGCCAGCACAGAGGACTCAGGAAAGTCCTGAGTGCCCACGGACTGTCAGCTTGGAAACAGCACGAGGCCGTCGCATCTCTCCAGTCGGCTGGCACGGGAGCAGCCAGACCCACAGCAGCACCCACGCTGCCTGCCCACGCCAGTGGGCAGCCCCCACGGCAGGAGGCACCTCCCTGGCACGGCTGCGTTACAAAGGGGACAACACTGCCGTAGGAAATTCCGAATAACTTCCACGGAAGCACTTCCACGAAACTCCTTTTGCTTCAGAACTAAACCCACGATGCGGAGCAGCGTCACAGCAGGACGAGACCGGCAGCGACACGGCAGGTCCCCGCTCCGACCCGCGCTGCCGCCAGGCTTCTGCGCCTCCCTCTCCTTGGCCGAGGGGATGCGAGGGACTCGCTCAGCACCTTGCCAGGGGCTGAGCAGCAAAAACAAGGGGCTGGCCGCCTCCCGCACGTCTGACCACCAGACGACGGGCTCCTGCCAGCGCCGCTCCGGCAGCCTGCGGTGGGCAGCCAAGGAGCAGAACCGAGATAAGGGCCGGGGAAAGGAGGAATGCGCCGCATTTTTTCCTGAACCGCCGGGGGAATGGATCGTGGGGAGGCTGTCCAGCACAAAACATGTGGAACGGGGGGGGAGATAGGAACAGAGAGGGGGAAACAGAGAGGAAAAACAGGTGAGACAAGAGGATGGAAGAGGGAACACCGGAATGAGAGGTAGGAAAGGAGAAGGAGGATGCAAATGGATGCCAGGAGGACAAACTGCTGCTGGGTGCCTGAGCTGGAACGGCACGGGGGGCCAGAGGATCCCAGGCTCCACACGTGCAGGAGCGGATGCAAAAGCAGGTTGCAGCCTTCCTACGTGATTAAGGCTCACGTGAGAGAGAAACGTGGATCATTTCCGAGGTGGCACACACGGGAGAGGAGGCTCTCCCTTCACCTCGGTTCACCCTAAGGGGGAAAAAAGGATTGCTCGCGTTTCTCAGAGGGCTCTGCAGAGACACCGAGAAGTCTCCGCAGGAGCTGCCAGGTTTCTGCTTCTTAACCCCAACAGCAGAAGGTGTAGAGCTGCAAATAAAGAGTATTTTTGTCTCATGCCTTCGTGTTAGTTAGGGTTTGGAGCTCGATCAGTATCACAAACAGCGAGCAGAACAGCAACAAATCAGCCCAAGAATCCTTCCCTTCCTCCATTGCCAGTTTTTGCCTCATTTGGAGCTCGCGCCACTTCGGACATCCACGAGCCGTGGTGTGCGCCGTCCAGCACAGGGGATGAGAAAGGAGTCAGCAAAAACCGCCCCGATAAACACAGACACGAGCAGCCTCCAGGCCCGTCCCCTGAGCGCACAGGCTTCGCGCCGCGCGGCTCCCGCTGATGCACCGGCGTGGGGCTGCTGCAGCGAGAGCGAGCAGCGCCCTGCGGGGCCACGGCACGCTCGCCGGCCCTAACAGTGGGGACTTTGTGGCCCTGGCTTTAAAAAAAATACCCTAAAAAGTCTAATAATGAAGTATTTGCTTCAGTAAACAACATATGAATGAAATAAGTGTTTCCTCAATACGTCTCTTTTTCCCTGCCTTCTCTCCCTCCCCCCTAGCAATTTTTTTTAATAAGTGGAACTAACGAGACTGCTCTCGGTTGCTGCTGAGCTCAGGACAAGGCTGTGCTCCTCTCTCCTGCTATAGCACTGGAACGTGTGCCGGGCTAATAAAGCGTGCGTTGTGCCTGGCAGAAACGTGACCCGTGAGCACGGCTCGCCTGGTGGACGGGGGAGATGCTCAGGTGGGTGCTGGCACCCCGAGACCCGCGCCTGGGAGCATCCACACACGTAGGGGTGAGCAGAGCGGGCTGGCCAAGCACATCACCAGCACATAGCTGCACTTCCCAGCCCAGATTGCTGCCAGCACCCCGGGGACACGCCAGGCAGGGGCAGGGAGGGACAGGGAGAAGGGAAAAAGGGGAGGCTCAGGGATCTGCTGTCCCCATCCCGATGGCACCGCTCCAGGCAGGGGGCACGGTGTCAGGCGGGCACGGTGACACTGCACAGCTTCTCCTCTTCGTCCTCGGCTTCATCCAGCCCACCCGAGCACCTACTGGGAATGCTGGCAAAGTGACTCAGCTTGCCCTGCGTGGGGATGCCAGGTAAGGATGCTTTCTGCTGTGGCAGAGGAATGAGGAGTCGGACTGACAGTGTTTTGGCAGGAGTATCAGGTAGAAAACACTAATCCCTCCCCCAGACTGACAGCCAGCTTTTCAAAGCAATGGGTGCTGATGATTTAGTTCTTTTAATCTGTGTCTGCCTTGCAATGCAATCGGAGCGGCAACAGGTGGTGGCAGGTCTGTGAGGCCTTCCTTGTCTTCAGGCCTTAGATGGGCACGATTCTCAAAAGTTGCTGTTTTGGGAAACCAGATTTCACTGCCTTTCCATCCCCCTCCTACCTGCATGGGGTGAGCGAGGTCTCCGTCACCCCCAGCACAGACATTCCCCCTCTGCACAGAGGCAGGTCAAATGGCACAGCCGGTAACCTTGGGGTGAAGTTTAAATCCACGTGTGGCTGTGATGTTTGTGGGTGTTTGCCCCGGAAGCCCAGTTAGGCACCAGCAGGTCTGCCATGATCCAGTGTGCGTGTGGGACCGGGCACACACACCTCCTGCGCGCGTGCCCCGTGCAAGCTCGGAGCCCGGCAGCACGCCCGTCCCGCTGCTGGCAGCGCTCTGCGTCCCGTGCAGCTGCCCCAGGCTGCTCCTTGGAAATTTGGCTACGTGAGTTTCAAGACAAAGTAAATTCCTGCGCTGCTCCCGGGTCTTCACGGCAACGGGAAAAGCCTTGGCAGCCGAGCCGAGCACACTGAGCTGGCCAGGGAGCGAGCGGTGGACGGGCTCCTGGCCCCACTGCCACCAGCCCGGCTCCTCATCGCTGCCATCCCCCCGGGGCCACCCCATCTGCTCTGCCCCGCAACACGTCCAAAACCTCCTAAGGACCAGCAGCTGACAAGTCAAAGGCGATGGATCCTCATCCAGGGATCACTTGCAGGGCACATAAACGTCCCCCCAGCCCCGCGTCGTTCACTCTGCGAGGTGCTGAGCAGACTGACACGCCACAGACAGGCTCCCCGAGGAAAATGCTGCAGAGCAAGGAGAAACACAGCCCGACACGGTGGGGAAAAGCGGGATCCGGGGCGTTAAAGAGGCACCAAAAGGGAGAAAAGAGCCTCGCTGACTGCTCTGTGACGAACACAGAGAAACGCTGTTGGTTTTTAATGAGCTCCTTGCTTGATTTCCTGCTTGATAGATTATAAATTCACCTATTTGTCTAGCTGGAAGACTCAGAGAGGCTGAAGAACAGCTTTTCTGATGACATCGTTTCGGCAAGGGAAAGTTGCGCCGCTGGAGAAGAAAGCAATCTGTCACCAAATAGCTTAAATTCTCTGTCTGGCCTCATTAATACCTGTTTAGCTTTGATGCCTAACAAACCTCACAGATAGAGGAAGCCTTTGAGAAGGCCTCCGCAGCCTCACACGTAAGTGTTAGAACATACAATAAATGCCAGAAAGTTCTCCAAAAAAAGCAGGGAAAACGAAAACCAAACTCGACATTCTTGCAATTTCTAAGCATTTCTTTTTCTCTTTCTTCTTCTTCTTCTTCTTTTTTTTTTTTAAAGCCTTACCCTCGTTTATCCATCTAAGGAAGCGGAGAGCGATGCAATTTCCAGTTCTTTTAAATATCCTTAGCAGGTCACCTCCAGCACTGGAAGGATTGCGGACTGTGATCTGGTTCCAAGGCTGTTGCATCAGAGCTTAGAAACCCGGGATAAATCCCTCCCTGCTCCAGCCAGGGCCGCAGCCTGAGCCCCGAGCTGAGCGGGGGCCCCGTGGGGCGCATGGGGCCGGGGGCAGCGCTGCCCCGGGCTGGGCCGTGGGACGATGATGGCCCCGAGAGGACCCAGCACCCCCGGGTTGGGTGTCGGCACCGGGCTCTCCCCCAGGCTGCAGTGCCCCGGCACAGCGGGCTCACGGCCGCTTCCCTGCAGGCCCCAAGGGATGCTCTGCCGGGGGGGCTCCTTTTGCCCCACAGCGGAGGAGCCTGTTCGGGGCTGCCTGCTGCTCCCAGCACCGGGGTGAGGGGGATTTATGGCTCGGTGGCTCCCCGGGGGAGCTTTTGTAGCAGTTTGGATGGGTGTTGTCCCCGTTCTGTGTTGCCTGGACAGGGGCAGAGTGGCAGTGGTGGGAACAGGGGATAGGAGGGGGGCCGGAGAGGCGGGGGCTCCTTGCCCCCAGCCCTGTCCTGCAGCTCTTACCATTCAATGCTCAGAGACCTGGGCCGGAAGGCAGACAGCTCGGCCGAGGCATACTCAGCTTTCCTTCTCTTCTCCTGCTTCTGCTTAACTGACAAGCGGTGGGCAAACCTAGAGAGGCTGCTTTCCGACCTGGGGAAGGGGAGAGGAAAGGCGTTAATGTCACTGCGGCACCCTGGCTCCCAGGGGCAGGGTGATGGCACGGAGCCACCCGATGCTGGGGGCTGCGAGGGGCACAGGGGGGCTCTGCGAGGAGCCAGCAGCACCGGGACGGGGCAGCACAAGCCTGGGGGAAGCAGCGGGGTGTCAGCAGGCTTCGCACTGCTCCGGCTGGCCAGGACCCACGCCTGCAGTGGGTACAAGCAGCCTTGCAGCGGGTGAGCTCCCTGCGGAGAGGGGCTGGGAGGACGGCGGAGCGTCAGGCGAGGGAAGCCAAGCGGGGAGGACGGAGGGGCTGCTGCCAGCCCCAGCCCTGCCACACGTGCCCGCAGCCTGGGGGGGCTCCAGCACTGTCCCTGCCAGCAGCACAGCCCCTGCCGAGCTGGCCAGGGCGAGGAAATTGGCTCTCCCCCTCTGTGGCGGGGAGAGGACATCGCCCACCGCCGCCCGGCACCGCTGACCACCGTCAGCGCCGGTGCTTCTGTTCCCTGGAGTCCCGACCGGCTTCAGCCGAACCAAATACCTCTTAAAAAACACTAAAATGCAAAGAAGGTATTTCTCAGAAATGAGAGCTCCCCGCCTTTCCTTACAGCGATTAAATAAGCTGTGAGCAGCTAACAGCTTTTTGGTGGTGTTTTTTTTTTCTTTTCCCCCGATACATTTTAAACACGGACATCTTCAATTCATTAACTCTGGTTATTGATTTATTTTGCAGCTTATGAGTTGCCGTTGCTCAGGACGGGGTGGAGACAGCTTTCTGGAGACGGCACTTGTCTCCACCGTCACCACCAGGAAGGAGCAGGTCAGGCCTCCCAGGGCCGTTCCTCACATTCTTGAGAAGAAACGCTACTTTGATGGAAAAAGGGTTGCCTTTAAAGAAACCCCATGAGAAACCCAAACCTCGGAGCACTGGAGAAAAAGGCGTTGGCAGAGGAGTAGCTCAGGCGTCCCGGGGAAGCCCATGGAGCAGAGCCTGCCGCACACACCCCATCCCTGCCACCCTTCAGCCCGTGTCAAAGTGCGGCAGCACGCTGGGTTGGCGAGGCTCAGGGCACCTCTCCTCTCGAGATGGTCTGTGGGCTTTGGGAACTGCCTGGGAAACGCGTTCCTGTTGGCCCTGCTCACCCCATCCCCACCACTCCATGCCCAGCCATCCCAGCCTGATCCAGGCGCCCACAGCTCGTCCCCATGCCGGGATATGGGGTCAGGTGCGGCTCGGCGAATCCCAAACCGATGGGTGTCAGCGGCCACCGGCCACGTGGAGCACGCTCCTCATCCTCCCTCCTCCCTCCAGCCTGGTGGCGTGGGTGAGGAGGGTGTGCGTGGGCACGGGGAGACCCAGGGAGGTGCTGAGAGGGCTCCACGCAGCTGGACCCAAAAGCTACGGCAGAGCCTTTGTTTCCTTTCCCGACTAGAAAGCCCCGAGCACATCGGTGTATCATCTGGCTATTTATACGGTGCTGCTTTACATAAACGGCGCTGCAGAAGAGGGAATGAATCATACCTGCTCTACCCGGGCTGCACGAACACCAGCACAGCCGCAGCCGGCCCCGCTCTGCCCACTGGCCCCGCTGCAGCCAGCCCCATCCTCGGGGCCAGGCGCGGCTCTGCGCCGAGCTCCTCTTTGGGGACGCTCCCAGGGACGCTCCCAGCTCCGTGCCTCGTGCCTGGGGTCCGTGGCTGATGCCTGCAGCAGGGTGAGCCTCTAGCACCACGGGGATGCTGCGGTCACTGCGCTCTCGTTTCCCAGGTGCTCCCCAAACGCTCCTGGATGCCTCTGTCCCTTGATCGGCGTTAGAGCCCTTAGGGTGACGGCAGGGAAACTGAGGCACGGAGCGGCCGTTTGAGGCAGGTTCAGCATCCGTCCTCCCGCACGCTTCACTGGCCAGCAGGATTTTCGCGCCTCCTCCCACGGCACCCGCGGGCCCAGCGCCCGACGGGGCTCCCGGGGGTCCCGGACGCCGCCCGGGAGCCGAGGGGATGAGCAGCAAAAGGCATCAATTGAAACATCAACCGCAGCGTTGGGGAGAACCGTCTCCTGACAACCAGAGAAGGTTGTTCAGCTACTGTGCTGTATCATAAATCACACCTCTCTGACTTGCCATCTGTCAGCCAGATTACACATGTTCAGAGTCCCATGTCAGCGTTTAAGACGGAACACAGCATCTTTTTCCCAGAAATAATTACCGGCCCTGGAGACTCCTGCAGCAATACCCGCGGAGTACCACGACTCGTCCCTTCCCTCGCAGCAGCAGCTCGGCAGAGCAGAACTGGCAGCGGCGGCGCTGGGGACTCGGGGACGTTGCTGCCTGCAGGGCGGGGGAATGCAAAGCCCGAGCGCAACTTCTGCCCCATAAAAACCACAGCTTTGTGCCCACCAGGGGCCGGCAGGACCCGCACGGCAAAAGCCCCCCTGGCACCAACCACAGCCAGGCCCAGATGCTGGGACTGAAGGCAGAGGGGCCCCGCAGCGCCTAGGTGGGCACAGGGGCTCCCCGGGAGCTCCAGCAGCACGAGCGCGGGGGGCTCAGCTTGGTGCTCCGACCTCCCTGCCTGCAGAGCCCGACCCCGCAAAGGGAGAGGCTCAGGCTCAGCACTTGTGCCGTCGATGCCCAGCCTTCCCCAGAGGCTTCTTTTGGGGTCTGACCCCCGCACAGCTGCCTGCCAAAGCCCCGGCTCGCTGCAGAGCAGGCGGAGTGGGCTGGCAGCCTCGCCGAGGTGTCACAAGACGCGGTGTCCCCGCGCAGAAACCTGCGCAGCTGCCCTTTCAGATGAGGACAAGAGTCTCAAGTGCTGCCCTCCACCCCCTCGCTGGCCGGGCAGGCAGATGAGCAGTGACATTTCACAGAGCTGAATTAGTACAGAAATACCCAGGGCTTGCTTTCATCCTTCTGGCTTCGCCAGCTGTGCCTAGGTGTGGATCTGACCAGGGGCTTGCAGTGCCTCAGCGCTGCCTCCCCCCCGTGCCACAACACAATGGGGAAGCGATGACGAGCGCGAAATAAATCCAAGAGCCGGGCCCTTTGGCTCCAGCGTCCCACCTGCCTGCCCTGCAGCCGTCCCCGTCCCCGACAGCACCCAGCCCTCGAGGCGAGGTGACAGCAGTGGCACCTGCACCCGCCAGGAGCAGCCGTCGGCAGCGGCCCCAGCAGCACCCCTGGTGCCAGCGGCACGGCCAGCCCAGCCCGAGCCCCCTGCCAGCACCCCGGCACGAGGGCTCGAGGCAGCCACGCACCAGCGAGGGAGACATCTTAGCCCAGACAAGAATAACTCCCACTTGTTGCACTCGCTAGCCTGCGACTCGGGAGCTGGTGCGTCGCTGCACGTTAATCCAGCTCCTGCAAGGCAGCCGACGTCCTCCTGAACGGGCACGGGCAAGCTGAGGTCCCAGGACGAGGCACGCGGTGGCTGTCAGCAGCCCGGGCACGTCGCAGCACACAAACAAGCAGCGTTTTCTGCTGTTCCTCCCTTTGGGAACAGGGGCTGCAAAACCAGCTTTTGAGCCGGGCTCGTGCCCGCAGGCACCCCCTGGCCCAACCGCAGCGGGTGTTGAGGCTGGGAAGGGGCATCCCCGGGGCAGCAGCTCCTGCGCTCCTCGCAGCTGGGTGGTTTGGCTCCTGGAAGTGTTTTATTTGCACAGGTGCAGCCAGAATAAAAGAGGGGAAAAACAACTAAAGCCGGGAGGTGCCTCCTCAGCAGGCAAAAGCTTTTGGGGAGAGAGCGGCTTCGGGGAGGGAACGTGCACAGACACACGGCTGCACACATGCAGCCGCCCCCCAGCAAGTGCCCGACATGAACACCGCGCGGCAGACCCCGCGCCCTGCCCGCCGCCACGCACCTGCCTGCACGCCCTGGGCACAAATCTGGCCACCAGCGTGTCCCCAGAGCAGCAGCTGGGGACAGGACCCCAATGAGCTGGGCACTGCTGCGGTGTGCCGTGCCGTGCCGTGCCATGCCGTGCCGTGCCGTGCCAGGACGGACGCCCGGGAGCCGCGCGGCGATGCTCACTCACCTGCACAGCCTCTGCTCCCTTCCCTCCGGGCTCCGCAGGTCACCCACCGCCGGGGCAGCAGCTCAGCCAAGAGCAGCTCTTCGGCAGCGTCCCTGTCCCCTCGACGCACACAGCCGCACGCACGCTCCCATCCCGGCCGGGAGCACAGCCCCGCCGCGCCGCCCTGCTCCCACCCGCGCTGCCCGAGCTCCTCAGCCACCACCTCTGCCTCCCTCACCCATCACCTCAGGTTTCTCGCTTGGTCTGTGCTTGGCTCTTTTTTTTTTTTTTTTTTCTTTTCTTTTTTTTTTTTTTCCTCCCAATCTTGTTTCTATAGAAACGAGATTAGCAGAGGGGGAAATAAAACAGCCCCATGTGACTCAGATTCCGACACTGAAGAATCTCCCGGTCGCGCTCGCCGGTGCTTTACATAACAAGGAGTCTGCGCGGGCTCCAGGGGGGACCTGGTGCAGCACCGGGGGACCGCCGGGCAGGTGGCACCAATGCCACCGGCTCAGCCCTGGGGCCACCGGGACCCCACGGCTGGCTTTGGGCTGCCTTCATCACACCCAACACAGCAACGTGCCACCAAGCCCCCTCACGTCCCCAGAGGACACCGAGCCTCCACCACGGCCCCGCTTTGGGGCCCATTTCTCTCAGGTGTAGAAGGGGAGAACACAGAGGGCCCCCGAACGCTGCCCCGGCTCTCACCAAAACTTCTGGGGTACCCGAGTGAGGCTTGAGGCCCCAAGAGCCCCGCTGCTGACGCACTGTCCTGCCCCTGCCCTTGTGGCTCGGGGTGTTGGTTTGGGGCAATGAACTCCAGTCGTGGTGGCCTGGCCAGCGAACACACGGGGAAGCTGCGGTGAGCTGCAGCCAGCCCTGTACTCCACGGTCCTCACGTCCCTTCTGAAGCTCCCGACGTAGCCGCGTCCAGGCTGATGGCACACAAGCCACGGGCTGAGCTCTGCCATTGCAGTTTTGGGAGACAGGCACACGGGAGCTGCCCTGGGGGCCCAGGACCCTGCCCACAGGGAATTCCCCAGCCCCAGCGGTGCCCTGCGAGCACCGGGTGGAAGCGCTGGGGACACCGTGCCGCTCGGTGCGCTCCTTCGCCTCGGGGACAGGTCGCCCTGCACAGGGCCGGCGGTTCCTGCCCAGTGAAGCCCAGCCGGGCTTGTGCTCCCTCCCCTGCCGAGGGGCAGCAGCCAGCACCCCGTGGGCTTCGGCTCCTTGGCCAGGGGATGCAGCAGCCACGCCGCCAGGCCGGAGCACTGCCTCCGCACCCGTGCAGGGCGAGGAACTCAGCGGCAGCTTCTCCTCGTCCCCGGGTTCCCCTCGGTGCTTCAGTGCCCCACTTCTGGCGCTGACTCAGCCGTGTGATTACCGTGTGAGAGCTGATGACACCAGAGCCCCGGGGCCTGCCCGCGGGCTGTGGCAGCAGGAACCTCTCCCCCTGGAGAGCGGCGGTGCTGAGCGGCGCATCGCTCCGACAGGCGCTCGGTTGCCAGCGCTGAGCTGAGGACAGATGAGACAGCGTGACGGAGCAGCTGCTGGCAGCCACGGCCTGAGCAAGTGAGGGGTTGAGGCGTGCCCACTCGGCTGAACTTCTCCACGTGTTACAGCCACGGGCTGTCAGAGGCAGCCGGGAGGCTCTGAGCTGAGCAGGGGCTGGTTCCTAGACCTGGGGGGGGAGACGGTGGGGAAGACGCAGTGGGGAGAGAGGTGCAGCGGCAGCAGCTGATAAAGGAAGAAGCTAGAGGTCTCGACAAGAGGGAGCAAAGAGAGATCCGAGCCAGCCCAAGGATGCCGCGCTCGGGACAAGCGGCTGTGTTCGGGTCTCCCGGAGCACTCCGTCACCAGCCGCCTGGGGAAGACCCGGGGCAGAGCACGCCTGGGGCCGGCTGCCGACATCGAGCACGCGTTGGGAGCACCAACAGCACCCAACCATCCTCAGTCCACAAGCAAGGGTGGAGGCAGGCAGACCGAGGCCAGGCTGCTTCCCCAGGAAGGGCAAAGCCAGACAAGGCCCTGCACGAGATCCTCTGTCTGAGGGATGCTAACAGGGCCCCCAAAACTTCCACCAGTGAAACAGCGTTGATACACGTAGCTAATTATAGCTGGCATTATCAGGATGCGGTACAATTAGCAAGTCAGGGGATATTTTCTATTTCTGATCCGTCACGCAAGGCGGGTAGGTAGCCCCGAGGACGAAAGGAGAAGGGAAGCAGGGGGAAGAAGGACGGAGATGCCTTACGCGTGTCTTTAAATAAGCAGCGCAGCTGTTTCCGAGCGCTGTGGAAAACCGGGTTGTAGATGGAGGGTATTTATAAAGCAGGCCAGGAAAGCAACTCGACACATCCTCCCAGCGCAGCCCCCGTAAGCATCCCTGGCAGCCCCGCTGCCCACTCGCTGCCACCCCAGCGGCTGGGTCTCAGCACCTCGTGGTCCCCTCGACCCCGCGGTGCGGCCTCGGGACCGTTTCTGGGGCTCTGCTGTGCCATTTAGAGGCTGGATTAAAGCAGCAGCCAGGAAGAAACGCAGCCTCCCAGCCTACTTGCCTCTCACAAAGCCTGTCCCTGGCCTCTGCAACATCCAGGACCAGGCCAGTCGCTTCGGGACTGCGGAGCAAATGAAAGAAATACTAATTCCTGGAACTGGATGACGTTTTTTAAAACTTTTTCTTGTTTTCTTTGAAAAACAGAGTTTTGTTCAACTTACAGCTTTTGCTACATAGAATTTGATGCAAATCCAAGCAGAAGGAACCGCCTGATGAGCCCTAAATTAAAACGTTCCTTTGTTTTGGCTTTCAAACATCGCATTTTAATACCAATCCGCACTCAGAATGGAAGGTAAATTTGCATGCCGTTCCCCTAAAAATTCCTTGCCAAAGCGATGATTTCGTTCATTTGCATTTCTCTGACAATGCCAGCTCTCCCCTCTGACCAGCAGCTGTCCGCTCGCGGGGACGGCGATGCTGGGCACGCACGCCCGCAGCCCGCCGCACCTGGCTGCACCGCGCCCGGGGCACGCGCGCTCCTCGTGCCGAGCCACCCGCCTGCCACCAGGCCGGCACCGTGCCCTGGGGTGACTTGATCAACGCGTCCCCTGCTCCTCTTCCTGCTCGTGGGGAAAGCTTGGACGCACGTGTTCACTCGTGGCACAGGTTCAGGCTGTCAGGGCTAGTACAGAGAGCCTCAAAATCCAACTTATTTCTGTCCATGGGCTTTCTTCAGCCAGTCTTGGTGCTCAATGTAAAATAAAATGGGAAGAAATTGCTTTTCTCGGGGAAAATCCTTCCCATTTTGCTCATTTTAAAGGACCTTACCATGGAAGTGCTGGGGCGTGCTCCTCCCCGGGCAGCAGGACAGAGCTCGGGCTCTTCCAAACCGCCTGCGTAAGCCTGCTCGAACGTGCTTCGGTCACCACAGAGGGACAGAGGAACGTGCGGGCTTCCCTTCTTGCCAGGGGCCAGGAGTGTGCCACACACAGCTCTGGCGGCTACTTTTCAAAATGTTTCCTTTAGCAATTCAGGCTTTTATCTTAATTAATAAGATACCAATGGCCTGGGAAACATCAAGAAAGAAGAGCAAAACTCAGCGACTCCCTTTCCTCGCACGCAATCTGCACAGGCGCATGATGAGGTTCCTGGGGGAGCTCAGCCCTCCCGAGGCGTTTCCTCCCCACAAAACCTTGGTGGCATCCAAGGCATCTTGGGGCACCCTCGAGATAAAACATTTTCCCGAGCCAGCTGGAGCAAATCTCCCTGCTCGGGGAGTGTAGAAGAGGAGAAGCCCTGGCAGGGCACGAGCGGTGCTGCTGGCACTTTGTGCTGGCACCGAGGGTGGTGCTCTGCCACGGCCCGGCTCCTCCGGCTCCCGTGCCGCTCTGCCGAGCCCACGCACAGCTCCGGCATCCCCACCCTGCCCGGCAGACCTCAGCCTGCTCCCCTCTGCGGGGGACAGACCGCCCCGGGGGGACCTGCTATTGTTTAGTCTAAAGGCGGCACTCCCGCTGGAGCCAGCCCTTGTTTTAAATGGCCCTGCATCCAGCGCTCCGCGCAGGAATGGAAAAGCTTGTTATTCTGGGCTTCCCGTCCACCAGGGTTTTCCAAGCGCAGGAGAGGAGTGATGTGGTTAAGGCGAGCTGGCCGCAGGGCCTCCACGGTTTTCCTTTTTGGATGGGCATCAGCCTCTGGTGGACCACACCGCCTGACGCCATCGGCCGGTGGGGGGGAAGGTGCCAGGAGCTGCACGGGGACGTGGGCGCGCTGGTGCAGGGCGCCGTGGGGAGAGCCAAGCGGCGTGGCGGAGGCGGGGGGCTGCTGTCTGCACCTCGGCTCCTGCAGAAGGTGAGCGGTCACCAGGGCCACCAGCTGGCCCACCCCGTGGATCCCAGTCCCAGGATGGGCAGGGGGAGGGTGCTGAGCCACGGGCTCGCAGGTGGGACTCGTGCCCAGCCTGGTTCGTTGGCGGATCTGCGCCAGGGCTGTGGAAGATGCGGTGAGCCCCGGACCCGCCAGGTCACAGTTACAACCACATCTCCGTGCTAAAGCAGAAATTCCCTCTCCAATTTTTCCACCAGCTCTTGTGAGCAAGTCACTATTCAAAGCCCAGCTCACTGGCCTCCTTTGTGCCGGTGCATCAAAGCACGCTGGTCTCTGCTCACGCCGCTCCCTGCATCCCCAGGTCTTCCTGGTCCAGTGAGACCCCCTCACCACCCAGACCGAGGCACTCGCCCGGTGCTCTGCCCAGCTCTGAGCTCGTGCCCAGGAGGGGTGCTTAATGACCCCAAAAACGCCAGGGATGGGGGAACAGGAGACGCCTCCCTGCAGGCACACTGTAGCTCATCCAAGCTTCTTCCCGGTGCAAAGGTCCTCTCCAAAAAGCATGACGAGGATTTACAAAGGTCCCTCTCGGAGAACGGACCAAGAGGGGGAGAGGAGAAAAAAAGCACAAGAGAAGAGCCCTTGGCGTGCCGCCGGTGGCAGCCTCCAGCCCCCGTCTCCTCCCCACGGCAGGGAAGCGCCACAGAGGTTTGAGGGACTTGAAGGGCTTCGCAATGCAATAAAAACATTCCTGCCGGCAAAGCATGAAACCCCAAAAGTTTATGGGAAACCACTGTCTTCGGATGTCTGCATATCTTCAGGCATCCTGGGAGCTGTAGTTCAAAGAAACCAAGAAAAAAGAAAGCAGCCGATAATGATGGTTTCTGGACGGGGGCTGTGTGACTATTGGCTCCCACATGAAAGCCCGCGTTTCTGGGATGCTGAGCACGTTTCTGCAGCCAAGCAAGAGAGCTCGTTGGCGGCTGGGGCACGAGGGACCCAGGAGGGAGGGAGGGCAAGAGGCACCCGCAGCCAGGGGGCCGAGGATGGAGCAAATGCCATGACTGGGAGCGAGCACGGTGGGAACCAAAAGCTGTCTAAGCAAGGGAGCGACGTGCTGCAGCACAGCCAGGCTGCCGCGGGGCTGGGAGACCCGCTGGGGTCCGTGGGAAATGTGCTCCTTGAGCGGGATGGGAGCTGCAGCACGACAGCTTCCTCGGAGCACTGCAGAATCCCAAGGGCACGCTCTGGGCTGTGGCACCCCACGGCCTCACCTGTGAGCTCATGCCTTGGTGCCTCGGTTTCTCCTTTAGCTCCCAGGTCTTGCTGTGTGACTGCGTGACCCCGCTGCGTCTTCACGACAACGTGAGCCCGGGCGCAGGGCAGGAAGCGGCCATCTCCAGAGCAGAGCCTCGGCGAGGGAGCAGGAGAGAACGAGGCTGCTGTCACAGCCTGCTTCCGAAGGGAAAAGCAGCCATATGGATTCGGAGCCTCCTTCAACAGCTCCGAGGAACGCACACGCGCGCGCTGCCAGGGTTTGACACAGGTTGGCTCAGCGCTCCCCAGACACGTAACGCACCTTCTGCAGCCCGAGCCGCAGTCATGGAAGCGAGCCTCTCTTTGAATTAACGCTGCTCTGCAGATCAGGGTAAAAACGCTGCCGTCCACCCATTACACCAGGAGTCGTTCCCAACGCTACCGTCTCTTTTTCAAAATGAGCCAAAGCAGCAAAGGGTTATTAACCAAGGGGAAAACGAGGACAGGGAGGGAACGTGCTGTTCTTTGATAGGAACTGTGCTAATGAGCATTACAAAAATAAAGATCAGAAAACCTCAATGACAACTTCAACCCTAGAAACGCTGCAGTGAGACCTGAGGCAAAACAAGTGGGAGAACGGAAGGAAAAACCAGCCGTGGCCCGAGCCCCGTGCAGCAGAGGGGACCACACGCGCAACCCCTGGGTCCCAGCAGCGGGTTGTCGGAAGCGAGCAGTCCGAGATGAGGCTCATCGTGGAGGTACCCGCAGTGCCTCTGCGAATCCCAGACGCGGGCTCGGCCAGCCGCAGAGTGACGAGGACAGGGAGCACCCCTAGCGATGCTGAGCAGCGGCACTGAGACCCACGGCCACCGCCCGCAGCGAGGGCAGCGCTGCAGACACCGCCGGGGGTCCGCGCGGCCGCCGTGCCCGATCCCTGCCACTGCTCGGGGACCTAACTCTTGGGGCCTTGCAAGCAGCTTTCAGGCTTGCTTGGATCATCAGCTTGGGTTCCCTCAGCTGCCGAAGGGACTCTGCTTGTACAGGACCTGATGGCGTGCTTATCTCGCAGGGCAGGGGTGGCCCGGGGAGGGCAACGCTTCATGAAAAGGCAATTTCTGGACGGGGGCCACGGCGATGGAGCCGACACCACCAAACCCTAACCCGAACAGGACCTCCCAGTGCTGCCTCTCCCCTAGAAAAACAGCGAGCCCATACTGAATGTCAACCTATATTTTAGGTGTTTAAAAATAAGCAAACTCCCCCTTCCCTACAAAATAACAAAAATCCTGGAAAAAACAGAGCACAAGCTGTGCCTTCACACATCCCCCACCGAGCTCAAACCCAGGACAAGCGAGAGGAGGCTAGGTCCAAAGAGAGGCAGGTTTGCTAACCAAAATGTTAGCACAGCCCTGACGCTCGTGGTGACAGGTACCGGCGCTGCGGGGAGCCCCCGGGCTCCCAGCGCTGCGCGGGCTCCGCGGGAGACAGGGGCTGGACCCCGGCGGGACGGATGCGCTAAATTAGGAATGAAAACATTCCCCCCTTGGCAGAAGGGTAGGCTCAAAGTGAGCCCTTGTCCAGCACAGCCAGCGGGTGAAGCAAGAAGACGACGACAGCTCTGCCGGAGTCCAAAACATACTCGAGACTTGTTTTGAATTGCTCCACGCGCAGCTTTAAAACGCTTAAAAATTTCCATCTGACCTGGCCGCGGAGCTGGGGGGTGGCGGGGGGGAGAAGCTGCGTTTTGTGTCACATTCGGCTTTGTTTCCACGCAGCCGACGCCGATGCGGATATTATCACCAGGCAGTGAACAGAGAGACCTCTCGGGGAAGGGCAGCGTTGAGGAGCAATGGGATTTCTGTGCCGTGGCTGCGGGCACCTGCGGCAGCCCCCGGGGAGCAGGGTGGCTCAGGGTGCTCGCGCTGTGCCAGGCCAGCGGCCCCGGGCAGGGCCGTGGGGGTGACGAGCCCGGCGGGCAAGGCAGTGCCAGCGGCCGGGGGCCAACGCTCGGCACCGCGAACAACCCTGTAGGAGGGATAGGGAGAGGAAGAATCCCTTGAGGGATCTGCAAGGCACCGAGGGAGCTAAAAATAAGCCCTGACAATGAGTCGGTGTAGAAACTGAAAACCGGGATCCCTAATAATAGAGGGCTGTCAGCCCGAGGAGGGAGACGCGCGGCACCCTGCGCACCGGCGCTGCCCGGCTGCGGTGCAGGGCCGCGGGGTGTCGGGGCAGGGGGACAGCAGGGCAGTGCTGGGGGGGAAAGCGGGGACCTCGGGCCTCACCTGCGGCACAGACAGACCCCGCTGCCCCGTCTGGAAGAAGCAGCAAACATGTCTCCGAGGTGCTGGTGGCTACCTGCACGCGGCGCCCAGCTCTCGGGCAGGCAGGCGTGTCTGCGGGGTTCCTCGCTGCTTCTCATCTCTGTGTTTTGCAGTTACCTCCCAGGACAGGCCAGCCGGCCCCGAGGAACCAGGATGCTCATGCCAAACTCCTCGATCCCTCCTCCGCTCCCTTCCAAGCTCCAGAGTCAAAGCCAAATCTGTCCTTCCCAGTGCTGGTCACCATCTTTCCCACATCCCTCGGATGAGATCAGGCCGGCCTCGGGACTCATCCCTGCAGCTGTCCATGTTCCCTTCAGCTATCCTCCCCTTTCCAGGCCCCTCCAAGGATGCGTGCCCTGATCCAGGCTTTCCATCCCCCTGAACATGTGCCATTAGGACAGAAACATCGGAGCTCAGGCCACGGTGATCTCACAGCCATACGGCGACAGAAACGTTCTTGGAAAGGGCACAGAAGGCTGCGGGTGGCAACTCGTTCACGATGTGAAACTCAGATGGGAATTTCAGGGCTTCACAGGACCAGAAAACCCTGCCCTGGGTGCGAGTGCAGCAGATGAGGAGCGTGCAAGGGCCTGGGCTTCACCCACCAGGCGCCCACAGAAATTCAAGCACCCGCCCCGGTGCCTGCTGCCGCCCTGCACCTCCCCGGGGCCCGCAGGAGGAGACCCCCCCGGGGCGGTGGGGGGACCCTGTTCTTCCCCAACCTGCCGGGCCGTGGGGCCGGTGGGGGACATCCTCGGCCACGGTGGCCCCCTGCACGCCCAGCACAGCCGGGCTGTTGGTGACGAAGCGCAGGGCTGGAGGGACGCGAGGCAAGGACAGGCCACCTGGGAGAGGGGCACCGGAGCCGGCGGGGAGGTAACTCGATGACTTTGGCCACAAAGTCCCCCCCGCGCCGCCCCCGGCGTCAGGCTCGGGTGACTAATGCTCCAGGAAGGGGACGCTGGTCTCCTGCAACGCTACCCGCTGCTAATCCCGCGGGTTTATCTGTCAGTTCCGCACGCCGGCAGCCAGCAGCACCCAGCCCAGCGGTGCGGAGCCGCACAGCGCCCGGCCCTGCTGCTCCTTGCTCCCTGCTGCTCCTTGTTCCCTGCTCCTCCCAGCCCTTGTGGCCCGGCTGGGGACCCCGTGTCCCCCATCGCCCATACGCCTGGCGCCTCTCCTGCATCTCCGGAGCAGCCGCGGGGACGTGCTCGCAGCCACGGGCACCAGCACCAGGAACCTGCAGCCGGTGCCGGCCGATGCTGTGCAAGTGCCGGGGCGTGTGGCTCGGCGCTAACCCAGCTCTCCTGCTCAGGAATGTCCAAATAAATACCGAAATGCATAAAAAGGACATAAATAAGGTTGCCTGAGATGGCTGTTTGTCTCCCGCCTGGCCAGGACCCCCTCTGCCCTGTTACTGTTTGGCTTGGCAGATGACAGCTGGGTAATTTGTTTCCATTGCAATGAAGTTCTAATTAACTGGAATAAACTTTTTACACTAAGTGTGTTTGTTTAACAAACTGGCTCTTTCAGAGCCTCACCGAGACCTGATTGATGCATGTGAGGGGAGTGGAAACACGCTGGGTGCTCGGGCATTAAAGATGCAGTGTCTGAGCGGGCCGGGCTGAAAGGGCTCTCTCTGTGTTTGGGAAATCAAAAGTGACACCCCCGATGTCTGGGCCGGGGTGCGGGTTTCAGCGTGGCCTTTGTGTATTTAGGGCTTTGCGTTCACTCGCAGATCCCAACGGGTCTTGGAGCGGCGAGGCACGCGGGGACGCAGCGGTCCCTGGTGCCGCCAGCCCCGACGGCTCCTGCCACCCCCCGCTGCCGGCTGCGGCCGCAGCACTGCCAGCAAACCCCCCGCTGTGCTGGGGGTGCTGAGGGTGAACCCCCCCGGTGGGACCCCACAGGATCCTCGCTGGTGAAGCCGGCAATCGACAGCAGTGAGAACAAGGCAGTCGGGAAGCAGGCGGAGGGGACCTGGGCTCCCGGTGGTGCTGGGCGAGGACAGGCCGGCAGGGAGCAGGGACCTCCTCATCTCCGCGGAGAGCCGGTGGGCTTGGGACTGGCAAATCCGAGCCCTGTCGCTGCAGGACGAGGCTCCAGCACAGCCGGGCTCCTGCGGGTGGCAGGATGCCGTGCACAGGCAGGGGGACTCGCCAGAAACATCTGGGAAAGGGCAAAACACCTGCAACGGCAGCACATGAGCTGCGCCTTCAGAAGGATGACGGCTTCTGAGAGCTGAAAAGAGAGCAAGGACCCTCGGGACGAGCACCGATAAGCCCACCCACTGGTGGCCTGGGACCCTGGGACAGAATTTGCCATTAGAAGAGGGACAAGAGAGGTCGGGGAAGCAACAACAACCCCACTGCCGGGGCGGTGCCGGGCTGTGGGCGCAGAGCCCCATCCGAGCCACGGCACCGCTGCGGTACGGCCTGTGCCCGGATGCGCCCCGAGCTGTGCTTCAGCTGTCTAACGAGACAGCGGCATGAATAATAAGCGCTTCTGGAAAACAAAGCATCTCTGACACGAGGGGAGAATGAGCACAGCTGAGCTGTCCCTCGCTGGATGCTTTTTTCTTTCCTATCTCCCACCACAAAGAAAAACCTGTAACAGCCCCTGCTTGAGACCTGTCACCTCCGGAGGTTTTCTTGAGGCATTCAAGATTGTTGAAGGCTTGACTTTTCTATTTTAAAATGTAAAATCGTACACTGCACTGGTTGTGGGGGGTCCTAGGGTTCATTTTGCCGCCTCCTTCACCTCGTTCTTCTGGATGAGCTGCAGGCGTTTCTGCTTGCCCAGGGCACAGAGCCATTTCCTCGTGGCTTTGGTGGTGGGCACAGATGCAACAGTGTGGGTTGAGAGCAGCCAGGCAGGGACAATGGGACCCGAGCACAGCCCCGCTGAACACAAAGGGATCCCCAACAGAGTCATTCTGCCTGTGCTGGCCACAGCTTGATTGAGTCAGGTCTTTAATTAGGTTCATACAGCACTGTCCAGTGTTTCTTCAGCAATTATTATAGGCTCCCCCTACCTTCAGCTGCAGCTTCTGGACGTGTCAGAAGCCACCGGTGACACAGGTTTGTCCAAGCCAGCCGTCCAGGCTCCCTCTGCAGCCAGGGGAGGGACTGGGCACTTCCCCAGTGGGGTTCGTTACCCCAGCAGCAGGATAGCGATGCCGGAGGTGGCGCCTTTTACGTGGTGCCCCAAGCCAGAAGAGACAGCCAAGCACCCGTGGCCTCTTGCCTTCCCACTCTGCATCCCGTGGGAGTCAGCGTGCCGGCCTGCCTCCTGGCTTCGCTAATGACAGAAACCTGTGGGAAAACTCCGAGCCTTAGATCTCACCTTTGCGCACGCTGCTGTTAGGAAGCAGCAAAGACAACGTATTTCCCTCCTTTAATGTCCTTAGACACACTGCTCCCTGAGCAAATTACTGCTATCTACATGTCTCCCCACCGTCTGCTCAGCGCAGCCCAAGTAAATCAGCATACACAGCCTGATTAGCCCTCGGCTTCCCGGAGCAAACCACACCACCAGAAGCACCACGCTGCCGTTGACAGAGACCTGAAACCGGACTGCTTCCAAGGCTAACGCTGTCATTTCCATCGCCGTGGGTGACCCTTGCCTTTGGTTCTCCTGGAGCTCCGGGGCCGCAGCGAGCGCCGCGCTCCGCACCCCGTCGCTACTGGAGCGAGGAAGGAGGTCACCGAGCTGGAGACAACGTGAAGGCTTGGAGAGCACGGGCGGGCTTGGGAGGTGGCGTCCCAGGAGATGCTGCTTGCCAGGCTCAGGAGCAGGAAAACGCTCTCCTGCAGAAGAGCATCTCTGGCAGGCGAGGCCAAGAACAGCTCCTGTGCTGTCCCCCTCCAAGGAACCGCTCAGACACGAGCCAGGCTGGTTGTGCAATGGCTTAGGCGAGGACAAGCCTTTGAAGGGAGTGCTGGCTGATCTAATTTCTCATCGCTCTGTGGCCCAGCTGTCTATCTGGCACCACAGGTGAAAGCATGGAGAGAAAATACCAGGAGTATTTGAATAAAAAGCCAGAACAATCTGGTTGTTCCTTTTCTTCCTCCCTTCCCTACCAGAAAAGCATCAGAGATCGTGCTCGTGCTTTGCTGACAGGCAAGGCAGCAAGTTGCCGTGCCACCAGCACATGCTCTTGACACGATGTGGGGCAGTGAGGGTGAGTAAAGAGCACAAGGAGCTGGAAATTTTCACTCACGGACAGAAATTTCACGCTCTTGACACCGCTGAAACCTGCTACAATGAATTCACGCGGTCAGGAGACAGAAGCCTCGGCACAGGAGGGGTGAGCAGGGTGGAGGAGGACACTGCATACTCACGATGTGCGATGTTTTTGTTCTCTAGAATTACAGATCTTTTATTAGTACGTGAAGAAATGTAGATGTACCTTTCCACCACGGATCGAGAAGAGGCACAGCGCTGCACACCTGAGCCGACAGCGGGCTGCACGAGTTCGGCCTGCAATGCATTTTCTCAGCGGACAGCGAGAAGTAGTGGCTTTGCAAGTCCCATGCTAGGAGCCCCAGAGCCAGCAGCCAAACACCAGGTGCATTTCTAAACACTCTGGAGGATAACTTCTCAGCCTGAAAGGCACGGCAGTGACAGAAGGTCAGGCAGCTGCGGGCTGCCAGAGACACCGCCGAGGCTGGCAGCTCTCCGCGTGCACCCTCGGTACTGCAAGCAGCTATTTTCACAAGGAGATGGGAGAAACCGACGGCAAGGAAAAGCTTTGAAAAAAACAGAATGAAAACAATACGAATTCTGTACGTGGGGCTTACTGAACGTCTGTAAAGGCCAATTTTGTAGGTAGGAAAATGAGCTTGAAAACCCTGTTTGTTAACCGACGGCTCGGAGTGGGAACGGAATACAGAACGAAGAGTGGTCAATCTAAATGAAAGATTACAACGTGTGGAAACCTGATAGGGAAAACTACAGATAGCAGGGGAAAATGCATGGCTGGGACAGGCTCTGCACATCTGCCATTTGGAGCCCAACAATTTTTCGCAGCCGGCCTGTTTTTAGGCAGAGGCGGTAGCACTGCTGATAACAGAACAAGCAAACACAGCCAATAAATACTTATTCTGTATTTGGGGGCGAAAAAAAAGGGAGAACGAGGCACTTTGGAGGAGAGAGGAAGCTTTCCTAACCCGTCGGTAACCTCAGCGACATCTCCGAAGGCCCCGAGAGCTTCCTGGGCTCTTGGCTGGCTCCGAGCAGGGCTCAGGCGGCCGCAGGCAGATGGCAAATGGCTCCGCTGCAGCAATCCGCCGAGCCAGCAGTAGGGGTGACCTAGTTAACTGCTGCACGGTCAGATGGAAGACCCAGAAGCCAGGGCTCATCCAGAATTAAATTAAGAAATAATTAAAGGATGCAGGTTATAATTAAAGTCAGTCAGCAGGTCTTTGTGGGAACGAGATCCCGTCAAATGAACCTGATTTCATTCTTCGGTGAATACAGGCTGAGCTGAAAACGGCGCTGCGTACATCATGTCTGTGCAGTCGGAGCTCTAAGTGCTTCACGACGCTCAGATTTTAAAAGATAGTACTATGCAGTACCCATAAAGCACATTAAACAGATTAAGAGCCGGCTGACAGGCCTCAAACAGAAGTCGTCAGCGGGGAATCGTTAGCGAGGTGTTTTCAGCGAGGCTCCACGGGGAGCGCGCTCGTCGATAATTTCATCAATGATCAAGGAGCAAATACAAAATCCTTGCTCAAAAAATTAGCAGGTGACAGAAAGATTGATGCAACAGTAAACGTTGATGAGGAGAGAGTGAAACGAGGCTTGCTTGGTAATGTCGAGCCCATTCAAACCCCGGGCACGAGGGAGCTGCCCAGCGCCACCGCACACCTAGGAGGACGAATTCCCGGCCGCGTTTGCGAGCAGGGGCTGTGTCCCAGATGGGAGAGAGACTCCAGGAAGGCTCAAGGGTCACCACGGGTGAACAACTCAGCACAAGGCCCTAATGTGACGCTGTGATGAAAAGAGCTGATGCGGTTCTTGGGGGAGAGGGGAGTTTTATATATATATATAACACTGCCGAGGCCGATAGCGAAACGCTCGTGCAACTGAGATGCCCGTGTTTAAAATGGGACACTGAAAACCAGACAGGCTGAAGGGATGAGACACAAAATTGATCCGAAGGCTGGAAAAATGTCCTGCTTCGAAAGACTTGAGCTACATTCTGTTTATCGACAGAAATTCTGCCCCCCTCCCCCCAAACCGGAGTGCACTTCAGAGGAGAAATCAGCAGGTGCCAACCACCCCTCTCCAGCAGACACAGAGCCATCAGGCTGAAACGAGTTTCGGGTCAGGACCGGGTACCTGGAGAGAAGCCTGGAGCGTTGGATGCCTCTCGGAGGCCAGCCACAGCCTTCTCAGCTCACAGAGGAGCATGTGGGCAGCATTTGCAGCCCAAGCCCCGTGAATCTGACGGCCCCCCTCCCCACCAAACCCTTGCCGGCGAAGCCCAGTGGGGCCCTGGAGCTCTGAGCCAGGTGACCCCAGAGGGAGCAGCTCCAGGTCCCCATAAGGACACGGGAAGGCGGCGAGCAGCAGGCGGGTGCTGGCTCCTGGAGGACGAGGTTGGGAGCCAGAAGCCCCAGGGCTGTGAGGAGTCCCCCGTGCTGGGCTCCTGCCAGCAGCAGGGCACGTAGGAAGGGCTCTCGCAGCACCCGGAGGAACGGCAGCGCACCGAGCGGCGCGGGGAAGACCGCGGCCACTTCTCCCCCCACCCAGCTGCGCAGGCTGCTGCGGGTGGGTGGGAGCCCTCCC
Source organism: Heteronetta atricapilla (assembly GCA_011075105.1). Classification (NCBI taxonomy): domain Eukaryota; kingdom Metazoa; phylum Chordata; class Aves; order Anseriformes; family Anatidae; genus Heteronetta; species Heteronetta atricapilla. The sequence continues at coordinate 12,510,831 of CM021744.1, forward strand.
ATGCCAAGAGCATCTCGGCGTTGACTCACTGCCGCAAACACTTTGCTCTCCTGCTCGGAGAACACAGGCTTGGTTATTTTGTTAAAAAATGCCCGCCTTCCTACGCCTGATTCCCTTTCCATGATTAATGCCGAGCGCAGCGAATGCGGAAGGGCTGCAGCTGGTGCATAGGTGGCTCCTGTGCTGGTCTCGTGCCCCCCACACAGAAAGAGGCAGCACAGCCCCAGCTTCGATCATTTCTGTGCCCCCACCACCAGGCCAGGGACCCCCAGCACCCGGCCACCCCGCGGCCCTGGCCACGGCTCCTCGGCCCCTCAGCATCCCCCTCCCCGGCATCTCTCCAAGCTGGACGCGCTGTCCTTCTCCTCCTGGGTGCCCACTCGGAGGCTGACCCAGCAAGTCCTTTAGTTCGCCCTCGGGGCAATGTTCCCTCCACGTTTCCCCCAGGGGAAGAGGGGGGCACGGTGTGAGGACCGGCCCCAAGCCCCCAGAAGCCAACTTGGGAGCACCAGGAGAGCGCTCAGCTCACGGGACTGCATGGGACAAAGGATGCACAGCGTAAAGACACCAGCGCTGGAGATGGGGAGTCAGGGCCAGGCAGGTTTTTAATTGGACTGGAGGTGAAATTACAAAAAAAAATATAAATAAAAAAAAATACAGCTTTGGTTTAAAGAAAGGGGCTGGGGGGATAGGAGGAAAAAGCCCTTCAAGTTTCTATGACAACCAGCACAGCAAGAGCCTGCATTGCAATCTCACTTAACACATTAAAAGCTGCACAGAAACAACTGAACCCTAAACTTCGTTCTGCTGGAGCTGGGCACCGGGGGCTCCTCCCGCCCCAGCCGCTCCTCCTTCCGTCCAGCAGGGCTGAAGCCGAGCAGCTCCTCGTCCCCGCTCCCCGGGGCTGTGATACTGGCAGGGCTCCACGTGGGCACGGGGAGAGAAGGGGGCCTCTGCCCTCGGGTCCGGGTGCGGAGCACCCCACCACGGTCCTCCCGCCCCGTCGGCTGGAGGGGCCTGGGGCAAGCACTCCCGTACACCAGGCAACAAAAAAGAAAACGGTGAAGAATTGCATTTGGTCTTACTTTACCAAAAATGCGTTCTTCGGTAGGACCTACCCAGCATGTAACCTGGTGCCATTAGGAGCTCGCCCCCCGGCTCTGCAGAGGACCAGCTAGCCAGGGCTGGTTGGAAGCTGGGGCTCTCGGGGGGCTCCGCTGCCCCTTGGTGCCAACCCACACCCCAACCTGGGGCTGCCCATCCCTGGGGAGCCCAGCGCCTCTCTTCCAGCCCCACGCTGTCCCATGCTGCTGGCATCACTGCTTCAGCCTTTCCTATGGCCGGGAGACCCTTCTCTAACCCTGTGAAGGCAGTTTTGGGCCCATTTCTTGCTGTGTGGAGTAGCCCATGGCTTCAGAACAAAGATGTGGGGCTGGGCACTGCTCCCCCTGTCCCCAGTGCTCCCCTCGCATCACCTGCAGCACCTCTCACTGCCCTCTTTCCCCGTGCTCCCTTCTCCCAGTGCTTGGCACTTTGCAGGTGAGTCTGAGTTGCTCAAAGAGGATCCCAGCCAAATGACTCCCAGCCACTGCAAAAGAGGTCAGACCTTGCACACAGGTACTTGTTGGCATTGCTACTGCAATAATAATGCCCGAGTTACAGAGGCAATCAAATGAGCACCTTACTTAGGGACACATCTAGATGGTTATGATGGCTTCTGCGATGTAAATACTGACTTCCAGATCCTTAAAGCCGCCAAGGTTTTACAAGATAATGAGTCAACGATGAAACACTCGCTTTCATGTAAGTGCTGGCACAGAGCTGAGAAAAGTCTTGGTGTAAAAGATGAAATGTTCTACCTTAAGAGCGGGGCGATAATGAATTAGCTGCAGAGACGTCTTGGCAGAATGAACACTGCAAGGCAAAACAAACACAAGATGCTGCTTTACGTAAGGCGGTTTCGGAGGCTCATTGTGTTTACACCTCTGAGGCTGAAGCATGGAAGGTGGGTGGTAGTCTTTCATCCGAAATGGAGACAGAGCCATAAGGTGCGCCTATAAAAGGGCTGTGGGATGCTGCTGGTGCGAGATGTGGGCTTTGAGACATCAGGGCTCTCCAGCATGACCGCATCCTCCCGGGGGACTGAACGAGCAGATCAATGGAGAGCCTTTTGTGTCGCTGCAGCGGCGTCTGTCCTGACACCTCAAAGTGCCTGGCAATGAACTGCTCCGGAGTGAAGCCGCCCTGACAGCTGAGCACCGCGCTCAGCCGAGGAGACAGCCTGGGCAGGCAGCAAGTCGGTGACACTTTAATTAAAGCCAGGTATTTCGGTCCGCATTTGCCAGGGGTTTTATGACTGTTATTACAACGAAAATTTCTTTCTCAATTTGAAGAAACTGAGAAGCTGTCAGTCCGTGCCTGACACTGAAGAGCCAATACATGCCACCAGGAATTAGCCTTCCTCAGCCCCTGCCAGGGCTGCTGAGCGAGGCCACCCGTTCCCGCAGCCATCAAGCAGTCGTGCCTGTCCCAGGAGAGCCCGGTCCTGCCTCTGAGCATGGCAGCCCCGGGTCTGCTGCCAGCAGCCAGCTCAGGAAACTGCCTTGTTCTGCCCCACAAAGTGCAAAGGGGAAGGACTGCTGGATGCCCAGCTGCCCAGAGCAACGTTACAGCTGCATCAGCTGCTTCCTGAACTGGGTGACAAAGCAGCTCGGGGCTCTGAGGCTGGATCCAGCCCCTGGGGTGCTCCTTCCCCGGTCGATGCCTGCCAGAACCCAGCTGGAGCGGGGCTGCGGGCAGGTTGTATGGGGACGAGATGGATTAGGTTGGGATACCTCACACACACTGTGACACCTGAGCAGCCCTCTTCAGAAGCAGAGCATGAGGAAGGTGGCTGTGCCTGTTCTCGTGGGATGCAGCAGGAGGCTGGAGCAGCCTTTGCAGGTGATGAATCCTGCACAGCTGTCATGGTGCTGGACCCATGGCTGGACCCAGTACGCCAGGCTCCTCTCTCGGGAATTTCAGCTACAGCAGCTCTTTGTGTGCCTGTTCTTCCTAAGGCACTTTCTAGTTCATTCAGTTCCCAGGTGACATGAGTTTTTAAGATTAAGCCTTCTTGATCCAAGCAGCATTCTTGCATGTAATGTGGAAGAGGGAACGTTGCCTCTCGGACACACAAAAAACCAGGATTTGCAGCTCCTGACATGGGCCAGGAGCTGGAATGTCCCTAAGCACCCTTGTGAAACCCTCGGAAGTCCAAATGTCTCCCCAGAGTGGGCAGCAACGTCACTGCAGCTCTGTCTGGGACCCCGGCCTCCCCGCTGCACTTTGCTGGGTGCTTGCCCCATCACTTCGGGGACATCCCAGCAGGAAATCTGTGCCCGGGACAAGCAGTGGCAAAACCCATTGCTCAGAAGACTTCTGGGACCCGTGTCCTTCCCTTTTCTTTTTCTCTAACCTAGACCTGCTGAGAAAGCCCAAAGGCACCAAGCAGCGAGCAGGGCTGCTCTGACCCAGCTCCCAGAGCGCGGGGGGTGCTCAGCAGTGAGCCGCTGTCTCTGAGCACGGAAAAGGAAAAGCAGAGGATAAACTGCCAAGTTTGCTCCAGCAGAGGTGGCCCTCCAGCCACCTGCTTCCAAGCTTCTCCCAGATCACCAGCCTGGCCATGCGGACGTGTTGAGAAACGCCCCCCAGCTCAGCTCGGCTTTGGGAGCCAGCCACAGCTCCTGCAGGGCTCGGGGAGCGCGGCTGCTGGGGCGCTGCCGGAGTGCTGTGTATTTATGTTTCAATGCAGTTACTAAGTATATTTCTGCATATATATATATATATACATAAAATGCTAGATGAGATACGTGTGTATATAAATCATGTCTGCCAATATGACATACATACGCACCAGTATTTAAGTGATAAGCATTCACCCCTCTAGTGTGAAACCCCTGTAGTGTAAGGTTAACTATTCTTTAGTTTCAAGGCAATTGATTGTCAATAAAACATACGGGCACAAAAGGTATATGAATCAAAGAATCACAGAATGGCTGAGGTTGGAAGGGACTTTAAAGATCACCCAGTTCCAAACCCCTGCCAGGGGATGGCACCCACTAGGTCAGGTTGCCCAAGGCCCCATCCAGCCTGGCCGTGAACACCTCCAGGGCTGGGGCAGCCACAGCCGCTCTGGGCAGCCCGTTCAGTGCCTCACCGAGTGAAGGATTCCTTCCTTACATCTAATCTAAACCTACCCTCTTTTAGTCGCACGTAACTTTGCAAGGCATGAGTGACATCCCAGCGAGTCAGGTAACCTCAGCAGCTCGGCAGGACCTGCCTGCATCTGGGCTGCCTGCCAAGTGCTGCTGGGGCCCGGCGCTGAGCCCTGCCACGCAGGAGGGCTGCGGGGTCCAAAGCGGCTCTGCCTGGGGCAGCGGAGGTGCCAGCAGCAGCCGGAGGAGCAGAGCGGAGCAAGCTGGGGGCAGCAGAACCAAGAGGACCTCTGCCGCAGAGCAGGCAGGTTCCCGAACAGCCACCGAGGAAGATAAACAGGATGGGAATTGAGCCAAGCCAGACTGCTGTGATGAGACAAGTCACGGCGGACACCACGAGCCACTCGGCCAAATGCACCGTGGCTCGTGGCACAGGGAGCCAGAGAGCACCGACGAGCACCTGGACCTGCAGGATCTGCACCCACCGCCCTGACCTGGCACCGCTGCACCCGCAGGGGGGTGGGAAGGCCCTGTCCTCCGTTGTAAGACGGAGAAATGCCCCCCATTTCTCTGATGAGCTGAACTACAAAAGCAGCACTATGACTTTTGCTATCTACCACCACAACTCCCCTGCGGGAAAACTGACGAGTTTTCCTGCTTTTTGCATGTTTTCTCCAAATCTCTGACAAAATCTCACAAAAGCTCCAGCTGGAAGAGGGACGCTAGAGATGCTTCAGTCTTTTGTAGGCACGCTCGTCAAAAACATGCACTCCGCATAAGCACACAACAGCGCCATGATAAGAAATCTCAGACGACTCTTAGCGGAGGTCACAAACACACATTTATAAACCCTCTGCCAAACGTGTGTTGATTTTGTCATTGCATCTAGGATGACTCCATAGCCTCCTGGGATACCCCTCTGATCTCCCACAAAGCTCCGTGGGATTAAACAGCCTGGGAAGTGGTTCTGGCTGTGTTTGCAGAAGTCTTTTGCTGCCAGTGGTCTTGGGAAGCTGGTGGTCAGCGCTGCCTTGGGGCAAGCGGACAGAGCAGCTCTGAAATGAGACGTTTTAGTAGGGACCCAGGAGACTAGTGTTGAGCTTGCGAAAACTTCCAGTGTTTAAAGAGAGAGGAGCCAGCAGATAACCAGGAACACAAAGGAACTGGCACTCCCCGTGCCAGGCAGCAAGCCAGCAGCTCCTGAAAGGTTTGGGGACACACTCTGGCATCCCAGGACACTCCAGATGCATCTGCTCTAAGTGTAAACGGGATCAGGAGGGGAGGGAGGATGCAGCCACAGTGCTTGCTGTGGGCTCAGCAGTGCTGGGAGCAGCTCTGTAGGAAAGGTTTGGGAAGCAACAAGGGAAAAAAAAAAAAAACCAAGAGCAGAAGCCCAGTGAATTTTGGAGGAGAGATTTCCTCAAACCAGTTTCTTTATAACTCTCCAAAACGCACCCTCCACTGACGATGCTGCATGTCAGAGCACTATTTCACAACTTCAGAAACATCTATAGCGGGTTTTTTTCAGAACAAAACAGGCGATAACATAAGGATGCTTCACTTCTCCCAGACAGAGCAGGAGCAGTACGGGGTCCTACACGCGAACGTGCTCAGCAGCACAATGCACAGCTGTTTTGTGGTCAGGGCCAGAATTGAAATTCTCACCACGGGTTTTCGTAGAGTTTGCCTCCATCCAACTCCTCGTGCTATCAGACACATCCTTCCAGCAAAGAGACAAACCTTCTTGCCTCGAAGGTGCCGTGCTGCCGCAAGGCTCTGGAAGTGCTGGGTGCAACAACATAACCGGCCTGAGAGCGCGAGCTCTGTTTGCATTTCAATACGGGTCGCAGAGGTCGACAGCACTGTAAGTGCTCCGCTTGCTCTCGCTCGCTTATGGACTGTCGCAGCTAGCTCAGAGCCACGGCCAAGGGCACACACTAAGTCACCAACTGCTCGAGTTGGTGGGGTGATTTGCAGATCCTTTGTTTGTGTTCATGAATACGGTGGCCCCAGAGAGCCTCCTCCTTCTCTCTCACCCCCGCGGCTCACCGCGATTTGCACTTAAGCTGACGGAGGAAGACAGGCATCAATGTCAAAGCACGGGCTGTGGAGATGCGCGAGATCAGCCCGTTGCGACACGGAACGAAACCCTTCAGCTCTCCACAGCAGCGCAGCTGTGCAAACCAGGAGCAGAGGGAGCCAGAGGTGGGAGAGGTCACCTCCGCATCCCCGCTGCCCGGCCGCCGGGTCCCAGCTCTGCTCCCCAGGCTCAGCCAAGCTGTCGTGACTCCTCCTGACCTGATTTAATGATCTGCGTATGCCCCGAAGCCGAAGCGATTGACAGCCCTTCCACTGCTATCCTTGCTCGTGTAATTGCGGCAGCTATTCTTGTATGCTCAAACGTCTAATCTTAGCAAGCCACAGAGCTGCTGGATAATACGGACCAACCGGGAATTTCCACGCAATTACTCACCGCGGCTACCGGCACTTACTTTGGCTGGTAAAAGTCCTTCTTGTCTGCTGACCCCAGGCTCTGCAAGACACAAGACAAAACAGATAGGTTTCTTTAACCCTCTGCCAAGCAAGTTTCACTGATGAAGACGTGGGGCAAGCAGACAAAGCTGTGCCTTTGGGTGCGTGGGGGCTGGCTAGGCAGGCTTGGGGCACCTTCGGCTGCCTCTCCCAGCAGGCAGCTCAGGACCTGCAGCCACTGAGCATACCGAGGGCAGAGCTGGGGCCGTGACAGGACAGAGTGAAAGCAGAGGCACGAGGATGTGTTAGGCTTGAACCCAGTGGATCCAGGCACATCCAGGTCTGCCACCGCTTGCAGAAGGGTGGCACCTTGTGCCAGGAGGGGCGGCCGGAAACAGGGCAGGCTGCAGGGCCAGCGGAGAGCCCAAGCCCCCCAGCCACTCCCTGGGGATAGGGCCATGAAATTCTTCTGCCAAGAAAGAACCACGCCAGACCCCAAGCACATGAAAGCCTACCGGGACAGCCTGCCACTGCCACGATCTGCTGCAAGTCTGACACCGTCCCCGGCACCCAGGGGGCTGCCGGAGTGCCGGGTCCCCGGGGGCTGGGCCGAGCACGGACGGGCCGCCGCCACCCCAAGGCTGCGCTGGACATGGAGGATGCTTGCAGCAGGCTGGATGGACAGACAGACCCACAAAACCTCCCCCTCCTCTTCCTCTTCTCAGGGACAGTCCTCACCTCGCACCCCGCCAGGATGGGGGGCAGCAGCCCTCAGCGCGGGGTGTCCCCACCACCGTCCCCGCTGTCCCTGTCCCCACAGACGTGTGCCGGCTCGCGGGCAGCGCTGGGGCTGGGCCGGCCGCCTGCTGGAGTTTTGCTCCACGGTTGCCAGGCAATGGCGAAGGCAAACGCGGCTCCGGCGGGGAGCAGCGGGCCCGAATGCTAATCAGGGCCGCAGGAGCAGTCCCGGCCCCACGCTGCCCCTGCCAGCACCCCCCCGGCCCACACCGTGCTCCCACCCGGGGGCAGAGGAGCGGAGGAGGAAGGCCCCGGCTTTAAGCAGGCAGGGCTGAGCCGGGCCCAAAGTGCTCCGTGGCCCCCCAGGGGCTGCCAGGCCTGCGGGCAGTGCCCCAGCTGTGTCTCCCTGGGGCTGGGGGCAGCCATCGTCAGACGAGTGGCACCATGAGCATGGGGCTGGGTGTATGCGGCCCTCACGCTCGTCCATGCCTGAGCCCTGGCCTGGGGCAGAGCTGGAGCACAAGGGGCAGCCCTTCAGGGTGCCGGAGGCCGTGCGAAAGCTCAGGGGGAGCAACGGCAGCAAGGGGCGACAGCAAAAGCTCCACATGGTGGGAAACGAGCCCAGCAGTAACGGCACAGGGCAAAGGGGAGCCAACAGCATGTCCTGCTGCACCCTTGGAGCAAATGGCTTCCCAAGGAGGATGGGTCTCTTGCTGAGGTCTCTTCTACATGTTGTAGTTTTCCTCCTCACGGAGCCTTCCTCCAGGCTCCTCGCCAGCCGGTTTGTTTCACCACCCTCGTGGTCTTCCCTGGGAAATGTCCTTGCCCTGCCTCTGCCCAGCACTTGCCTCACTCTCCCTCTGCCATCAAAACAGGCGACTTCCCAGATGCAGTGCTGCAAGCAAGCCCCCACCTCAGGAACACCTCCCCTGTTTCAGGCACAGCACTCCCATGAGATATGTCGTTACTTCTTTAAACTCGACATCTAAACCACAGAGGGACGCTTCCCGAACGATGGCTGCAATGCAGTTCGCCAGCCACAACCAATTCAGCTTCGCAAGATACCGGTGCCAGCAGGGACCGCAGGGAGCCGGCGATGTTCACGGAGAAGCTGCAAGCAGCATCCTCAGCACCCTCCAAGCGACACGTGGAGGACGTGCACCCTGCAGCCCTGCCGCAGCTGAGCCCTGTGGGGGGAGGCTCCCAAGGCCCCCCCAGGCCCTCAGGGGGAGCAAAGCCATCGGCCACGGCCGGCAGCAGGAGCCGCATGGGCACGGCCGCTCGGCCCCGCTTGCAAGCCCCTGGGCAGGGTGAGCTGCACAGGCACGCTCCAAGACGGGGTGGTGGGAGCTCGTCAAGGAGCTGGTTTTGGAAAGGCACGGAAAACGGAGAGGGTATTAGAGCTGGAATGAAACGGTGAGGAGCTAGCTTTGGAGAGAGGAAAAACAAAGCAATAAAACGGGGAGCGACTGTAGCAGTGACTAGCCAAAGCATCTGATTTGGGGCCTTATGAAGAAAATAGCTATCGAGGAGGGAAAGCAGAATCCCAGCAACGTGTCCGAGGAATCAGGCCTGGAGCAAGGCCCAGAGCTGTGGATCAGCTCCTGGCTCTGCCACCACCCCGCCGGCTGACCTCAGGCTCTTTCTTCCCTCTCCGTGCCCAAGCCTCCCCGACTCCTTCGCCTCATCCCTCTCTTCCCAGAAGACAGAGGGACCCCGCACAGCAACCAGGCAAAATTATCACGGCATTTCAGGTCTTTCTGCTGAGCACACACAAAGAGACGTGCTTTGCCCACCTCTTTGAGATATGCAGTCGATGGGTGAGCGTCGCCCTGGGGCCACGACAGCCCCAGCCCCACCGCACAGAGCGCGGCAGCCTTGGCTGGCAGCTGCAGGAGGGGACAATGGCCAAGAAGTGGTCGAAGGGAAGGACGGCTCGGTGGAAAGACCACCGTAAGAGTGGAGTGAAACAGAGGAAGGGAACACAAAGCCGGGATGTCTGGAAAAACGTCCTGGCCCTCAGCTTGAGCAGAGTTTGAACCAGCTCCAGAGGGGAGGGGTAGAGCAGCATTTCTATGGGCTTTTAGAAAGCTGACCTGATAAGGCATGGAGACCTGTGCCAAGGGGACAGTTCCTGGCCTTACAGGGACCTAGGGAGAGCTCTTCTTTTTCCGTCTGTGCCTGGGGACTGGAAGAGACAGAGAGCTCCCCAGCATGAGCAAAAGGTGGCTTGACATTTTTCTTTGCCTTCTGATCCGATACAGGCGATGGAGGCTTTTATCTGTGCAGTTATACAATAAAAACCCAAATGCCTGCCTTCGTGCTTGCATTATTGCTGGTGGCCTACTGCCTGCCAGGAGAGTCATCTGCTGGTGGTTCAGGCACATCCGTGCATAGCTGGGGTCTCCAGAGGCTGCGGCATGACGGCTCCACAACCAAAATAAATCCGGGAGCCACAGAGGCTCTGGGAGGCTTGCTGATGCTGCAGGGAGACCCGTCCTTCCCGGGGGGACAAGGGGAGTGGCAGCATCCCTGAGTTCAAAGAGCCCCCCGCATGCTCCGAGCCTCCCCACGCAGCGTGAGTCACCCTCCAGCGGGGCCGCGGCGCTGCCTCTCGTTTGCTCACTTCATTGATGACTCAGGGTTTAGGAAGCACGTTTTAAATCCCTTAATGAAATAATGGAGAGTCTTTTTTTTTTCTTTTTTTTTTCAGCATGTATTTTTAAAACAAATACTTGAACGAGGCTTGCACCCATCTCCATCATTCCCTCCCGAGACGCACGTCTGGGGGCACAGAGCCTGGGGGCACCTGTGGTGCAGGAGCAGCCCCCAGCACCTCCCGGCGGGGCTGTGCAGGGAAGGAGGGAACCCATGTCTGGCCTGGATGAGCCCTGCAGAGCCCAGCAGCGCCCCGGGGCATTGCTCAACAGCGGGGCCGAGCCATGGGGGCGCGCGCCCTTCTGAAGGCGGACGGGCGCTGACGGTAACCTCCTGCCCCTGCAAATTGCCCCAGCAAAACCAGGGAGCAGCAGAACGGGACGCAGGCACCACGTCCACAGCTCCCGGGCCAGGATGCAGCCTCCCAAGGCGGAGGGATTGTCTGACAACGTGATTATGAAAATGTTGTCCCAGGCACGGCCAAGGTCATTACCATTACCCCCAGAACCCTCGCCATGTAGGAGTAACTGACCCAGGCCGGTGCTGCGCTTGTTTTGAACTAAAGGCCTCTCTGCGTGGTGCTCAGAGCCCTTCTGCTCTTGCCTCCAAGAGTGCAACTTCACAAGAAATGGTAAAAGGGCAAAAAGGTAACAGGATGAACCGAGAGATCGGAGCGGTTTTATTACCATAAAGGAACCACCATAAGGCCACACGCCCAGGTTCTCAAAAAAACCCCACCCCTTGCAGGTTGCTTTTAACCTGCCTCTGGAAGCGCAGCCCCCAAGGCTCGTGGAGCAACACCGGCAGCACCCGGACCCTCCCCGCGGCTGGCCCCACGGGAACATCGCAGCACCCTGCCTGGCTCCAGGGCTGCCCCCAAATCCCCTTTTCGATACTACGTTTTGTGCAGAATGCCCAAGGCATCCGTGGACTCGGCTTTGCGTTTAAACCATGGCCCACCACCTCCACGAATCCTTTGCAGACCTCTGAGAGCTAGGGCCAAGCTGAGTGCCTGAAATTGTTTTCTCAGCGTCACATTTCGGGCACTAAGTAAACTGCTTCGCAAGTGACTGCCAGCCTCGCTGGTCCCCAGCAAGAATTAGCCCAGCACGCCGCCGACATAAAAGACGAGAGCATTTTAAAGGACGGCACCGAGTTGGGAAATCCAGCCCAGCTGGGGAGATAACAGCGGCGGTGCACGCGAGGTTGCTCACGGAGGGGCTGAGGCAGAGGTTTTGCAGTAGCTGTTTGTTCACACCAGCAGACCATCAATCCCGATGTACTTTTTACTCTCCTAATGTGTTGCCGAGCGCAATCGCGGCTCATCTTTTTCCGGGCAGTGTCCCTCGGAGAGCGAAGTTATTAGCGAGGCTGAGGAAGTCTCACGCAATTGTTTAGAAACGACACCAAAATAATCCCCAAAGACAGGCAGCTGCTTGCAGGTGGCAGCTCTCCGAGTCGTTCCAATAAACTCCAGCTCAGTAACTCCCAGAATAATCAATGCCCATACAAACAGGAGGCAAGAACCGAGGGATGAGTTATTTCTCCCTGCTAGGAGAGCAGGGAAATAAACTCGTGGGCCAAAGTCCACGCTGCAAAGCTGCCCTCCGTAAACCTCCTTGCCTGCTGGGGGGGCGATGCTGCGGCTCCCACCCCGTGCCTGAGGTCCTGGGAGGTCACAGGCTGGCTGCCGTGGGGTTTGGGCACGGGGCAGGGTGCGCTGGGGGCTGTGGCCGCGCTGCCTGTCCCCCCCCCCCAGGGAGATGCCGGCGGTTCGTGCTTTCAGACACAGCCATTAGCCAAGCTCGGCGGATCTGCAGCACGCTGCATTTATGACTAACTGGGACTCGATGCCTGACTGTCGGCAGGGCAGGAAAACTCAGAGCGCTGGGATGCCAGAGGATTGCTTGCAGGTGTTGTCCACCCGTCCTCGCTAACAGCACCCCTCTGCGCGAGGGCCGACCCCCCCAGCGCAGCCCATGGCTCAGCATGACCCGCCTGCGGCACAAAATCCAGTACCTTAGCCCCAAAATCTGGTGGCAGGGGAGGGCAGGGGCCAGGCCACGTGTGGCGGGACAGAGAGAGCAGACCCTGGTCTCTTGGGGGACCCGTTTTGGCAGAGGCAGCCCCCAAGCACTGGTGGGCACGGGGATGTGCGTGACAGCAGCTCAAGCCCCGGCCTTGCACCGTCGTGATCCTGCCTCCTGCTGGGACTGGCCCAGCCAGGGGATGCTGCTGTCCCCAAAACCTGACTGCTCAGCATCCAGCACGTCCTCCCAGGAGCTGCAGGGCACCGTGCAGAGGAGCTGGTACAGGTTGGGGACGAGGAGGAAGGGGTCCAAGTGCCAGCACCACGAGCCCTGCCGGCACAGCCCTGCAGCCTCACGCTCTCCTCCCTTGCCTTCATTACACCAGGCAATTAGGTGCAGGCAGCTGGGCTCGGGGCGGCACAAAACCTTCCTCTCCTCAAGCCGGGTAACGACAACGGGCTCCCTTCCTGAGCCTGCCTGCCTACAAGGAGGAAAACCAATCCTGCTAACGAGCATCTGCCAACACAGCCACCCCACAACGAACACGACCGTTTCCACTCCTCGCTCCAGCCCCGGCACCGAGCCGGAGCTTGCCCTGTCCCTCCCGGTGTCTCCCCGCCTGCGCCGTACCCTCGCCCCCTCCCAGACCCCCTGATCCCCCTGGCAGGGCTGCTCACCCGCAGCTCCTACCCCACGCTAACACCGCCGGGAGCTTCAAGCCATTTCTTTACAGAGCTCAGCCACGAAAGGTTCTGCTGTACTCGTACGGTGCTGCTAGGCGCCTGTGGAATTAACTGATGCATGCATGCCTGGATGCACGGCCTCCTTATCGACAAGTTTCTCTCTTCCAAGGGATTCCGCGAGCCCTGCTGACACGGACCAGGAGGCATCCACTTGCTGCTGCTTCGCGGGAGAGTTTCCCCGCATCGCCAAACTTGTGAAGTCGCTGCCAGAACCACCGCAGCTCGTAAACTCCGCGGGCTCAACAGCGTGCAGGGCGACACTCGCACGGGCACGGGCACCCTCTCCCCGTGTTCGCATTCATCAGGCCCTTAATTAGGTGGGGAAGGAGCTGCAGGAGGAGCAGCAGGCAGGAGCTCTAAGAAGCAGCTGGTGGCTGGTACGAAGCTAAATACGTTCATGTGCGATTCTCTACCTTTTTCTTTCTTTCTTTCTTGATTACAGCCTGCAAACTATTACTGCAACTTTAAGCACGTCGGGAAAGAGCGCCGCTTGGGCTTAAGTGTTTGCAGAATCAGGGCCTCGATGCGCGGATGGCTGCGTTGCTATTTATACCAGAAAGCCCTCAGCACAGCGCATGGGGTGCAGCCGGGCTGAGCCCGCGCTGCCAGCAGAACCCGGGTTTCTCTTCTGCTTCCTTGCAGGGGGGGTCAGCTGCCTGATCTTCAGTGTCGCGTGAATGCACTGCCTGGGATTTTTATCTCCGGGCTTACGAGCTCGCGCGTTGTTTGTGCCGGTTTGTAGGTGAAGTTCCACATTTCATCACCGAAGGAAATACAAAAGGCTGGAAGCCGTGCAGTCAGCTCTCAGCTCCGCGGCCCTGCAGTTAATTACACCCTGCTCTCCAGCATACACTTTAAATGCTGCGTCGCAGTCCCTGTAGCCGTGCTGTGTGTCATTCATCCTGACAGCAGGTCTGCCCGCCAACCCAGCTAATTATAGTGCGGGAGGCAAATGACTGGGCTCCCGCCCCGCTGCCTGCTCCTCTCCATCAGCCGCACGCTCCCGGGACGCCGGCGACCCCGGGCTGCAGCTGGGGCTGCCGATGGATGTTCCCCCGCCGCGTGCAGGGTGCCCGTGCGGGGCAGCAGGGGGGCACTGTGTGGATGATGCTCCCCAGGGAGGAGCCCAGCAGGGCCCTGACTCCCCAGGAGCTCCTTTCCTGGGTCAGCAGCCTCGCAGCCCCTTACCAGCCCTGGCCCCGCAGGAGCAGGATGCCTCCCAGGCAGCCCACCTCCCCTCGGACGGACCTCTGCACCTCCCTTGTTTTCCCCCTGGCCGTGGTCAACTGCATCGAAGCGGGCTCGGGTTGTGCCAACCGCATCGCCACCCGTGGGTGCCGCTGTCGTGGGGCTAGGAGGACGGGCGTTCAGCTTGGTGAGAGAGAAGTGGCTTTTAGGGTCCCTTGGAGCGGATCTGCGGGCTGAGCTGAAACCAAGCTCAGCCCCATGTGCCCGCTGGTGGAAGGCACAAGCTCAGGAGCAGCTCCAGCTTCCAGCAGCCACCAGGAGAACCTTGGGATCCAAAAGGCAAAGAAATACCCCATCCTCCAGCAGCCCTCCGCGGGGACAAGCCCCCGAGCACCAGCAGAGCCCAGCACGAGGGTCCCCTGTCCCAGCACACGGGAGCGAAGGCTTTGCCCCGGAGACCAGGACTGAGGCCACCCAGCGCGGTGCGCTCAGCCATGAAGTCACTGCTTTAGAAACACACCTGGAGAAGGGAGAGGATCCGGCCAAGCTGCACCCCTGGCGAGCTATTAATAACCCCGCACACGCAGGACCTGCAGCAACGTGAACCAGGCTGCGACCGAGCAAAACCCAGCCCTCGCGTGGGACAGCGTCCAGCCAGAGCCTGAAACACCATCGGAGAACAGGTCTCTCATTCTTTTGGCCCAGAAAGTGGCTCCCAGGGGTTATACAATGTCTGAGTCAAAATATGTAAATACAAACCCTCACTTCTGGGAACCTGGCTGCCGACAGCTGGCCCCGCGCCCATCCTTCGTGGCATGATGCAAACAAGACCGCAGCGCGCTCGTGAGTTGCCGAGACCCTGTGGAAAGACCAGAGCTGCCTGCAAAACGACAGGCACGCCGGGAACAGCGGTGCTTCTTGCAGCCGGCCTCCCCCTCCTCGGCGGCCCGGAGCGAGCCACCAGCCCGTGCTGAGCATCCTTTTCTCACGGACCCTGACTTCATAGAGATAACTCCACCGGGCAAAAAACAATAAGAAATCTGCATCTCCAGGCTCAAACCAAAAGTGATTCTTTCGAAACCAGGGTTTGAGGCGTATCAGCCAAACCATTCTGGAGCTGTAAAGCTCTCCAGAATTAATATGTTACAGGCTTTTGGGAGCAGATGCCAATGCCCGCGCTCCTTCAGCCCCTCCATGCACGTCGCCCTTGTCCCTGCAGATTTGGGCACCCCAGGGACGCCAAGCCCCACTTCCAGCCTCCTCCTCCTCACCTGCAGCCCTGCTGAAGGGGCAGGTGGCCCCCGGGACGCAGTCACGGCACCAAGCCTGTCGGAGTTTAAGAAACCTTTGGACCGTGCACGGTCACTTGGTCTAAAATTTGGGGCAGACCCGTGTGGTGCCGGGAGCTGGACTCGATGATCCTTATGGGTCCCTTCCAACTCGGGATTTTCTATGATTCTATGATTTTATGGGTGCCTGGGGGAGCCAGGGTGAGCCCGCACGGGACAGTGACCCCGGCGACGGGTGGCTCAGCTGTGTTGGTTTTAGGCTGGATTTGCCTCCTGCAGCACCATCGCAGAAAGCTGGGAGACGTGCACGGTCAGCAAGCAATGCCAGCTGCTCATCAGATGCGTCCTGAGGCAATGCAGATAGCCCCAAAATCAAACAGAGAGCAATGCACGGCAACATCACTGATGCACGTTACAGCTGAGACCGTCAGTACGAAAAATCAGGGAAATCGGCCAGGCTCCACACACAGCTCCAGGAATGCCCCTCGCCACCCCGAGGCCCTGGGAAGGACGCGCCGGGGCTCACCGGGACACCCCAGGGTCCCTCAGACGGGGTCAGAGCCGCCCGGCATCGCGGGGGTCCCGGCACCGAGCGCTTCCACGGGCTCCAGGCGTCCGACCACCACCAACTATTTAGGCATCAAACTCCATAAAGGAAGCACAAGCCACACTACGGAATAATTCGAGCGCATTATAAAAAGCCCAGAGGGGAAAATAGATTTTTGGAATGTGTTCTCAATCTCATTAATTGGGAAGACAGCCTCGGAGGGGAAAAGAGAAAAAAAAAAAAAAGGATTCTATTCCTCCCCAAACCATTATCCACTCTGAGGAGTGTATCATATGAAAACAGTTATATAAAAGAATAAATTATATTTGGAATGGCAAGAACCCCAGAATAAAGCTAGAAACTCTGATGTTCCCATATAAAGATAGGAGACAGTTATCTGTTCCAAATTTTCAAGTTTTCTGCTGTGCCAATTCAAATTCACTACATACCAGCATAGCCATATAAAGGGGACTCCACCCATGTAATCTTGGAACGAGCAATAATCCCCCAAACTATCAATTTAATGTATGGGGATACAAAATGAGACAAGAATGTACTAAGGGAGAGAGCAATCCATTAACTACATGGCAAAAGGCACCAGAACGTGCGCGCAGGAATATCTATTTAAAGTGACATTTGCATTTAAAGACCGGATCTGAAATTAAGGCTTCTGCACGCAGACATCATCGATTCTGCAAATTAAAAGGCCATTTCGAGATCCAATGCGAGTTTTATTTTTGTTTTATTTTCTCCTATTTGTTCGGTGTCACGTTTCTTGGCCGGCACTGGAAAAAAACAGCTCTTGGTCGGGGTTTTTTATATGAGCTGTGTTTCTGATCAGCTTTTCCGGGGCTCCCCTGCACCGGCGTGCAGCTGAGGGACGGGGACGGTTCACAGCAGCTTTCCCAGGGCGCGAGGCTGGAGCCCGCGCTCCGCCGGCCGCGCTGTGAGCGTGGGGATCCTCGTGGCTCCGGGTGCCTGCGTCAGCCCCGACCCCACCGTGCTGCCTACAGAGCTGGGGGATGCGGACGCCAAGGCGGGCACGCAGGGGTACCAGCACTGGCATGCACCAGCGGCCCTGCTCCTTACCCTGCGCACGCTGTGCGTTACATCTCAAGTGGGCAAAATCCTCGATTTTCACAGATTTCCGCAGTGCCCACGCTGAGCCTGGATCCTGTGCAGCCCGCGGCCGCAGCCCTGCAACACGCAGGCTCCCCGCGCCAGCTCAGCACCACGCAGCGCTCGGCACGGCCCGTGCCCAGTCCTGCTCCCGGTGCCAAGGGATGGACGGGGGGAGCACGACAGAGGCGGGAGAGCGCGGAGCCACATCCGACCCCGGCTGCAAAAACAGCCCCAGCAAGGAGCCCCCTTCTCGCAGGTCCAAAGCAGAAGCCCGAGGAGGAAATTGCTTCTTTTCTCCACCTCTGCCAGTCTCATAAAAGACGACTGCTCCTCCAGAAACCACCCCAGCTTGTTCGCGAGGCCACAGCGAGGAGCAGCAGCCGCGCAAACAGCCCTGCAGCGAGCGTGCTGGACGGCACCCAGTAGCCAGCAAGGAGACCAGTCCAAGCCATGGAGATGGAGGCGCAGATAAACCAGGTCAGCGAAGTGTTTCCATTCAAGCCAGACAGTGACTAATAGACTACATGAATTTGTTACTCAACCGAAGTTAAACTTTTCAGGCCCAGAAGAGCCAAATAGTTGTTCCAAGTGAAAAAATCCTGCAGGATGCATTCCTTCACCATGTCCCATGAATACCCAGGGAATCGTGATTTCAGGATGGGGCCGATAGTTCTTTCATATATCACAAAGAATAACAAACGAGCCTCCCCTTTATTCTTTTCGCTCCTCAAATGCTATTTACTCGTGGCAAGAGCACGCACGTCATGTTCACGCAGCGCCCTGGGAGGTGGAGGGCTGCGCAAGCTCCCCGTGCTGTCACTGCAGCAGATCAAACAAACACAGAAAAGGAAAATTTGTTTTTCTGGCATCATGGCTGTCAGCGCGGACGATAAAAGAGCATGGACGACGCAGCATCCACCTTCCACCCCTTTCTGGGTTCAGCGTCATGGCATGAATGAGCTTTACGCAGAGAAACGAGCCTGAAAACCAAGCACGGAGGAACCCTTCAGCACGGGGAAGCTCCTCTGAATTTCTTTGAAATGTGGCAGACACAGCACGCACCCGCAGCGTGCACCCCGCAGGCACGGGGCAGCACCTGCCCCCTGCCCGAGCCCAGCACCGGGGCCTGGCGCACCCCTGCCACGGGGCAGAGCCCAGACACGGCGCCACGCGGGCAGCGGGCCGGCGATGTTACAGGAGCCGTCAAGGCCACGGGCGTTTTGTTGGCTCTCCGCTTCAGAGGACGGCATTCATTCTCCAGGAGCAGCAGCCAAGGGGCAGGCAGGTCTCACGGTGTAACGCCGCGTTACGCACCACCACGGCCCAGGCCGCCCCTGGCCGTGCGCAGACCGCAGGCGGGCAGAGCTTTCACCCTTTCCACCTGGAAAAGCACCGTGCCGCACGACTCAGGACAAATCTATGGCCACCGGGCTTGTTATCTGGAGTCAGCTGAGAAACAAGCCTCAGGAAGGCTTCAGGAAGCCAAGACAACAAACAGACACTTGCGACGTGACACAACCCAGGTGAAGTCCTTGCACAGAAGGGATGACAGCACCCAGGTCTCCTTCATAAAAACCTAATGCTTTCTCTTGGCAGGACAAACGTGCAGCTCTGCAGCTCTAGCATCCCTGCTCTGCACGTCTTCAAAACCAGAAACACCCCGGTGCAATGCCACAGGGCGCAGAGCAGAGCTGGAAAGCAAACCCGCCCTGTAGCACGCTCTCCGCCCTGCCCGGGCCCCTCCAAGCCCCCTGAGCCCCCTCTCCTCCTCGGTCGGGCCCCGCAGAGTGCTCCCAGTGCACCGTCAGGCAAGCTCGAGGAATCTCCTCGTGGCGACGGGGAGGTGAGTGCCCCAAGTCCCAGAGCTGGGTCACAAGGACCCCGGTGGCTGTCCCTCAGGTGACCGTGCGCAAGCAGTCCCCGCGCATCCGGGGATGCAGAGGAAGGCGAAACGCCGGCTGCGCTGCCGTCGCTGCCAAAACTGCAGCCAGCCCAACCGCAGCAGAGCTGGCGCTGGCACGCAACGCGCCGGGCGCGCAGAACAGACTCACGTTCAGGCAGGGCCGTGCCTGGCAAGGGATGCATATCGGGAGCACTTTGCCCAGGCACAGCGGCCTCTCGGGCGGCAGGTGACACATGCTGCGTGCAGAAGGCGCACGCCTCGAGCTGCCGGGGTTTTTAGTGCCGGGCAGGATCCGCCCCTCCGCCTGCCGCCCACGGCCCTGCCCGGTGCACCTAAGCCCTGGCCCCCGCCCCGGCTTGCCCGGCAGCTCCCACCCGCATCCTCAGGCTCGCCCCATCCCGCTCCTGTCCCCGAGAAGGCTGCGCTGGGGAGCCTCCAAAACCGGGGTAGCATCCTGGGCTGGACCGACAGCCTGCCCAGCAGCCGCTGCCCAGGTCCCTCCTGCTTGCATCCTCAGCACAGAGCGCTCCGGGCACCACTGCCTGCTCCGGCAGCCCCCTGCCCAACCCTCCCCTCCTTCATCCTCTGCCTTTCCGAGCCCCTTCACCCTCCTGGCCTCCAGCACGGCCAGATCCACAACCCGAAAAAGTGACTGCCTTTGGTTTATGTCAGCCTTTTCCCTGCTAATCTCTTGGCGTGCCCCCCAGCTCCAGCACCGCACGCTATTAAATCGCTCACCATCTCCACAACGCTCAGGGCTGCACAGGGGCTCCTGCTTCCTTCACCTGCTCCGCCTCGTCCTCGTCTTCCTCCCCTCCCTGCCGGCAGAGCAGCCGCCTGTCCCCAGCTTCCCATCCGGCCGCCCACAGCCTCTCCCCAGATTACAGGCCTCCCCGGCTGCCCCAGGTTAGGTGGCGATCACAGACCTGGAGGCAATTTCCATGGAAATGTCTTGGCTCAGACGCGGGTTTATCTTCCCCTGCTTTCTGCTGCCTGGAAAGGAGCACCCCGCAGCCCCCACCCCGCAGCCCCGGCAGCCCTGCGGTGTCAGGGGTGCTGCCAGCGTGGCTCTCCCTAAATGCTCACCCACCTCCGAGCTCCCGGGGCCAAGCCTCATGAAAGCCCTGCAAGCCCCTGCTGAGAGCCAGCCGGGCGACTGGCCGTGGGTGCTGGCTGCGCAGGGTACGGGGAGTTTACAGCTCCTCTCCCCAAACTGTGCCATATTCTGAAAGTTATTTCCCTTTCCCCTGGTTTCTTCCCTTCTTTCCTCCTCTTTGGGGTCTGCAGCCCCTGAACCGAGGAAGATTTCACGTCCTCAGCAGGGTGCGGTGTTCTGCTCCCGCAGTCAGTCCCGTAAGCACCACCGCAGCAGTGACCCCAGCCCCGGGTGCCCACCACAACGCCCTCGGGGCAGCAGAGACGAAGCAGGCCTTCCTCCCCTGCTGCTCTTCTGCCGGTTTCTTTCACAGGCACGACGCACCTCGGGAGGATGCAGGGGCTCCTGGTCCAGCCCAAGCTGGTGGTAAGAGGAAAGCCCCCGAATATCGCTGCCCCTCCTGGCAGGGGGCACCAAGCACCGACGGCGAGAGTCGCTGCGAGGTGAACCACGCGTGCACCTCCGTGCAGGGCGGCGAGGTGGAAGAACCGCCCGAAGTGGGCTAAAGGAGCACGAGGGGGATTTATCGGTGCACGGGCAAAGATCCAGCAGGCATCTCCATCCCCGGGAGCCAACCTCACCCCGTGCAGCCTTCATCCCCGCGGGCTCCAGCACAGGAGGGGCCTTTGTCGCTGCGGGGCCTGGCAGAGGGGTCCCGCACGGGAAGGAGGGGAGTGGGAGCGTGCGCTCCTGCACGCAGACCCCAGGGGCAGCCGAAAGCCTAACAGGAATTCGTGTTAAAGCCTCCGATCTTCGTCGGCACTGCGTATGAAGAGACACTCACTGCCTGAAAACTTTTGCCCAAACAACAACACACACACAAAAAAAAAAACGATACTCCAGGGATTAAATGGCCTGGAGAGCCACGGGCACAGCCAAGGGTGGAAATAAAGCAGCCTGGGTCTGGCACCAGCGTCCCGATGGCACCTGGCTGCCCGGGCCGGGATGTGCGGGCAGCAGGAAGGTGAGCCGGGCCGACAGCAGGCCCCGGGGGAGCCTGCCTGCAATCAGACAGCATTTTGGCTGTTGCAAGGGAAGAAATTAAAGAAATTCATCATATTTTGTTCGTGCTCAGTAAACGCTCACTGGAGAGTCATGATTAAACCTTGCATATGCTCTTCCCCGAGCCCCAGCAGGAAGCAACAGGGCCGGTTATTGCGGCGGTCCCGGGGAGCCCAAGGGCTGGCGGAGGGCCCGGGGGTGCTGCAGGGGACAGGGATGGAGCTGCTGGGCCTGGAGGAGCGAGGGCAGGGACAGCCGAGAGCTCGGCTGAGGAGCCGGGACGGGAAAAGGCACAGATCTGCAGTGAAAAAGGCGCGGGTGGAGATGAGGTGCTCAAAGGGGAGGCGGGGAAGGAGAGCAGGCTCAGCCTCAGCTCCGCTGCTGGCACAGAGGCAGCAGGAGACACCGGCCCCTGCCCGGTGGCCGAGCCCTGGCAGCCGGGAGCACGGCCCCGGTGGGGGCTGCGCGCCCCCCGCCCGCGCTGGGGCTCTGGGGCCGGGTGCCCGACCCCGCCTGAACTGGGAGCCCTGTCCTCGGAGGGCAGGGGAAAGCAGGAAACTCGAGAAAAGAAGAAACAGGGGAAAGGGAAGAAAAGGCTGCAGTGTTGAGAGATGGAGGAAGGAAAAAAAAAAAAAGAAAAAAAAAAAGAAAAAAAAAAAGTTGAAAAGAAATCCCTGGGGAATTGTGGAGGAGAAGAAAGAGCGTAGACAAGCCAGGCGAGCCAGCGAGAGAGACAGAGAACAGGAAGCGCCTAACTAGGATGGAGACAGAGATACTACAAACCCGCGTGACGTCAGGCCGGAGTGGCAGCGGTTTCCAAAACAACTCCGAGCTCCAGCACTCAGGGAGGGAGAGAGACACGCGGGAGCAGGGGAGACGCGATGGGGCTCTGCCCTCGGAGGGAGCTGGAACAGAAGCTCGACGAGGCCGCAGCGCTCAGCCTGCTCCCGTCTCCCCTCGGTTTGCACTGGCGGGACAGGCGCTGGGGAGCCGGCAGACACGGAGACAGGGGTTGTTGTAGAGCGAGGCGGCATCGGGAAGGAAATTCCTGAGGGTGTTTTCCTAATTGACACACACAATGCAGTCACAGCCCCCCCCCCCCCCCCCAAAGCCCCTGCTCGCAGAAAGGTAAATGCTGGATGCTCCCAAAAAGCGGAGCCAAGGAGCGAGCAACAACAGAGACAGGGACCCAGAGGAAATAAATCTGAAAGAAATGGGAACCACACACAGAGAATTGTCCTGATGGCAACGGCTTTCCTCTGCCCCAGCCTGTTCAGATTAGAGGGCTTGTAGCTGGGTTTTCGGGGGCTGAGGATGAACACGGAGGCTGCCATGGCGGGGCGGACTCCGTCTGCTTGCAGAGGGCAGAGAACAAAATGAGAGAAGAGGGGGCGAACCCCCAGCGGGTTGGGCCACGGAGCCCCTGGTGGGCAAGAAGTTGCCTGGTGCCCCGGGGCCCCCAGCCCACCCCAGCAGCCCAGCACGGGCAGGGCTGGGCAGCCCAGGCGCCCACCCGCTGCTGGAGGAGGCCAAGTCCACAGACAGGACGACTCGGAGACGGGAGATTTCTCGGCTGGGTGGATAAGACGGTGACCAGGCAGCTCTGCATCCACGCACAGGAACTGATTCGACCTCGCTTTGCACAAGGATGGGCAGGCAAAGACCTCCGCGTCCTGCCGGGATCCGCACGGGACGCCCACAGCGAGGACACCCCGGCGGCACGGCGTCCAGCACGTCCTTCTGGAGGAGATTTCTCTACCACGGCAGTGCCAGGAAGATGGGAGAGACCCATCCTGGCGCCGTTATGGGTACAAGGGCACGGCCTGCGGGCTGGGTGCCAGGGTGGGAAAGGGCTCCCAGCCCTGTGCCACGCACCGGGGGAGATGCCACCGGGGCTGCTGCTACGCGGGGTCTGCCCGGTGGTGCCCTGGGTGCCAGCGGGGCGATGTCCCCGGGGTCACCACCACCACGGTGCGGAGCCCACGGCAGCTGGTGCCCGCTGGGATCGGCACGGCCCCAGCAGGAGCCGCCGGCCTCCCCCCGGCTTCAAAGACCCCACGGCTGCTTCCCTGCCCCGGGGTGCGGGGAGCCTGACTCACGCGCTAGGAGAAATTAATAAGCGAGCACAGAAGAAGGGCTCATCCCATCCAGCAGCCAGCGTGAATCACTGCTTTTGCTGCCTGCCTCACATATTGTTCCAGCACTGAGTCAGTACTGCTGTGCAGGTTAACAAGGGGAGAAATTAAAAGTTATGGCCTATGAAGCGCAGTAGCACCGAGAAATTAGAAAGCGGTGCTACTGTAAGAAAGCTAATGGGACTACCCACAGAGGCCCAGAGAAAAGAAAGGCTCCGTGCTCCAGCTTTTCACCAGCTTGCTTTCCCCTGCACAGCTGTGCCCCCCGCCAGACAGCCCAGAAATCAAAGCCTCGCTGCGCCGTCAGCACGGGGCAGGTACTCGGCAGCGACGGCACTCTGCGTTTGCGAGCTGCCACCTCTGCACTTACCCTCTGAAACGAGCAACCCCGCCTGGGAGAAAAGCTGCAACTGACTGAGCAGCTTTGGTCTCGGGGCAGGGGACCGTCCCCTTCCTAAGGACCAAAACCGCGGCTCCCTGCTGAGGAAAGCCACGACGACTCCTCCCAAGAGCGCCAGCCCCCGTTTCCCACCCCGAAACAGCTCCTGCAATGCAGCAGTGTGTCACCGATGCGAGCAAGCGGAGCCTCGCAGAACAAATTGTACTGAGCCTCAACATAAAACAAAAGGCTCCTGCACTCAGACTGCTGCAGAACAACGGTGATGGAGCGTCTCGAGTGCTTTTAAGACCCTCATTTACCGACCGTCTCCGTGCTTTGCTATCTGGTAAGAACTTAGCTGGTACAGAGCACAGGGCTATCGCCTACGCTTGGAAACGGGGGGAGAAGAGCCTGACTTCATGGCGCAGAGAGAGATGAGAAACTCAGATTGGGAAACGGGGTCAGCTGCTGGGCTGCCCTGAAACATGAACATGAACATGCCCTAGAAACAAACGCTGAGCCTCAAGTGGTTCTTTCTGATCATATCACCCACTAACGAGTCTCATCCTTCTCTGACACCAGTTGATGAGTTGGCTTTGAAGATACCGTGCGGCAGCAAGTTCTGCAGGTTAATTCTTCGTGGACACGAAAGCACTTCCCTGTGGCGGCGCTTCGTTCGCTCCCTTGCAGTGCTGGGGAATGTAGTTACCCCCAGGAGAAAGACCAAGAAGCACGGAAAGGACCCCGACACACGCTGCTGCCCCACCGACACCAGCCTCGCCATGCGACACGCTGCGCCGAGACCCTGGCGTAGCGCTACCAGCCCCACCTGCCGGCACGGCCACCACCGCCACCAGCACCTCTCTCTCCTTTGTCACCTCTTTGTCCCCGTGTCACAGCACGGCTGGGAGCCGGGCAGCCCCGAGATGGATGCAGTGTGAAGCGTGCTTCTCCATCCCACCCGGGGTCATCCGATCTTCAGCGTCCCCAGGAAAAAAAAAGCTAATCTCAGCGAGCCGCCAGCTCAAAACAAACCAGAATACGCTCAGCAAAGCAGCAAGCACCGGATCAGCCGTGTTTTCTCCTACAAGGATCTAATTCAGCTCTAACAGGATAGTTATTATTACACATTAACTGAATGGCAATTGATTATTAAGAGTGCATTCATTGAAACTGGGCAGATGTGTAACGAGACACCTACCTATTACATGGCTGTGAAACCGCGCCGAGCGTGCTTCCAATGACCAGCCGCTATTTACTTAACATTCAATATCCATCGCTGGGAGAGGTCTCTCTAGATTTAATAAGCCTCTGTTATTTTATGTTTAATTAAATACCGTCCACTATTAAAAACATATTTAACTGAGGTCGAAACCAGTAAAAACTGTATCTTACACCACGGCTGCTAAACCTCAAATAGCTTCCTAATGATTAATTGGGATTTAGCACACGATCGCCGTCCTGCTGAGCGCACAGAAAACGGAAGCTCGGAGATGGGAGGACAAAAGCGCTTCACTTCTGCAAACAACCCTGCTGGTAGAACAGTTGGGCCAGCAACAACACGGCAGGGCAGGGGGAGCCTCAGCCCTACGGAACCCGATTTTTGAACATTCTCTGTACGGCACGGCCGCTCCCCCAGCGCCTGCTGGATGGTGCCACCCCCAGCGCACGGGGCTGGAACGAGAGCGGTGGGCCAGGGGACTCCTGGTGGGACACCTCCAGCTGGGACTGCCAACGGCGTCCCCTCTGCTCAGGCTGCTCCTGTGGTTCATCACCCACACCAGCTCCTCCGGCAGAAAGCAATGGTGTCTGGAAGAAGCTGGAGATGGATTTGCCACGACGGTCCAAAACCTTGATGTTACAAACCAAGAGAGGTTTTCAAGCCAAGCGAACAACCCATACATCAACGAGCCTCCAAAACCAAGTAGCCCGCAAGTCCAAGGCCCGCAAGAGCAGCAGACCAAGGATGGATGCTTCTGGCCCTGTGGCACAGGCATCCTCTGTGCCCTCCACAACGGGCAAAACACCCACAGCACCAGCTCATTGCTTCACCTTCATCATCGTGCACAGGGACAGCCGATGGGGAAGAAGGGCCTCTTGGCCGGGGGAAAAAAGCTTGGACAGGGAGCAGGGAGAAGTCCAAAGCTTGTCAGCACTTGGGAAAAAGCCATTCCACCTCAGTGACCTCCTGCGAGAGGATTTGATTTTTATTGTTTTTGTTTTGAAAGCCCTTGAAAGCAAAATCTGATACTAGCAAAGTATTAAATATAGCAGCACATACCCACGCAGATTGCATAAGAAAACAATTTAAAAATAGAAACAGTGAGAACAAACATGAACGCAGAAAAAACATCAAGAGAGGAAATCCAGAGGGTCCTCTCCTTCCATTGTTCCCCTCCTAACCTCAGGCATGCTGGAGAAATCGGGGTTAGACAGTGGGCTGCACGCTTAGATCCTGAGAAATGAGTCAAGAGTCTGGAACTCGAGCTCAGCACCAGGCAAACCCGGTGGCAACCGTGTCATGAGCTCATCTGCTTCGCTTGGAGGAGCCTCGGTGTGTCAGACCTTGGGTTTGCGGTGCTTGGACGAGATGCCCCGAGCAAGCGTCACGACAGAGCCACTCTCCCCAGCCGGGCAGCTGGATGGGGCTGAGATAGCCAAAGCTCTACCCCGAAGTCATGTCCGAGGAGTGAATCACCATCCTGCCGTGAATGACATACCGAAGGAGTAAGAGCACATTTCGGGTGTCTGACAGGGCATCGGGCTCTGCACTGTGGCAAGGGGCAGGACGACACATCCGTACTGTGTGGGCATCTTCGGAGGAAAACCTCCAGGTCGTTCGGTGTTTCGGAAACCAAAAGAGACCCCGGGAGTTCTAGCACCTTGGCCAGAGGGGAGCAGCACTAAGAAGACCTCTCTGCTGCCTCTCTGCCTCCTGGGCAGGCCGGCCAGCAGCTGCCTCCACCGATGCTGCAAGGAGAGGATGTGGACGAGAGTTAATCTGGGAGGCTGCTGGAGGAACAGCCACGTCACCCAGGAACCGCTCTCACCTCCCAGATCTGAGCAGCAGGAGGGAAGTCCAGCAGGTCTTTGCTTCCTTCTACTGATGTGTATGTACAAACAAATTTACAAACTGCCTATTCACACCATCCCTCCCATGAACTGGCCGTGCCACAGTGATTAAGCAATCTATAGGAGATACCATCTGTGCTACTTCAAAGGCACGCCGCGCATTAGGTAAATAACAGGGGTGCCTGTCTGAGGAACATGGTGATTAAGGATGTCTCGATCTCCACATCAGCCTTGGGGACCTTGCTGCGATATTGACGACTGCCCCGAAAGGCGATGGAAGGAAACCAGCACCCGATCTATCCTGTCTCATTCCGGCAGAGTCAGTGGATGTGAAGAACCAGGAGGTGCTCTCCAGAAATGCCTCCCCAGCCCAGCAGAGGAAAGAGCCCCTGACCCATACACATTCGTCTTTGCTTTCTCTTTTCCCTCGTGTTGGGTCAGGAAGCTGTGCTCACCTCAGAGCAACTTACTCTCAGTTTTGACTCTTCATAAGGACACAAGAGCCCTGCTGAAGGTAACAACCCCCTGCTGAATTTTGGTATCCGTGAATGACACCTTTGGGGCATGGGAAGCCTTAGGAGCTGCCCCAGCACAAGCACAAGGGTTTGCTTGCTTCAGCTCACCTCTCTATCCCCACAACCCCACAATCCCCATGAAAGATGACTTTGGAGCCCCTTTTCCACAGTTGCATGGACATCTTCAGCTGAGGCTCCGACCACGGCCCATGGACTTCAAGTTGTTAGGAAAACGCTGCACAGCTGGAAATGTGCAAAGGGCCCCGGTGGGCACCATCGATACGCGGGATGAGGGAACGGAGAGGGGCTGAAGCAGCTCCCGAGGAGAATCCTTTGAGAGCAAACCAGCTCCTTGGCCCAAAGCTGAGGTGAGGCCAGCCAAGCCCTCGGGGTCGGGGAGACAGCTACAGTGCACAGAGGGCTCACGACGGAGCCAAATTCCACAGTTTTCTTATGTCACTTGAGACAAATCGCCAGGCACAGGTTTGACATCTTCCTCCTTCAGCTGCCTGCAGCAGAGGCATCTGCTCCAGTCAATGGAGAGAGAGGGATGTCCCCGAAGACACAGCTCTCTGCTGTTTTACACACCCACGTTCAGAAGAGCCCGTGACGCTCTGGAGATGCCCGCTTCTCTCCGTCGTCTATGAAGGGAGCCCAGACACGCAGCCCAGACACCTCCGTCGGCGCTGTTGTGTCTCTGTTTGTGCAGACAAATCCCACCCCTCGTGTTTCCATGCCTCAGTTTCCTCTGCTATTAAAAAAAAAAGAGACAGACCAAGAACCCCATCCCAACCCAACCGCAGCAACATAGCGAGGCTTAATTCATTACAGCCTGTAAACCGCTTTGAGATCCTCGACTGCTATATAAATCCAGAGCTGGTATTTGTTTAACCCTGCCGAGCAGACGGAGGCAGGCACCCAAAGCCACAGCACTGCTGGCTCCCTGTAGCCAGCCCCAGCCCCACAAGGGGCAGCAGATGGATCGGCTGCTGCGAAACAACAACTTCCTTCTTTCTTTCTGCTCAGCTCAAGCGGGGTTTAGGCTGGGATTTCGGTTACGTTTTGTGGCCAGCCTTTCTGGAGACAACCACCCGCCTGATGCCGGGGGAGAGCGAGATGCCTAAAACCACGGGCAGTTGTGTTTATTTTGATTCCAACCTTCCGATCATTCAAAATCCTGGGAAAATTAAGACGTTGTTGGGGTGAAGTTTTTTTGTTTTGGAAATGAGTTTGAGGCAGGGGGGGATGCTGGGCTGCCCGGGCAGCCGGCTGGGAGGCCGGGCTCCCTCCTGCCCTCCGCTCCCCGTCACCTCCCTGCAGCAGGAGCCTGCAAGGACGGCAGCGCCGTGCGTGGCCTCGGAGACATCCGGGGGCTCGCAGGCCAAGCAGAGCACACAGGCACACACTGAGCCTGCCCTCCGCCAAAACCTGACACCACTCCGGAATGTAGAAAATTGCAAGCGATACTTTAATTCCACAGTCACTCAACAGTAGCTCCGGCCATGGGAAATACTGGGGAAGGCGCATGCGTGGGAGCGCTCGAACGGAGCACATCCAGCCCCAGCCTAATCCGCCGGGCTGGAAACCAGGCTATCTTTATCAAAGCTCCCAGCGCAGTCAAGTCATCCCCACCTGCCTGCCCTTGAATCAGCACGAAAGGCTGCGAGGCATCAGCCCGAGCGGAGCCGCCAGGCAGCGCACGCCACCTCTCTGCCGCTGCCTGCACAGAGCGGCGCTGGCCGACGGGCAGCTCGCCCGCGGGGTCACCCCGCGGCACCGCACCGCGACGCAGCCCTGCTCTCCGACTGCCAGCCTTCAAATATTCCTGCCCAATTTCCTCCCCGTGTTTCCACCGAGCCACAGCACCTCCCGACCCCCTCGCATGCGCAGGACAGCACCCCGCACCCCGCACGCCCCAGGAACTCGCGGCTTCTGGGCCTTTGCCCCGCTTGGCACCCCGAGCCCAGCCCGTGGGGGGCACGCCTGGTGCTTACGGACATCTGAGGGGCCCTGCAGTGAGGAAGAGTCAGAAGAGACCCAAAATTAAACACAAGAGGATGTGGAAAACTTAGGACAGCCTGTGTCCTGCTCATCAGGAGCTCAGGAACTGCCACAGATGGGTTTATCACCAGGGCAATTACCAAATACAGGAGGAGCTGAACTGGAGGATCCCCGGGACGGTTCTGAATTAGATTTAATACCATGTGCTCAGCCAGAAGAGTTGCGAGAGGAGAGGCTCAGCACATCGGGATGAAGGCTGCTCTCACGTTTCAGGAACTTCCTGCTCCGGTTTCAGGTCTTCCTTCCTTCCTCTTGAGCTGTCCCCTCTCGAGTCAGTGGTGTTGGAGACCAAGGAATTACACGATTCACCTCCTCATCGCCCAAGAGGTGTCTTCGCAGCCCTGCTGCCGTCATTCTCCAAATGACAGGGGTTGGGGCCCAGCGGCATCTGAGGGTCTGGGGGACAGGCGTGCCCAGGGTGGGTGTCACACCCCTCAGCTCAGGAGACCTTCCTCAGACCCTGCCTGTCCCCCTGCCACGGGGCCGAGCCACACGTCCTCCTCCCCAGCCCTGGTCAGCACCTGGGCACTCGGGGGGCTCTCGGGGTGCCATGCTAGGAGGCCCCCACCCCACACCTTCCCTGTGGCTGGGCAAGGGCAGTCCTGTTCCCCTCCACCACCCTATTCCAACGCTTCCAGTACCAGCCCGTGCCACAGGGTGCCCCCGCTGTCACCCGCAGGTGTCACCCCAAGGAGAGCCAAGTGCCGTGCTCGGGACAGCCCCTGTGCACGGCCCGGCACCGCTCTCCGTGTTGCAGCCTGCCTGCAGGGACACGTGGCAGGCCTGCACGTCTCCCACGGGGGACCAAGAGAAGGATTTGATGCTGCTCCTGCACTGGCTGGCTCCTGCACTGCGGCCTCATAACCTCGGCTGTCCCGGGAATGTGCCCCGGGTGGCCGGCGTTGGATCAGATTATCGTGGTGGAAAAGCTCTCCAGTATCCAACACCAAGTCCTCCACTCTTCTGCCACCGAAACAGTCCCCAAGCGGAGATCTCTGCATCCCAAACACTCAGGACTCCTGACCTGCCCCTGCTTCAGCAGGAGAACCAGGCTCTTCTGCCACTAGAGCAGGGGAGAGGCACTCGCAGACACGTGGAGACCCAGGAAAGGGAAACCAGCGGCAGCAGGGCAAGGGCCACGTGCTGCACCCGCTGCCACCCACCACCCCTGAGCTTCGGTTTCCTCAGGAGGTTTCACCCGTGAGCAGATCTCTCCGCCAAAACCGAACCCAGGCCCCTCAGGGGACGTAGGCAGGGGGAGAGCCGTGGTCCCGCAGAGCCACCTGTGCCGGCTCTGGCTCCCACGAGCCCTCTGCCCCGCGTGCCACCGCCGCGAGCGGCCGCAGCCGGCCCGGGGCACAAGTTCCCCTTCCAGCTGAGCTCCTGGGGCCGGCTGTGCGGGCGGCTTGGTGCTCTGCGGCCGAGGGGAGAGGAGAGAGGAGAGCAGAGGAGCATCACGCCGCGCGATGCAAGAGGGTAACCCGAGCTGTGGTCTACCCTGCATTCCTTGTGGCTCCAGCTCCCCAGCCAAAACAAAACCAACATTTTCCTTTTTTTTTTCTTTTTTTTTTTTTTTTCCCTTTCCTCGAGGCCAAATAGGAGGGGAGGGGGGCACCCCCACAGCACTCAGCCCAAGTCCTGCTGGCTGGGAACCAGCTCAGCTCTGCTGGCTCCCGACACCGTCCCCAGCTGCGCGCGCCGCAGGCCCCCGGCGCCCCCCCTGCCGCGACACCCAGCCCCGGGGGGCACGGGGCGATGCCGCGGGGCCGGCACCCGGCCGGGCCAGGACGCCGACGGCGGAGGCAGGCTGCGGCTGCTCCGAGCCACGCAGCCCCACGGCGAGCGGAGCCGGAGCAACACGCTGATTCATTCACCGCTCCGCCGGGAGCTGGGGCCTCCGCGTGTGCTCCGGGGCCTTGGAAATTCCCAGAGAACAGCCAGCGAGAGGAGAGACAGCACCGCGCCACGGCACCGTCAGTCACGTTCTCGGCACCGTGGTGGCTGCGCAGCTTTCCGAGGGCCGGACTGGAAGCCGTCCCCAGCGCGATGTTCGCAAGCACAGCAGGAGGAGGAGGAGGAGAGGAGGAAATTCTGCCCCGGGGCCGCAGAGCGAGCCCAGCTCCACGGCTGTCACCTGGCTGGGGTCACACGCAGCAGCGGTGCTCCCCGAGCACGGCGTTCGCAGAGCGGCTCCTGCTGTCTGTGCTGTCCCCCAGCGGGGCAGGTAGGCGTGGGGCAGGGTGCCAGGAGGGGGTCACCCATCTTCTCCCACCATGCCCCCAGACTCCCCAGGCCACGTCACACTGGGCCAGCAGGAGACTGGCCGGGAGGAGCTCCCTGTCCAAAACCCCGCGGCACGGGGACGTGCTGAGCCCCAGCCCCGAGCAGCGGCCGCGCTGGGTCGGTCTGGGCTGCAGCTGGACGCCCACCACGCCTGGTAGGGCCCAGCCGCTCCGGGTGGCACCGCCTCGGTTTTACACCCTGCAAAGCCCCCGTGTGCTCACCTCCCAGCCTCGGGGCCGTGCGGCCTCATGGGACCGGTGGGGACAAAGCAGCCCCAAGACCCGCAGACACGAGGTTTATCTTGCCAGCAGAAAGACAAGGCTGAGCGTAGCTAATGGGGAGAAACGGTGGTTGTCCTGGCAAACAGGTGATGTTGGCAAGGACGGAGAGGCAGCACGTGTGGAACGGGAAGAGGTCCGAGCTGAGCACAGACACCCCCTGGGCCGGGTGTAGGAGAACCTACAGAACACCCGCTACAGCTCTCAACGCTGCTCCTCGGTCGCTGGGGCAGGAAAAAAAATCAGACATTCGCCAAATTTCAGCAGCAAGTAATGCCTTGCCATTTAACACGCTGAGAAACTCCGCGTTGATTCAGTCAGAGAACAGTAAGACCGGACCCCTGCCCCGCAGGGGATGGCACGCAGCGCCTCGCCCGGAGCAGCCTGCCAGCAGGACGAGGTGCACGTTGTCCTCCCTCCTTCAGCCAGGGCACCGGGGGCTCTCTTTGGACAAGGGACCGGGGTTTTGAGCATCGGGGTGAGCCACCCAGGGAGGACACGTGGGGTTGGCACGCGCGGGGTTGGCACGCGCGGACCGGCTCTTGCTGGCTGCGCTCCCCGGCGCTGCAGCTCTGCCCGTCCTCGGGCGCACGTTTGCCCCTCACCGTCCCCAGCCCCGGCCCCGGATCGGGGCAGACGGGTCCGAAGGGTCCCCGAAGGGCCCACGGCAGCGAGCTGCAGACTCGCGAAAGAGTTAACACTTCCCCCAGCTCGCACGCTGTTATTCAATACATTATTGACGTTGAAAAGTCGTCACGTTACAATCCAGCAGTCCACGAGTATTAAGAGGAAAATAGAGGCACGCAGAGCGAGACACACACGGCGGAGCGGTGGGCCCCTCCGAGCTGCGGTTACGGCCCTGCACACAGACTGATTTCCCAGATTCGGTTTCCTCCCCCACCTCTCCCACTCGGTGCAGAACCCGCTCGCTCGTTGCTGGCGTTTAATGCCGCTGAGAATCCCTAAATCCACCTCGCAGAAAGGATTACCGCAGGGGGAGGGAGAGCTGCAGAGGGCTTTTTCTCAGGCTTCCACAGCTCCCCTGTCGAAACGATGACCTGGGCGGCAGCGAGCGGGGCTGGAGAGCCCCTCCGTGCCCACAGGTGGGGTCCCTGCGCCCCGAGCCCCCCAAAACCCAGCCCGCGGTGCCCGGCTCACAGCCGCCCCTCGCAGCCCCGAGCGGAGCTCTGCTGGCCCCAAGCACCACGGCTCTTGCCAGGCTGGCTGTGCAGCCGTCTGCACGACCCCACCGGCGTGCTTGAGCCACTCGATGCAAAACCCTGACATCGAAGCTTCTCACAGGAACGGATTTATGCCTCGTCTCTTCCTCCCCTGCCAGGCAAACGCACGGGCTGCGGGCCCCGGTGATTCCCCGGGAAGATTTGGACCGAAAATGAAATGAGATGAAATGAAATGAGATGAAATGAGATGAAATGAGATGAAATGAGATAAAATAAAATAAAATAAAATAAAATAAAAGCCTCATCCAGAGGCAGGGTGGAAAAGCAGGCTTGTCCCTGCAGCCTGCCCCCAGGATAGGGACCCACAGCATCGCAGCCCAGCCGCTGGAGCCCCGAGCGGCCCTGCTGCGGGTTCTGGGGCTGGCAGGTACGAGCGGGAAGGTGACAGCCCTTGGGACACCGGGTGGGGACAGCAGCACCTGCCCGGCACGGGGTCTGCCGTGGGGAGGCGTGAGGGACAGGGACGGGCAGCTCGGGGAGGGCACTCGGCAGGCACGCTGGCTCCCTGCTCGTATTTTATTTCATCTCCTGATGGGTGAAATGTGTCCTTAATTTGTCCTAAAAGAAAAAGAGAGGGAGCCGCATTCTCACACCCAGAAAGAAGACGACACGCAAAGCCCTTGAAAAGCAGGCGCCACACATAACTACGCGCTGCCTTTTTCTAATTAAAGCCGCCTTTCCCAGTCCGCCGGGGCCGCTGCCGTGGTGGGGCCGCACATGAGCTCCCGGGGACGCTGCCCCCCGTGCCCCCGGCCCCTCCGTGCGGGCTGCGCCGTGCCCGTGTCTGCAAGGCAGGGCCGGGATGAGCGCGGGCGAAGGAGCCCGGCCAAGCCCTTCCCCGACAACCAGCCCCCAGAGAGCTGTTCTGGCTCATCTCGCGCTGCAGAAAGAGGGGTTCATCTGGTTTTAATCTCGCCCCTCGCGGTAGCTGTCACCATGGGTTTGCTGTCAGAGTAAAAGATGCCTTTATGCAGCCCCTTGCCAAAGCGGCAGACATTCAAACTTCAGGCTGCAGCCAAACCCCGGTGTCCTGGGCTACCCCGGCCCCGGGGCCGCACACCTTGGCCAGCCCGTGGCGCCGGGAGCCCGTACGGCGCCGGGGGGCTCGCTGGCATAGGCGGGAGAGCAGACACCAAGGGGCATCCCCCTGCCCGCAGCGGGGCTCCGGGCAGCTCCGGCACACGTCGGGGTCCGGCCGCCCCGGTTCTGGGGGGCTGCCGCCCAGGCAGAGGCAGCGCGAGCCCTCCCGGTGCCGGTCGCCTGCCCGCGGTGCGCTGGAGCCACGGCTCCGTGCTGCGGCCGCTGTCCTCGTCCCCTCCCCCAAAAAACACAGGGAACCACAAGAACCACAAAAATGCATCTCCTCCGCATTGCAGAGCCTCTCTCTCTGAAGGGCACGCCGAGCTGCCGGAGGACCCGTCGCTCCGCTGCCTGCCTGCTCTCACCGCCTGGACAGCAGCCAGCTTTTAAAAGCAGCTGTCACATAAAAGCAAACATTTTAAACCATTACATTTACAGCAGTTTATCTTTAATGCCGCCTAAGGTTTTGACGTTGCTCCGTTACGATCGAGTTAAATGGGTTCCCTCTGCAGCCCCCTCCCCTCCCGCGTGTTCGCGCCTGCCAGGAGCCTCCTCCTCCTCCTCCTCCTCTTCCTCCTCCTCTTCCTCCTCCTCCTCCAGACCTGACGCACCGTGATGTCACGCTGCATCGGGTGGCAGAAGTGATGAGGTCACGGGCTCACGGAGCAGCAAGCCCACCCACTGCCCGCACAAGGCACCTTCGTGGTCACCCCTCCACGGGGAACCTCCCCGG
The DNA here is from genome assembly GCA_011075105.1 of Heteronetta atricapilla. Classification (NCBI taxonomy): domain Eukaryota; kingdom Metazoa; phylum Chordata; class Aves; order Anseriformes; family Anatidae; genus Heteronetta; species Heteronetta atricapilla. The sequence goes on from CM021744.1 coordinate 12,545,652, forward strand.
GTTCCAGCCTCTCGCCCAGCCCCGACACCCTCAGCCGGGCCGTGCCGTGCCCCACGCTGCCCCCGTGGCTGCCCGCAGCCTGGGCTCCTCCATCCCTCGGTTAAACATCCCTCGGCTCCCTGCCTAGGACGCAGGCAGTGTCCCACAGCCCGTGAGAGCCCCCCGGTATCAGGAGGCATCGCCAGCCCCTCGTGGGGTGCAGCCTCCCTCCTGCCCCCCTGCCAGGCGTGCGGCGGGGGCAGCTCCCCAGACCCCTGCCCTGGGCACATCTGGACCCGCACCCAGAGGCTGCAGCGGGGAGTCCTCGTCCTCGTGCCCCAGGCCAGGGGTTCCTCTCCGAGCGGGGCAGCAAGCCAAGCAAGGCCGGCAGCGCCCCAGGAATTCCTCCCAGTAGAGCCGGGAGCCTCACAGGCCCAAGTGGGACGCGGGATAAATGAGGCCACTGAAAACTCCACGTGCCCGCGTCCCGCTGGTATAACCCAGGACGAGAGCCCCAAACCCGATTCATTTGCTGATGTCCGACGCTTCCAGGTCAACATCAGCCTAGGCGGGGATCATCCTGCGCCCAGGCACCCTCCTGTGTCAGCCCCCTCCACCTCTTCCTGCCCAACAAGGAGACGACTCGAGCTGCCACAGCCCCGCACAAGTCACGCGTTGGATCCCAAGCTGGGTTTTCTCTCCGTTTTCCTCCCTCCGTAGGCTTGGAAGGGAGCTCCGACCCAGCCTGCGGGTGTCCCGGGCTGGGGTCCCTCTTCCAGCAGGGCTTTGGCTGGCATCTCCTTCGTAACCGGCCCCGCTTCGTTCTCCTCCTTCCTCCACACACACACACACACACACACACACACGTGTACAGGTACAAAAGAAACGTCACGCGGGACGTACTAATACCGCACAAGGAAAAAGAGTGGCAGGAAATTAAAAAGGTTCATGTAACAACGTTAACACAGCTGTGCCGCAGATCTGGTGCGCAGCACACCGGCTCCCTCTGCCCCTTACCCGGAGGGGCAGCCAGCTTGCCAGGGCCTTCACCTACCCGGGACGGGTTCGGCACCCGCAGCGCACGGGGCAAGCGCCGCGCGCATGCTTGCCACGCTTACAGACCCATTCTTTTCGTTTTCCTCGTGGGATTTTTCTCAAGTGCCTTTGCCACCTTTTATTTCTGCTCGCACCGCCGCAGCGTTTGCTTTCTGAAGCACGGAAGATGAAAGAACAGTAGCAGCAGTCAGAGAGTCCTCCGCCCCGCACAACATAGACGGTTTCAGCAGATTTCTTCCAAGGCTCCTGTTATAAATGCCTCTTGTTCGTGTCTAACAAACCAGCAGCACACAGAGCTCAAAAAGAAACAACAACAACAAAAAAAGGAGAGCAAATCCTGCGTTATTTTTCTTAGAAAAGGCTTGTTCCTAAAGCATCCAAAGCACACTCAGACCAGCAGCTCTTCCCCCTCGTATGGAATCCAGTCCCCATCCCTCTGAGATGCTCTTGCCAGGCACGTGCGAGCTCCTCAAGCCGTGGGGCAGGAGGTGTGCGGCCTTTGGGCACGACAGCCAGCACCTCCCCGAGCGCCTGACCAGCATCTGTCCGCTACCCCGAGCACCTCCAGTGTCCCTGAGAACAGAAGATCCCCACAAACCACCCGCGGGTCGAACCTCTCCATGATTTCTTCCCAAGCATGCCCCTGGGAGAGACGGCGCAGACTCAGGGGACCGGCAGCACAGGAGATGGATGCCCACGTCTTCCCCACCAACCCGCGCCCTGCAGCACCCTTTTCCTGCTCTTTCCTGCAGAAATTGGGGCTGATCCTTCCCTGCAAGGTCTCTCACCCTCATAGCCCGGCTGAGAGCTCTGGTGGGGGGAGGCGTGACTGCACCCCCCTGGCCTCTCCATCTCCCTCACCAGGGAGCCCGGACCCGCATGAGGAACCAGACACAAATGAACCCCCTGAGGCCCCAGGGCAGATTTCAGCGCAGCCGAGAGCTCCCATGCAGATGCTCCCACTCGAAGCTGGGATGCCCTCAGGAAGCAACTAAACAGACTCCATCTTTTGGGGGTGCACCCGAGCTTCCCTGAGTGCTCCCGGGGGTGCGGGCTGGGTCCCTCACCCCCAGGTGAGCTCCAGGAGGGGCACAGGGCCCCAGGTGAGCTCCTGGTGGGGCACGGGCAGCCACCAGCTCCTGATGGGAGCAAGTTATGGCCCTGCTGGTTCCAGCAAAAGAGCTGGGAGCCGAGCAAGCCCGGCTCTGAAGAGTGTCCCATGCCACGGGTGGCCCAGCAGGCGTGCAGAGCCGCCCCGGTGCCTGGCAGACCCTCCCGCGGCTGGGAGAGGGCGGTGGCTGAGGTGACGTGACCCTCGGCTTCCTCACAGACACCGCAACAGGGCTGGACCAACGTCCTCGACCTGCTGGAGACTGAATTATAAACCGAGATCGCAGCCAAGTCTCCTTCCTCGGCTATCCGTCTTCCCCGAGGTCATCCCGTGAGCTGAGAAAACAAGCACAAAAGGATAGTGAGGAATCAGCCCGCTCCAGCCTGCTCCCTGCCCGCCTGCCTGGCGCTGGGCACGACGCGGTCCTGCGGAGCAGCAGCAGCACCGGAGGCACGGACCCGCACAAGTGCTTCGGGACAGCCCGCAGCAGGGCACGAGAGCTCTCCTCCGAGCATCGCCACGCAGTGAGGACTTCCCCGAGCTTCTGCTGGCATCGTAAATGAAAGTTCCACCAGAAACGAGGAAGGGGAACGAGAACCTGCAACGGGTTCAACTCCACGGGAGCGGAGGAGGAAGGACGAAGGAAACACTTGGGCAAGCAGGAGCCAGACAGCCAAGGGATTTCACTCCGCTTTGCCAGGGTCAGGAGCAATCGCCCTGAGCGCGTAATGGGGTTGTGAGCAGTGAAACCCGATCGGCTGTTAACCCTGGAATGCGTGGAAATGACAACTGCACATAACTCTGGGGAATCCGCAACGGTGCCCCCGGACCCGGAACGGCAGGAATAACCCGCGTGTTTCACGCATGAGCTCATCCCGGGGCTAATACCCTCGCATGAGCCCAGCCTGCAGGAATTCGCCGAGCATTCGACGGCCGGGGGAGCGCGGGGGGACCCCCTTCTGCCCCTGGCCCCTTCCCCTCCCTCCGCAGCCCCACGTTTCCCACCGGCCGCGTGCTGCACGTGGGGGTCCCCAGAGCCCGGCGAGCCACCAGCTCAAGCGGGGCAGGAGCGCTGCCGGCCTGCCTTGGCCGTGCAGCTCCTCGCTTCCCCTTCTGCTTTCCCTCTTGCTTCTGTTTGCCTCGCAGAAAGGGGGTCAAAAAGCCCCGGGGTGCTGGTGTCCACTCCCCCGGGGCCGAGCCTGCTCCCTGACACAGCAGCTTCGTCCTCCCAAGCACCCAGTGATGCATGGGGCAGCCCCCAGCATTATTTGCCTGTTCCGTTCCTCCCTAACGAAAGCAGCCCAGATCCCACTGGTGCCGGTGGTGAAAACCCCACGGGGCAGGGGGCAGATGGAGGCCGTGCCGGGGGATCAGCCGTGCTTGCGGGGCGGGCTCCGTCAAATGTACGAAGCATTCATCGCATCTCAAGCACTGGCACATCCCAGTGACTCTTTTAGGGACGGGATGGAATAAAATGGGAAAGTTAAACGGGACCTGCCTGCCCCTTCCGTGCCTCAGCGTGCCTCCCCCTGCCAGCAGCTGTCCCGCATCTGCCTTCTGCTGTGAACCGAAGTGCAGCAAAGCCACCAGACCCAGGGGAGGGCTTCACGTGGCCAAAATCCAAGCCGGGGAGCTCCAACAGCCACAGTCGGGTCAGGGGGACCTGGGTCAGACCCCAGCCGTGCCACAGCAGCCCCCTGGCACTTGGCTGGGTCCTGGTGGGCTCCTTCCCTCCCGAGCACCGAGCTGACGGGGAAGGGGCCCCTGTGGCCTTGCAGAGGGGCAGAGCGCTTATGACCAAGGTCGGATATCTGAGTTTTGGATGCAGTTCTGAGCTTTTTGAACAGTCTCCGGAGAACAGGCACCCCTTACCTTGGAACTGGATGATCCGATCTGTCCGCAGGCACTCCGCAACTGAATCCCTTCCCCACCAGCAGCCCTGCAGGGGAGCCTCTGATGTCCCTCTCCCTGGCAAAGCCAGTGCAGGAACAAAGCAAGCTCGCCAGAAAATAGCTGAGCTGTGACAAAGATACAGCCTGTCCCTGTGAGGCCAGGTCCCTAACATGTCCCACTCTGGCTGGACAAGCCCAGGAAGAAGACTGGAGAAGACCGGCACGGGAAGGGGCAGAGCTGACAGCGGGGGGAAGGACCAGGCACAGAACTGGAGGACAGAGCTGGGGGGCACGGCACGCGGGGATGCTGCCTGCAGCTCTGCGATGGCAGCACCAGCACATTGCCCCAGCAGGGAAGGAGGTCTGGAGCGGGTGTGCAGCTCTGCCCGGAGCACTGCCGCACAGGGACGGGATGGGACAGGTGGCACGTGCCCTGCCCCGTGGCACTTGGCTGCCGAGGCAAGATGCTGACCCGCAAGGATCCAGGCGTACGGGGCGAGTTCCTCACAACGGTGCTGACGGGAAGCACACCAGCACCGCCGAGGTCTCCCCAGCACAGGCTGACACAGGGTGACAATGCAGGGTGACACACGGGGTGGCACCCGAGACCTCCCAGACGTGACAAAACATCTGAAGTATTGAGAAGCTCGGGGAGGAATTACAAGACAAACGCACGCACAGTGCGGGGGGGAGGGTTTGGGCTGCGAGCACAGCAGGTTTTGCATTTTGCTTTACACACACTCGGGGGCAGGTGCCGCATTCTCTTCTCACGGATTGTCTGCTGTAAAGAAACAAAGCCTCGTGCTGCACAGCAAAGCAGGGGAGATGGAAATGCGCAGCCTGGTCCTGCGGGCGAGGGGAGCTGGGCTCACGCCGGGCGCCAGCACCAAGCCGAGAGGCAGCGACTCCTACACACGAGCACTTCTGTTTCCTCCTACCTTATTAAAAGCATTTCTTCGGAGAGCTTCTTTGTGCGCTGTTAAATGCCTTGTGGGAAAGTCCTACAGGGAACTTCACAGGTATCAAACTAATGGGCTGCTCGACAAAGTCTTTGGAAACCTACCGAGCTTATTCTCTTGAGTCTTTTCTGTGTTTCCTCTACACCAGCCTGAAATACTCTTCAGCAGGTGCAAATATCTTCACTGAATTCCAAACAAAGATCTATTCCTAATACAGTTAAGGATTTTTTTGTGTGTTTTTCTTTCTTTTTTTGAACCAGCTGGGGGAGGTTACTGCACGAGGGATGCCGCCTGTATAAATCCACGGAGATGTGGGGAGCACAGCACAGCCCCGGCTCAGCCCAAGACATTGTTTCCATCAAAGGAAATGGGATTGCTGGAGCAGCCACGGGCCCCAGGAAGACAGGCAGCTGATGCAGGGAAAGCAGAATTGCTATCGGTGCTACCCCAGCCCAGCAAACCCGCCCGCGGGCCGCGGCACCTTCCTAGGGGCAGAGCCACGGCCCCGAGCTCTGCCCTTTGGGGCAGGGGAAGTCCTGACAGATGTCATCCGGCAAGGGAAACACTGGCACGTTCCTTCTCATCGCAGTGAGCGCAGCAGGGTTTGCGCCTCGCTGGGAGAAGCGTCCCCCTCCCTGCCACTGCCCCCCAGCCCTGCCAGAAGCCGGGCTGCGAGGGGCGGCAGCGGCGGGGGCTGCCTCGGGTTACGCAGCGGGGGGGGGAGCGGGGAGCCCTCGGCCCCGCTGGAGTCTCCCATTTCTAAACACCTCGCTTTCGTCTGCCAGGGTTGCATCAGCTCCCGCGGTTGTATTTATAACTGGTTTTAAAACCTGATATTCCATTTCCAGTAGCTCCGCGGGGGTGAGCTGAATGTACAGGGCCCCCAGCCAAGCAGCTGCTGCCAGCGTGATCCCTCTTCCCTTTGCATCCTGCTCAGAAAAGCTCCCTACCGTCAACCTGGTGCCACGGCTTACTGGCATCGTCTCTTTAATTAGCTGACCGAGGCACGAGGCAGCCCTCATTAGAGAGAGAGCTGATTAGCCCCCAGGTGAGGGGGAGCTGGCGGCGGTGGACGCCACGCAGCTAACCGAGCCGTGCACATGCTCGGGCACAGCACTGCTGCCCTCTCTCCACACCACCGCCAGCCGGAGTCCTCCTACGGTCTGAAGACCCCCAAAAGCTGCTTTTCAGCTGACAGCCGGGTGGGGAGGGATGGAGGAGGTCCCTCTGGGACGGCAGGCTCCTCGCAAGTGCCACCCCTCTGGGCCCTTCTCCGCAGCCTCGCTGCAGAGGCCGTGCCAAGCCGAGAGGTCCCCGTGCGCCGGGTCCTGCTGCGACCCCCCCGGGGAGAGGCCCCCGCTGCCCCACGGCCTCCCCGAGCCACGGCTCCCCGGCAGGCACCGCGGAGGGACCCGGCCCCGCCACCGCCCCAGCGCCACCGCAGGACCTGGGCTCCCTCCGGGGAGGAGAAGTCCAGCTGCCTGAGGTTATAAATAAAAAATGACCCGATGAAAAGAGCGAATCTTCTGGGCACCAGGATCAATCACGCACCTATTAAATGTACAAAGCGACCTCTCAAAATAACAGCAATTCATAAACCCTGACACCAGGAACAGATCTGAAGCTTGGCCGGGACCCAGGCCGCTGTGCTTCAGCATCAAGCAGCTATCTGAGCCTCGTTAAAACATCCTCATCCCCCAAATCCCTGTCCCCAGGGCTGACTCCGTGTCTGCCACCACACTTTCCGGACAGGAGCGGACAGGGCAGCCAGGGAACACTCTGAGCTACCTGCCTCTACCGATGCCAGTCCCCCTCCCTCTGACCCCAGAACCGAGACCTTGCTTTAACCGCATTTGTTTCTGCAGTTGTTTTCCCTCCGCTTTCATTCATGGAGAGCCACGCACCCAAATCCAGCAGGAAGAGCAGGAAAAGGAGAACACGGGACCGGGACTTGGATAAATGCTCTGCCAGCCTCGGCCACGCCGCTCGCACCCGCACAGGCTGAGCAGCTTCTCCATGAGCAGGCTTGCTGATGTGGGAAAGGCAAATAGCATTTGCAAGCCTGAGAGGGGCAGTAAAAGGACAAATTGCCTCTTATTTGTGAAGTGCTTTGGAACCTCAGCTGAAAACTAAGAGGGAAATGCAGAATAAGGCTGAAATTCTCCAGGCAGCTCCAACCCTATTACACTTCACCCTGAGCACCAAGAGAGGTCAGCCTGCTGGACTGGCTTCTCCCGTGTGCTTCTCAGCAAAAAAGAAATGGTGAAAAAAAGACCGGTGGCCAATACTAATAACCATCGTTTCTACCAGCAGGCAAGGTTCACCCTGCGATCGCTTCTCCCACTGGTGAGCTCTGACGCGCAGGGGCCTCGGGCACGTGCTGCAGGCACAGCGCTGGCTGGGACGTCCCCGACCCCACCGGCTGCAGCGTCCCACACGGTGCGAGGCAACGCCATCACCTGGGCTCGTACAGCGCCGGTGCTAATCACGGAGCTGACTCATTGCCCTGCCCGGCCAGAGCCGGTTTCAAAGCCCTTATTTTGCAGGAGGGAGGTCGGCCTCCATTACCCGTCCTCAGTCATCCTGGCCTCCTCCATTCTGGGGCTCCCGACAATTTGTGCTCAGGTTCCTGCGACACTGGAGACAGGGCTCGCATCCCTTCGCGGGGAACGTAGCTGTCACTGGCTGGTACCTCCGGATGAGGATCTGGGCCGATGCTTGAGGAAGATGGAAAAGAAATGCAAAGCCCAGTCGGACTTTGGCATGAGGTCATTGCAGAAACATATGGGTGAGCTTCTGACGGGAAGCTGTTTTGCAGCCAGATGGGCAAAAAGTGCAGGGGTGTCCCCAGCAGCCAACACCGACTGCTCCGAGCTGAGCACCCACTCGTCGGCAGCAGGGAGACCACGCAGGGCTTCCTCTGGTTACCCCCGTGTGATTCCCAAAGCAGCCCCCGAGCGGGTGTAGGGAGGTACAAATGCGGCCATCACCAGCCAGCAAGCCTCAGCCCGCTGAGGGCGAAGCAGAGCATCCTCAAGAGCTTCGAGAGCCGCGAGGATAAGCCTACATCCAGAGCACGGCGCTAATAATTCCTGCTTGAGACTGGAATTATTTTTACCTTCTCTATTTGCCGACTCCGCTCCCCTCCTGCTACCACCGCTGAGCTAAGCCGTGCACTCGGGGGCTGGAGGCGGATCTCAGCCCCGGAGCTGCTGAACCCCTTCGGAGCGTTTCCCTCCCTTCCCCGGCTCCTGCCTGCGCCGTGGGGACGCGTCTTTTCATCTGGATCCATCTTTAAGTTAACATAAAGTCTTGTACTTTGCAAGCTGCCCTGAATAGTTCCAGTGTAAGGCAGGGAGGTGCCCGCTTAGATCATTACCTGGGAGAGCGAGGTAGTTACACATTATACCGAGAACAAATTTTTTAATTATCTCGCAGCTACCTCGCCAAAATAATAACCGAGCAATTAGTTTCATTCTCATTCACCTCTTGTGTCAGAGGCATCATCAAAGGCGGGGAAGGCAGGTTGCTTACCCAGGCGCGGCAAGCAGAGCACAGCAAAGCACACATTGCTTTCACATGCGAGACGCTGATTGTCTGGCTAAATTTGGTTCTCCATCTTCACAGCAAGACATTTTTGGGTACCAACCTCACACTGCGGTTAGCACTGAGCAATCCAGCAGCTGAGATCCGGATGGGAACACCAGGCGGAATTAAACTCATCAATCACTCTAACCCCAACTCTTCGAGTGCCGCAGGAAGCGGCAGCAGGACGTGCATCGTCTCCACTCAGACATTCGCACGTCCTGCGACGCCTCTGGAGGCCAGGAGGCTGGCTTTGTCTCACCTGGGGGATGCTGCCCACGCAGCACGTGGATGCACCCCGGGAAAGGGGAGCCCCTGCTGCCCGGCTGGCCCCTGATGACCCAGATCCAAGAGAGTCTGGAGGACGAGAGACTTCTCCGCGTTTCCACTGACCAGCAAAGGGAAGTGGAAACAGAAGCTGAATTTCTGTCACGGCTGCTTGTCGTACACAAGAAGAACAACAGAGCTTAGGACACTTTTTGCTTTGATCACAGGTTTCCCCTGTAATTAAGAACGAGAACTACTCCAACAAAAAGTTGCCTTGCAAATCTCCTGCATGCCTAACGAGGGCATAGGCACAGAGCCGCCACCGCCGAGCAGGGAGGGGTGAGGGTACGGCGGGGGGTACACGCTGCAAACTGAAATGTGGGCCCTGCTGGGCTGAATGCCACAGGAAGGTACAGCGAGCATCCCTCCCGGCTTGCCTGGGCTACCCTAATGCAGCTGTACGGCTACACGTCCTTCCTCGGGGCCTCTGGAGGTTAGCCGAGTCACTTCGGCAGGGCGCCACGAACGCGGGTACCTGGCCAGCATCCCACGTGCCCCAAGGGCCTCGGTCAAACAACGCCAAAATCGACACCGAAAGCCCCCGGGATGCAGGAAGGGAGCTGGGGGCCCTGCACCCAGAGCAGACCTCGCCGGGCAGCAGAAGGGAGCTGGTGCCCGAGGGCAGCGGGGCGCCGATCGGTTTGTCCTCCCGCACATGGGTGAGCCGGGAGAAACGGGTCCTGTTTTCAGAGATTGGCACTTGGAAGTGAAACGACAGAACGAAAACCCACCGAGCTTTAGAGCGAGGCACCTTTTTGTTGGTGAATGCCGTCTGGCGATGCCCAGCTGGCTCCTGGCTGCCAGCAAGGACAAAGCGAGCGTTTGTGCTGCGCCGAGAAAAGATAATGTCAGCCTCCCCCCGCAAAGCAGCGAAAGGCCACGGAGCCCGGCATGGAAATGTCAAGATCACCACGGGGCCAAGCAGTCGCCGAAGACACGAACACGGATCTGAAACCCACAGGCAGGAGGGCAGAGGACAGCCGGTGACAGCAGAGACACGAGCAGCCCAGGGGCCAAGGAGCCCTCGCGGCGCGGGGCCAGCCCGAGAGGCCATCCCCCGGCTCTGGAGGGCGGCAGAAGGCTCGAGCCAGGACCTCTCCAACCCCTCCGCTTCCTGGGTCTTTGCTGAAAGCCCAAGAAATGAAAGGCCCTGGGCAGCTAGAAGGCAACCCAGCCACCAAACCTGCTTGCGGATGAGCTGCTGTTCTCGAACATCACCCCCAGAGTCTTGGCTTAACCTAGGGCAACCCCTGAACACTTTGTTAAGATACGAAAGGTATTTCTTTTTCTCCTTTCCATACACGTGATGCCATTTCCTTGTTCTCTTGCCGCAGAAATTAAAAAGTGCCCTACAGTGTAGAGAGCAGGAAGTTTCCCAGGAACCCAGGGACACAACGTAAGAGCAGGAATGTGATGCGGCTACCACCGAACAGGAGGGAAAGCCCGAGCCGTTGGCTTATTTTGCTAAAAGTCCCAAAGAATCCAATCGGAGGAAGAAAAACTCTCGGAGTTACATCCTTTAAACTCAGAACCGAAAAGATTCCTCTGGCTCTGTCTCCGTCACCGCGAAGCCTGCCAAAAAATAGATAAAAATTCGTGCTTCTGGTGCAAAAAGCAAGCGCGTGCACGGGGCCGTGCCCCACCACACGTACCGCCCCGCTCCGCACCCAGGGCCGCACGCTGCTGAAGCGCAGCCCCCCTGCGTGGGGGGGGGACGGCAGCACCAAGGCACCTCTGGAGGTTTGGGGTTCACGTTGCCACGTCAGAGGCAGAAATTCATCTATTTCCTCCCACAGAGGCAGAATTACGGCAACCGATTGCTCCCCTGCTCCTTGAGCGGCGCTCGTACCATCTGAAAGGCTTGCCGAGGATGCCCGTGAGAGCTCTTTTCCCCAGGGAACCGCATCTTCCCGCTTGTCATTACCACATCCATATTAATGAGAGGGGAAAGAAAAAAAAAAAAAAAAAAGCCCTCGACTAATTTTATAGGCACATCAGAAATAAATTCCTCTCCCAAGGAGAGTATGGGAACGGAGCTCCACGAGGGTTATTTTTAAAACCAGTCAAGATAGCAGGCTGCCTCCGGGTCCGCGCGCAGCGCTTGCTGCTTTGGGAAGCCCCGGCCACGGCAGATGGACCTGCTCCTTCTGTCCTGGGCTCGGCCAGTTGGAGGGAACCCGTGTGCTTCAGTCCTTCGTGCAGCAAACGTCCTCCCCACGCACCCACAGAGCTCTGCACCGTGTTAAGGCTGGCATGCAGCCCACGGGCAGGCAGGGCTGGAGGCCTCTATGAGGGTGGACCCCCGTAGCATCATCCCCGGCTGGCTCCCCGCACGTCTCCGGACGCCCCAGGGCACTGCTTCCCCTGCCCGGCGCAGAGGGCGCGTTACGAGGCTGCTGCCAGCCCTGCACGGCCACGTGCCCGCAGCCAGGCTCTTCCAGCAGTGCTCCCGTGGGGACGATGCCACCTCCGCGAGGCACGCTCCTGCCACAGCTGTCCCCGGGCGGTGACGCTGGGGTGGGAAGACCCACGCAGGTGGAGCACTTACCGAACAGAAGGAGCTGCACAGACCCCAAGGCACGGTCTATTTCCAAGCTATTAAGCTTCGCTGACAGCGAGCTATGAACTGGCCTAACGATGTTCGGCTGCAAATGCTCGGGATCAGCCCCACAGCCCACGATGGGCACGGGTGTCTGCTGCAGACCATTTACAGTCTAAGGCGGGCAGGTTCAGGCTCAGGAGCAAAGAGATTAGGCTGGCGGTGCTGAGCAGCAATTACAGTTCTTATCTGAGATTCCCTGGCGCCAGAAGAAATCTTCACGTTGGCTCCCACGGGGCACCATGAAAAAGGCTCCGCTCACCTCGGCGGCACAGAGGCTGCCAGGGCAAGTGCCGGCCCCCGTGCTTCCAGGCTGAGCTGGCTGGAGGAGGAGACACTCGAAAAACCCACCGCGGACACGGTCCAGCTTCTGAGTGAATCCAGCTCCCAGCTCCAGACGATGTGCCGGGGGGGGACTCGCTGGCCCCCAAGGGAACCAAGGAGCGGCCGCTTCCAAAGGCAACCCCATGGGCTGCTGGGGTGCTCGGGGGGCTGCAGCCACCTCCTCCTGTGTGCAGGAGCCTCCGGCCACCGGGCCTCTGCCCTTGCAGGAGCAAGGTGCCCTCACATCACGCGTTTAAGCAGCAGCGGGATGGTTTTGACTCAAAAGACGTTGGCAGCTCCCAGCGCTGCTGCGTGCCCACCTGCGACGGGAGCTGCAGGGTAAAAGCACGGCGGGGAAGGGAAATCGTCCTCGGACATCTCACGAGATGGTGATAACGGCCCGGCCCGAACGCTGGGCTGGGCTTAAAGCAGCGACAACCGCTCCTGCTTTCTCCTCCGGGCAGCATTGTCCCAGAAAACAAGCTGGGCGCTCTGCTCCCAGGACCCCCGCGGTTCTGGACCTCAGCCGCCGTCCCCACGCAGGCACTGCGAGGTCCCCAGCCGTGCTTGCAATGCTCCCCGCAGGACAGCACCTCCCTCGGCAGGGAAGGTGCCCCCCGGAGAGCATTCCCAGCCCAAGGGCCGTCGGCGAGGGCTGCACGCGGCGCTCCGACCTCCAAGCCAAGCCCCGCGAGGTGCCTGCAACAACAGCGGGCTGGCGGCCGAGCGCACAGCCCAGGGCAGCCCGCGGCGGGGGAAAAACGACCCCGTGGCTCACACGCTTTTATTTTCTCAGCAAACCTTGCAGTTGAAAGGTGGTCTCCGAGGCTGGCGTGTTTAAAATAACAGCCAGGAGGAGGCTGCGGAGGGAGCGGGCGGGAGAGGGGACGGCACTCCCCGGAGTAAATGGGAGCTTGTGTTCGGCACAGGGAGCACCGGCGGGGCTGAGCCGGGCATCGCCGTCCCTCCCCCGTGCCTAAACCCTTCTGGGTGGGCTGCCGGCTTAACTGAGCCCCTGTGTTGGAGGGAAAGCAAAAGCTCACGCTGGGCGAGGGCACAGGGAGCTCCACGACCTGCCCCGACGCCGGCACGCACCCAAGGGGTGACCCCGGGGTCCGCAGCCCCGGCGTCACCCCGCGCTCGGGGGGCACGCGCCTGGGGGGGCGGGCTGGGGGGCAGGCCAGCCTCGAATAAATGCCTCGTTTTCTCGTGGTGGCTGGTGTACGGTGATGTCTAAATATATACTTTATGGAAAGTGTGGAGTGATTTATTTTTGTTATTGTTGGTCTAAAAATTACGCTGGCTGAAACAGCAGCGCTGAGTTACGGGGCCTCGCCGGTCGCGCACAAAACATTATCAGCGATATGTCATAAAGCAAATATTAGCAGGGCCTGCGGTGGGGGGTTAGGCAGGGCCACCGCTGCCAAGCACGGCCACCGCAAAGCAGGAGCCGGCGCGGAGGTGACCTCACCCTGCTGCACGGCAGGGCCCTGGCCTCCTCCGCCGGGGAGGAGGAGGAGGAGGAGGAGGAGGAGGAGGAGGAGGAGGAGGAGGAGAAGGAGGAGGAGGAGGAGAAGCTCAGCATCACCGCACCCTGGGAAGACGCCAAGACGCAGCAGGCTGCTGGGCAAGGGCCGTGTCAGGCTCCCGGCCACCGGGCGCGAGCAGGAGAAAAATCCCGCTTTCAGAAAGGGTCGAAGCGCTGCCTGCTTCTCCCCGCAGCCCGTCTCTGGTAGCAAGATGCAATCCCCCCGAGGCAGCCCATACGGGAGTTATTAGCCTTTCATCATCAAGTGTGCAGATGAATGTGATAAAATCGCAAAGCCACCATGTACTCTAGACACCCAACCCACCCTAACTCAGCAGCGCGTTTCTCTGGGATGCCTTCCCAAAATTTATTTAGTGCAGGAGGGGGGGGAGAGGACAGGGACGCGCGCGGGGAACCTCCCTCCTCCCCCTTTCTCACGAGGATGGGTCCCGGCTGCCTCTCTGCGCGGTGGCTGACATCGTGCCGCCCTCCCCACCACCACCTCGGGGAGGCCGCACGGCACGATCGCCCCAATGCCAGGGGCTGAGACAGTCTCCGATGGGTAAAACCACCACCCAGTAGCCCCCGGTACCCCTCTCTCCGGGTGCCCTGGGAGAAATGCCCAGCACCTGGAGGGATCAAGGAGGAGGGCTGGAGCCTCCTGCCAGGAGGAAACGCCGAGGGCAGAGCTTGCACCCAGCACCAAGCTGCTCTGCTTGTGCCGAGAGCTGTGGGGCACAGCCCCGGCCACCGGGCAGGAGGAAGCTGGCCCTCCTCGGTCCCCTGGGCAGGGGGCTCGGGCTGGGGGCTGCCCAAAAACACTCGAGCAGGGAGCCCCAAACCAGGCTCCCCAAGCAGGCTGCCCGTTCCCGACGCTTGCAGGTCAGCACTGCCACGGGAAACTGCGGAAACTGGGCTTCCTCACACCTGTAGGAGCCTGGTTCTCGTGGGTTTCTGACTGCCTCGTGTCCTGGCATCCCCTAAGGCTCCCTTGGAAACCCTGCCATGAACACCGTGCCTCGGCTGGCATCCCGAGGGCGCACGAAGCAGGCGAGCTGCTTCGGCAAACGCAAGCAGACATGCGGTCATTGCTGCTGCTCCCACAGAGCGCTCAGGGGACCCCACCCGGACCCTGGAGCAAAGCTGTCCCCCCCCCAGAGACCTCGGCACAGCATCCTCAAGGCAACCCGCAGGGATTCCCTGTTTCAGGAGCACGCCTTTACCCAGCACTTGTTTGCAACCAGGTTGCTGGGGGCTCGAGGCCTCCTCCCTGAGGTGCCCCAGCATGGCCTCAGGCCTGCCGGGTTCCTGCGGACAGGGATCCAGCTCCTGCCTTTCTACCTCTTCCCCTACCCCAAGCAAACCGCCCTGCCTGTCCTCACACCACATCGCTCCACACCCACCGACGGACCCGGGTGGGAAGCTCTTAGCTTCGGTCTGTGCCCCCCGCGTCCCCCCCGAGCATCACGGCACGCGCTGCGAGGCCGCCTGCCCCCGGCCCTCTCCCAGGCTCAGCCCCGCGGCGTGGTGGGCCTGCAGTGGAGACGAGGCCTCAAAGAAGGCTTCTAGGGTTTGTTCCCCCCTATAAGCACCCTACAAGTATCAGGCCAGCGACCCCCCGAGGCGATTGCAGACGGGGAGCTCTGCTTCCCTTCGGCAGAAGCCCCAGCTCCCGTCGCAGCCCCGCCGGGCTTGGCAAGGCCGCAAAGCGACCCGACGCCGGCCGAGCCCACGGGGGGGGAAAGCAAGATGTGAAATGCTTACTCAGGGATGCTAATCGTTCTCATTTCCCTTCCCCTGGGGACAGAGGGGTGCAGAGTTCAGCACTTCCCCCTCTTGCGGCCTCACCTCACCCCCCAGCCGTCCCTCCTCCCGAAAGCCCGCGGCCTCCTATTAAACTTCACAGGGCGCCCCCGGTCCTCCCTCTCTCAGCATCTCCTTCAAACGCACGCACACGCAGCCTGTGCAAGAGACAGGAGAGAGGAACAAGCCTCGTCTAGAGAGGAGAAAATTAAGACAGCAAAATCTCTCCCTACAGATCATCTTTAAAGTTTTTTTTTTTTTTAAATTGTCCCTCTTTATTAGTCCCAGACAGAAATCTGAAACCCCCTTTAAAAAAAAAAAAAACAACAAAAACACAGAGATATTTAATGATTTTCAAAGCTGTGTCACATAATTAATGTCACATTTATCTCTTCAGCTGTAGAGATAAAAAGAAACCATCTATCCATGTCCTCGTTATTTTTTATTCTCCTTTTAAAGCCCGGGTTTAAATCCTCGGGATGAGGCTGCTGTGAAGGACGGGGAAACTCTGACTTTCCCTTTACCCCACACAACGACGGCAATAGAAAGCCGCCTCCTCTCCCCCATCTCTCCGGTGCTGTCTGACAGCGGGTGGCAGGGCCTGGGTGCTCCTCAGGATCCTCTTCCCTGCCCACCAGCCTCCAGGACAGCCTAGCGGCTGGCAGTGACACCACCGGGACACAGAAATGAGCCTGACAGTGATATTCCTTTTTAGTATACGGCAGCCATGGGCGCTCTCCACCCTTAGCACCATTTGGGTTCCTCTCGTGTCGCGTCCTGCTTCGTTTCGGGGGATAGCGCCCACATTAAAACCCTAATTAACACCCCGCTGCTGCCCCGGGCCGCTGGGAGCACCTCGCGGCGCCGGCGCCGAGCGAGCCCACCGCCGCCCGGCACAGCCCGGCTCGTCTCGCTCAGGGCCACCTCCTCCTGTACCAGATGAGAACCCGGCGCTCACGGCCCGGTGACGACGTCCCGAGCTGCGAGAGGGTCCCTTTAAGATAGCCGATGAACACGGGGCGTCTGGTTCTGATCAGCGTACGACAGCTCCAGAAACCGCAGCGAGAGCTCTCTGGGGCTTCCCACGTGCTCCGCGCCCCCTACGCTCACACTCAGCGTTTCTCCAACAGCCCTGCGCCGCCGCGTGCCGCCAGCCTCTGGTCCCACCAGGGACCTCTGCCTTGAGATATTCCCACAAATACGGGCCTTGGCTAACAGCGGGCAGCAGGCACTTGGTGAACGCTGTGGCAGAAGAAGGGCCGCCCGCTCTCGGGATGTGCAGGAGCCCCAGGACCTCTCCCGAGGACGGCGCCTGGCAGCTCCCCAGCCCTGCTGCTGCCGGGTCCCTGCGGCCACCAGTCCCTCCGTGCCCTCCCGCAGCTTCCCGGCTGCAGCAGCACAGGGCGAGTCCCTTCCCTGCAACCAGACCGCTCCCGTGCTCGCAGCGCCGCGCGCTCAGCCGCCCCCGGGGTGATGTCGACCACACGCCGTGCATGGGGTGGACACACGGGGACACGTTCTGCTCACTGACCTTCCTCAAAAGGTACCCGGAACAGCCGGGAAAAGCTGAACGGCATTTGGAAAACACCAGGAATGGAGAGCATCAGGTCCCCAGAGCCGTGCACCCAGCTGGGGACCACATAAACCAGCTTGGCTCCTCTGCATCGCTGGCACAGGCAGGCAGGCTCCAGAAGCTGGTCCTTCCTGCCCCACATGGCACTGGCACAGGAAAAAACCATCTCATCTCCTCTCCCCGCTGTTTGAGGACCGGGCAAGTGTGCTGCGTGTGCCCAGACACATAAAAAAAGAGCAAGATAAGGCTCCCCACTTGCTCTCCCAGAGCTGCAAGGAAGCATTTTGTGGTCAGCAGAACCAGCCTCAGGTGCCAGCTGGTCAATGCCCGGCTCAGGACTGCTGCTTCCATCCCAGCTCACCAACCAGAGCCCCTCTGACCTCAGGTCTTTGGTTTTATCTTTGGTACAACCAGGGCAGAGGGTCTAGCCAGCTGCCACACACCCACCCAGGCCCAGCGGGGTGGCAATGCCTGTGGTCACCAAGCCCTAGCCCAAACCTGGGTCTGCTTTGAGAAGCAAAATCAAACCAGCCAGCCATAAACCACAGATCATTTTAATTTCGCCTGTGCTCACAGCATCTTTTTTTTTCAGAAAAGCGCACCTGAGGAACAAAACCCAGCCTCGAACAGCCCCCCCTTGTCCAGGAGCCACCGGTCATTAGTGGGGATGGAGCTGGGTGCCTGTCCCCAGCCAGCCCAAACACGGCTCGTGGCCAGCCTCAGCACAGGGGGGGCACAGCCACCTCTTACAGGGGCCCTGGAGGGCGTTCAGTGAGCAAGAGCACGGCTGGGGCCGCCAGCTCCAGCGAAGAAACCGAGTGCGAGGTCTTCTGAAGACGTGCTCCACAGCTCCTCGGCTGCATGGGTCATCCAAACCTCCCTTCCCTTCCTCAGAATCACAGAATTTCTAGGTTGGAAGAGACCTCAAGATCATCGAGTCCAACCTCTAACCTAACCCTAACAGTCCCCACTAAACCATATCGCTAAGCTCTACATCTAAACGTCTTTTAAAGCCCTCCAGGGATGGTGACCTCCCTGGGCAGCCTGTTCCAGTGCCTAACAACCCTCTCGGTAAAGAAGTTCTTCCTAACATCCAACCTAAACCTCCCCTGGTGCAACTTAAGCCCATTCCCCCTCGTCCTGTCACCAGGCACGTGGGAGAACAGGCCAACCCCCACCTCGCTACAGCCTCCTTTGAGGTATCTGTAGAGAGCGATAAGGTTCCTCTCTCTTTTCAGGAACGAGAAAGAAGAGGAGGCATTTCTGCTGCTGAAGTTCCACATGTGAAAGGTAAGGCAGTCACTCTTTGCTTCTTCCCACTGAGAACAGCCTCTCCACATGAAACAACTGCTTGTGGGACGAGCACACAGCGCTCGCTCCGAGCATCTGCACAGAGAGGCAGGAGTGCTCCCCAGCGCGCAGCCAGCCACACACGGGTGGTTGATGGGGAGCAAATGCCACAGCGAGCTCAGCCACAGGCGAGGGGGTGAGGAGTGAGGAGCAGCCTGTCCCTGTGTCCCAGCCACCTCCCGGCAGCAAAAGCCCAGCAGGAGCAGCCCGGGAGCAACCCGAGCCGGCGGCACCGCTTCCAGCACCTTCCCAAAGGAGCGTTTCCACAGCCCCTGCTCGCTCCCTGCTCACTCGCTGGGCACCACCAGGACATCTCGGCTCTCCAGGCCTGCAGCTGCCCCGCACTGGTGCCCAGGCTCTGCTCCAGGCCCAAGGCAAGGACATCATTTCCATGCTGCAGTGGCACAAACACCTGCAGAGGACGGGCAGAGAAGCAGAACTGGCTCAGACTTCTCCAGAAGCAGCATCTTCATTTTGCCTTTCTGATTTAACCCTGTGCTGTTGTTTCCTGGATCCCGTGGTGTGCTCCAAGCTGGCTCTCCCCTGACTCACCAGTGACGGTGCTGCTGGGACCAGAGCGCTGTGCTCGTGCCCCCGTAGCTCTGGGACAAAACCAGAGATGCTCAGAAATGACTGCACACAAACCGTGGCCCAGGCAGCCCCAGCATCAGCCCCCTCCACCCCCCACGGGCTTGGGAGCCTGCAGGCAGCCCAAATCCCCGACCCACAGACACTGCCACATCCCCGCAAAGCTGCAAACGGGAGCAGCGAGCCCAGCAAAACAGCCCCTCGGGATGGCCGAAGACCTTTCCCCCCTGCACCACGCCATCGCACGCCTGCTCTGCCCAAGCCCTGGTGCCAGGGGCCGGGCCACCCCAGCACGCCGGGGGCAAAGCCGGCATCGCCCCGGCCCGGCGCTGAGCCACCCCCGGCACCCCGCACCCAGCCCAGTCGGGCCTCTCAGCCCCTTTAATTTGTTGAATGAGGTTATTTATGCGAGAGGGTTTGCAGACGTCCTGAGAGCTCGTTTGCGGGGCCGTCCTGCAGCAGCGATCCCTTTATCTGTTTATTTATAGAAAGCTATTTCTGTAGGGTAACACACCCACGGGGACGCAGCCACCCCGCTCACACGTCGCCCCGTAACACAAGCGGCTATATAGAAGCTTCCTAAGGGAGGATGATTAATTAAAACCAATATATATTCACCGAGGGAGCTCCCCACAGGCAGCGCAGCAGACTGGTGAGTCAAACTCAGGCTCGGAGCACCTGGAGACTCGGAGTCTGCTCTCGCCGTCCGTGTGGTCCCGGGCAGGGCGCTGAGCTCACTTCCCCCTGTGGGATGCCAACGCGTACTTACCTTCGGGCAGCGCGGCCAAGTGCACGGTGCAGGGGACAGCCTCCAGACCTGGCTTCGGCGCTGGTGTCCCTTGAAGAAATCCCTTTTCTCCCGCGCCAGCTTTTGCAGCCCTATTAGGACGCCAGCGTGCAACATATTTGCTGGGGGAAACCCCATAAAACGCGCCAGAGCCTGGGCTGGCACCAGCCCTCCACCTCGCGCTGTTGCGGTTGCACCTCTGTGTTCATTTCCCTGCCCAGAGCGAGGAGGAGCAGATGGCAGGAGATGCAGATGGGAAGCAAAAGCGTTGAGCCATGAGAAATGGCGACATGTGGGGGAAACAGACACGGGGAGACAGCGCTGAGACACCGCCTCGCATGCGGACAGGGACGCTGCGCTTCAGCCCGTGGAACCTGACACGCCATACGTTGGGGACGGCAGGATCTGCACTGCCCTGCATCCTCAAAGCAGGAGCTGGCTTCTGAAAATCCCACCTGCTACCACTCCTTCGGCTGCTCCCACGTGCGTGCTACCGCTGTCAGAAGCGGGATGCCAACAGGAGGAGAGGCCCTGGGCCAGCAAGCTTGGCCCCAGTGGGGCAGGCAGGAGAGGGCTCTGCCTCTGCTCCTTTTAAAACAATTTTCCAGGAATTATATAAAAATATATTATCAGCAGCTGCTGATACGAGCAGCCAGGTTACGAACCCCAGGTTGCCCTCAGTCCAAGCAATCTATTCTGGCTTGCCGTGACTCGAGCTAATCGGCCAGGCCACTGCAGGGGACAGCCCAGCATCGTCCCCTCAGCTGCCTGGTGCCCCGAAACGGGCTGGCAGCGGGGAGGGACGTGCTAGAGGGTACGAAAGGAGGGAACACGAGAAGGAAGGGCTGTTTGTTGCATGTTCCCCAGGCTGGTTCAGGGCTTAAAGCTTCCCCTTTCTATCAGCGCACGCAGGAGAAAGGTGAAAGGCCATGGAAAAGCCAGCTGATGGCGATGTGCCCGGGGGGGCTCTGCTGACCCCATGCAGGTTGGTCCCAGCACGACTTCCGTCCAACGCATTTTTGCATAACTCCAACCTGACTGAGAGCAAAAAGCAGCCAGAATCCCTGCTTCTGAGCAGCCCCCCAGCAGAAACCTCCTTCCAAAAGCAAAAGCAAGAGCATGGCACCTCCTGCTGGCACCAGCCTCGGCCCCGCCACGCCAAGGGCAACCCAGCAGCGAGAGCACCGCGAGCGGTGCTTGCACTGCGTCAGCTGGGCGAGGACATGGCTGGATTTGGAATTTCGGTGTTGTCAGCTCCAGGTGCACACCCAGAGATACGTTCTGAATCTTAAGTTACTTCGTTTGAAATCAGCTGCTAAGGAATGCAGAGGACTGCCTTGTCACATTCTGCAGGCGAACATTAAAAGCGCTTTGGCGAGAGTTCTGCGCCCAGCTTTACAAACGTGCACCTGAACAAATGCAGCAGGAGCGGAACGCGGGGCTGCTCGCAGCCTGCCACCAAGCACGCAGCGGCTTACTGGGCCTCGTGCTGAGGCACAGGAGTCACAAATCGGTCTGCACGTGGCCAAGAGCGACCCAGCTCTCACCGGTTTCAGCTCAACCCCAGGCGCAGCAGGTAACGTCAGCACAGATAGAGGTGTGCCCATCCAGGGCCTGACAAATGCCAACAGCAAATTAAACACGTCCCGGTCATGCAGCTGCCAGCACGGTTTTCCACGTGCTGCTGCTGATGCCCAGCTTGGACAGCCTGCAGCAGCCACGTGGGACCTCGAAATGAGCTCCAGCAAGTCCTGAGCCCAACGAGCCCTCCTCTCCCCGCAGCCCACCAGCAGCAGACGCCGGCGCAGATGCCCAAACAGCAGTGAGATCTTCAAAGAGATCAAAGAGAGGATGCGGCGCAGGGGACGTCGGCACAGACAAGCTGTCCTGCTGGATCCTCAGAACAAGCACCTTCCCAGAAATGGAAGAGAAACCCCAAATCCCCAGGACAGGACAGGACAACAAGTGATGTCTGCCTGGGTCAGCAGCTCCTCTGCACGGTGGCCAGGCAGCAGCTGGTTCACGTGCAGGGTTCAGGAAGCCACAAGGTAGCATTTTATGGGATAACCTGCGCCTGGGGGATATTTTTTCCTGACCTCTGGTACTTAAAAGGTCAGCTCAAGCTCCAGTGCACAAGGTCCCAGCTCTCCCCAAGGCATTTTCAGCTTTCCCTCAAGCCCTTCGTATTGCAGCTCATGTTCTTGCTGTCCGATCCCCTTCTGAAACCTGCTTCCCTCCTCACCCACAGCCCCTGGCGTGGCAAAGCATTTTGTCTTGGGGTTGTGGTGTTTTGCTTTTCTGTGTGCACACGCGTGCTTTGATTTACTGCTTTTGAATCATTTTGACTAAACACCAAAAACCTTCAGCACGGGCAGCCTGAAGAGTGAAGCCAAGCGGTGCTGGGAAGGAGCAGAAGCGAGTGCAGAAGCGAGGGCAATGCCTCTGCCTCCAGGAGCCCCGTGACACGGGAAGGGATCGGGACGCCTGGCTTGCTTTCACCTTTCCATGCGCACCCGCCTGCAGTCGGGGCTTTTTTGTCCACTTTGCCTCTTCTGAAGCCTAGGTGCCTGCTCCCCTGCCCGCTCCTCGGTCTAGTTTGTCCTTACCCATGATCAGAAGCAATCACTGACCTGACTTCAGGCTGCCAGCACCCCCACAGAGCCTG
The DNA here is from genome assembly GCA_011075105.1 of Heteronetta atricapilla. Classification (NCBI taxonomy): domain Eukaryota; kingdom Metazoa; phylum Chordata; class Aves; order Anseriformes; family Anatidae; genus Heteronetta; species Heteronetta atricapilla. The sequence continues at coordinate 12,567,778 of CM021744.1, forward strand.
GAGAAGCAGGGACAAAGGGAGCGAGCTGCTGCAGCTCCAAGCTGTGCCACAAGCACCCTGCCGCAGCAGCTCACATTCCGAAAGCATTCTTCTTCTGGAGTAAAGTCCACCTTGTAATATTCCTCTTTCTACTGGATAAAATGGGAAGAGGTGAGTGTAAATACAAAGTGTGAAGTTCCTGATGCTGGTTCAAGAGCGATGCCAACAGACAGCCCCGGGCGCTGGACACAGAGGGCGGAGATGTCCATCGGGCGGTTTGTGATGAACCGACTTCAGAGCTTCCAAGTGCACCTGCTGATGTTCCTTAACATTACCCAGAATGGGGGAATTTTCCCTAATTTGGTCCACTATGGGATCTCCACCTCTTTTTTTTTTTTTCCATCTAGAAAAGGGGGTACAGCTAGAACGTCCCTTTTAAGCCCCAAAATGAGTGAAAACACACATGCCTGCTGTTGACCAGGCAGCCGATGGTGACTCATCTTCTCTCACGTAAAAACACTCCCTGCACAGCCACCGGCCGGGCTGCGCTCCGTGAGACCAGCCTGGTGGAGCTGGTGAGACATCCAGCCCTGTTTTTCTTAGAGGGGAAGCAGTCGGATGCGTGGACGTTGCTGAATAAAAAAACCCCTCGCTCCATGTTAACAACAAGCCAGTCATCCGACGGCGGAACAGTTCTCGTAAAATAAAAGGATAACTCTTCACACACCTCTTCGCTGGGCGGCTCTTTGAAGCCCACAGGGATCAGCTCTGGCCCAGCCTCCCCTGCACATCAAAGGCCAGCGCAGGGCTTGGACTCAGACAACAAAACCCTTCCAAGCACCAGAAGATATCATCAGCACTGCAAACTAACGGACGCCTCCGAAATCCCACTGGAAAAGGCGAGCGCTTCTCCTGCCAAGCCCACCAAGAAGGAACGAGGAGGGAGCCCTGGTGTCTGTAATCCATACCAAGCCGTGTAAACGCAGGGCTGGCTGTTACCAGAGGCACATCTGCACAGCCGGGCTGACCTCAGACCCCTACCCACCGACTGCGTGTGCACGGAGGAGCCGATGGGGGCTGCTGGTGGCAGACGAGCCACGCAGGGGCTGCACGGGACACTTCCAGCAGAGCCCCGCTGGCCCTGACCTTCTGCACCGACCGCCCCAACCCACCACCAGCTGCTTTGCCCTTCTGCCAGGAGCCCCAGCACTGTGAGCCCTCCTCCTCCTCCTCCTCCTCCTCACGGCAGGACCCCCCAGGGAACCCCATCCGTGATGTCCCCCCAGGGCGCCAGCCCACGGACGCCCTGCTCTGCTCCCACCACGGGACCTTGGCCGGGCTCTGGACCGCATGACGGGGACACGCGCCAAGCAGCGATCCACCCCCGGCACTCCCATCCAAGAGCTGAGGCCTTTAAAGAAAAAAAAAACAAACAAAAAAAGCACAAATACAAACAAAAATAAAGCACGCGACGCTCCTCGCCTCGCGCAGCACGCCGATTTGTTCCCAGCCCTACGCTGTGCAAGGCAGCTTCCCACTTGGCACCCGGGCTTCCCTCAGATATGCAAGCCTTTAACCAGGAATTCGCAGCAGGAGGAATCAAGAGAGAAAGGGGAGGGGTGGAAAAAAATAAAATAAAATTAAAAAAAAAAAAAAAACACACGAAAAAAAACCACTCCTCCTATTTTATCTCGTACCAAAGCCCTTTGCAGGTCTGCTTCCCTTTGGCTCGCCCGCTCCTCTAGGTCTACCAGCATACTTTCAGTAATGAAATGCACATTTGCTGGTCAGCTCTAATATATCCAGAGGGACTGTTTTTCGCCTGTGTTTGTTTTAAACTTAAGGGTGTTGTAAAGTTGTTCCAATGGCACAGAGATGGGGAGATAAGACATGGCAGGCAGCGACTGGTTAGTGGGTGGCTGTGGTATTAATATTTATCCCGTAATTGGAGGAAGACGTGACAACATGAGAAAAGCAAACCACCACGATGTTTCTTTACGAGGCACACACTGAACCCTCAGCAGAGACCACCGGCTCCTCGGCATTTCGTACAACCCCTGTTTATTGCAAGGAGAAAAACCCTTTTATAAGCCAAATTCATAAAAAGGAGGAAAAACAGACCGGGAGGGAGAAGCAGTGCGTTACGGCATCTTTTCCACTTGAATGCCTCTCCAGCCAGCAAGCAGATGGTGGCACGGTGGCACGCTTCTGTCACCTGCTGGCCCACCGGCCCCAAAGGGCAGGGCAGCGGGGCACCGGGCCCGCAAAGCTGGAACCCAATGGGAGGACACCCCGATGCAAAATCACAACCCCAGTGTGGGGTGTCGGGGTACAAAGCTCCAGCTTTCCCTTACTCGACGAGTCCAGCAGAAGATTGAGCAGGTTTCATGACACACGAAGGACATGCGGAGAGGAAACTTACCCAAATCGGGGTAGAGAGACCTGGAGGGCACCTGTCTGCACAAGAGGACTGGGAACACGATTGGGAATTGAAGCCCATCTCCATGCCCTGCCTTTGGGGAACCATGACAATGAGTGGGGGCGTAGCAGGACCCCCCCGCTGCCTCTCTCTCCCTGCTCACCTCTGCTTCTCGCAGCCCAAAGCAAGAGCTGGGCCAGGAACGCCAATGCCCACAAACTCCTCCAGCTGCAGGCAAGAATCAATGCAATTAATTATGCTTAACGCTTGATTGGGATATAAAGCATGGCTGGGGAAAGCAAGAGCATACAAGGCCAGGCTGCGGCCTCCTGGAGGCAGAGCCCTGAGGCCCCACAGAGCCTTTGCTGTGCCGGGGACAGCAAGGAAGGGGCTGGGAACCACCGCACGGCACAGACCTCGACCATCACCGGTACAGCCCGGGCACCCCACACGTGGCTCAGGCTGCCGGAGGATGAAGAGAGGTGTGGAGGCACCGTGCTGCTTCCCTGGGAGCTGCTGGGACACCCCACAAGGAGCAGACCACGGCGTCCAGCAGTGCCCTGCTCCCTACAGAAACCCCACGCGGCTCCGGCCTTCCTCCTGAGCGCCTCGCTAAGAACTGCGCGCGCTGCTCAGGAATTATACAGAAAAGGATCAGCTCACGTGGGAGAGGCTACCTACAGGGAAAAAAAACAACAGATGCTTGAGAGTTAATGAACTAGAGATGCCATCTATAAACATGAGGTTTTGGTATCTTCTATAGTCACTTAAAAGTTCACTGTTAAGCAGCCTCTAACCGCAACCTGATTAAAAGCCCAGGGCATTTCCCTCAAGGTTTTCGCGACCACTGAGTAGACAAAGTTCATGGAAATCTTAGAATCCAGGTGATAATTCTCTAAAAATAATATGGGGTTTGGTATTCTCCCCCTTTGCATGCATATTAGTCTATATATCTACATAGACTAATATATCATCTGTAGTATCTAGATATCTAATATCTATAATACTATATACTACATACCTATATAGACTAACAGGTTATATATCTGTCTTTGTTAGAATCTGCAGTTTTCCACCTTTTGCTCAGATCTCTCACCAGCTGTGCCGAACAGGCCCAGGTCCCTCTGCAGAGAGCCCTGGGTTATTCCAGAGGTGCTCTAAGGACACAGAGATGGCTCTGGGGCCCTCCCACCACACCGCTCCCCTTTCCTCTGACAGCCTCCGCATCTTCCACCCCTTTCCTTCCTTCCGAGGACGACAGGGTTTTATTTATTATTATTTTTTATTCCCCACCCCAGGGATTCAGCTGCTGGCAGGAAGGTGTGAGCACACCTGCACCCTCAGAAACCCTCAAGTCAGCAGCTTGGGCACATAAATCCATTTTCTCCCAATTTTAAGCTCACAGACGCCAGAAAACACCCCCAGTGTGGTACTGCACAAGGTGCTGTGCAATGCATTATTTCAGGTGATCTCCCTCAGCTTCCCATTTCTCCTTTGTGGACAAAAATTCAGAGATGCAACCAAGCCCTGCTCCCTTCCCTTACACAGGGCACGGTTTCCACCAGGTTTATGGAGCTTGTCCGTGGACAGCCCCTGGGGACAGGCACCAGCTGGCAAATAAATGGCTTGAACTGAAATATTTCAAACCAGCAGCACAACAAACCCAACTGCTCCAGCACCACGCAGGGCTTGTCCGTGGCGGACGACATCCTCATCCAATAAACCTTGTAAAGGTTCGCTGATGGCTGTGCGGTGTGTCATAAATCTCCCTGAATAGTTTATTGTGCCCATAAATCTCCGTAAAACTACTTTATCTCCTCTGGGTTGGCAGGCGAGCACGCTTTGCGCTGACAAGCAGGCTCCTGATAAGGCACGCAACCCTTCCGAGGCGGGTGAGGAGCAGCCTCCCGTGGCCCTGGTCTTTCCCCAGAGCCCACCCCAAAGCCACGTGCCGCTGTCACAGCTCGGGAACGGGCAAGCCCGTACGCAACGCCCCCCGCACGGTGAAGCAGCACTCATCCTCCGTGTGGTTCCCCTCCGGAAGAGGGAAACTATCAGATAACATTTCTTCCACTTTATCTTCTAAATGTGCTATTTAAAGGGGGGGAAAAATTAGCTTAGAGGATTACTCAGCCTGCCTTTGCCAAAACGCATGCCCTGCATCTAATTCGAGGAATATTTTGCTTCTGAGAGCTTAGCAGCTACTTTGTCAAGGGTTTTTATTGGGAAATGTTGACGTTTTACGGCTTCATTTAAATCAGGTGGATGAATGCACAGCCAGAATCTGCTTCGCTTTCCTGAGACACAGAAATAAACCCACTTTGCAGGTTGTTGTTCCTCTTGTGAGGAATGTATGTGCAGGAATATGCCTGCTCCGGCTGAACAAGTACGCAGGAGTTGTGTAGTATGGCAAAAGGTAAGCAGGAAAATGATCCGCAGTCAGACCGAGGGGGGCGAGAACCTGGAATTCAACGCTGCCAAAATGTACAGGTGGATTTTGCAGAACTCCTTAGAGCAGGTAGATTTAAATACTTACTTGTCTTGGTAGGTCAGTTGTCAGGGTGGATGGAAGCTTTCCCTTCAGTATCTGCTACTGCGAACGTGGTAACTGAATTCTAGAACAAGTAACTCCCGGGTATGGAACTGTTGAAAATATTGACTCTGATCAAGGAAATCGCTTTACGTCAGAAATATTGCAAGGGCTAATGTGGACGCTAGGAATGAAGTGGAAATTTCACGCTCCTTGGCATCCAAAGGCGGCTGTGTTGGGAGCGGCCTGGGAGATGTCCTCACGTGGGGGAAGGAGCAGGGCTGGGGGGCTGAGGGCCCCTTTTCTGGGGCTGGCTCCCCCGGGCCAGTTGGCTTCCCTGAGAGCAAGGCAGCCCCTCGACCACAGGGACTGCCCTGCACCTCCCATGTTCCACACTACGTTTTCCAGCTCAGGCTCTAGCCTCTCATCAGTGTAACACAGCATCACAGAATCATTAAGGTTGGAAAACACCTCCAGGATCATCTGGTCCAACCACCCCCTACCTCTATCACCCACTAAACCATGTCCCCAAGCACCACGTCCAGCCTTTCCTTGGACACCCCCAGGGGCGGGGACTCCACCACCTCCCTGGGCAACCCGTCCCAATGCCTGACTGCTCTTTCTTATATATTATATATCATTATTATGTATAATCTATTATCTATTATTATGTTATTAATATTTATTGATTAATTTAATAAATATTATTAATATTTGATCTATTTTCTAAATATCTGTTTTCTAATATCCAGCTGACATCACTGAGATTTACTTCTTCGAAAATGAAAATTAATTCTGCTTTATGTAGATACTTGAAAAATTAGTAAACCTGGGGAGGAAAAAATGAATGGTGTGTGAATTAGAAAACACTAATATTGTAAATATCTCTGCTATAATTGAAGAACTAGAAAATAAGTTTGATAAGTTTGCAAAAATAGCACTCTAGAATCAAATAGTATTAGATCTATACATACTCCGTAGATCTATACATATTAGATCTCACAACTGATAAACCCAGGGCATGAAGAAGGTCGAAGACACGGCTGTGGTGTGCTGCACGGGGACACCAAGCCACGTCCCAGGCCCTGCCACCGCGGGACACGTCGGTGCCGACCAACGGCCCAGGCCGCCACATCCCCAGCCCGGCTCCCTGGCTCCGGGGAGGCACCCGACCAGCCCTGCCGATTTCCATGGCAACGCAGGGATGCCATCAGCAGAGGATTAAGCTCCGGCGGGAGGAGAAGCAGGACCAGGGGGAAGGAGATGAACAAGCGCTGCGACAGGGACGCCGCGGAGGAACGGAGGCCCACAGCATCGATTTTCACGCCCATCTTCCCTTTTCAATTCTTCCCTAGCATGAAAGTCCCAATTCAAACGGCAGACTTTGACACCGTTAAAAACTATCAGAGCATTTAACACACTGCCCCTTCCTCCCGCGTCATCACACCCACGTCTGCCACAGAAATAAAGAGCACTGCGAGATCCAGCCATCTCCCTGCAGTCCCGGCATGAAAGTGCAGCAAATCTGCGTCACACAGAGACCCTTTCAAAGGGGATAAATGCTAAGTGCAGGGAAAAATGATTACTTTATTTATAAAGACCATGTCTCTTGTCATTCTAATTCACTCCAAATCCTCCAGGCGCTGGACAGCTGCAGGTTCAATCATGAATACACAAATCAGCAACAAATAAACAACAAAAAGAGTCCCCAGTTGCAATGCGGGGAGACCAGCACTCAGTTTGGTTTGGCTGCTGCTCTGCCCTGTGCACTGAAAGGACGTGGGAAGAAGGCAGCTCTCCATCTGAGCCTCTGCCCTGCTTGGGGATGGGGGAGAAACCAGCGAGGGCAGAGACCAGGGCAGGTGGAAGCGAGAGGCTGGGAACTGAGAGCAGTGAAGGAGCTCAGACACCTCGAGTAGGCAGTCAGGAGGGAAACACGAGCTTTAACCAGGGCAAAGCAAGCGCGCCAGGTGCCGGGGAACTGTTCACCTCTGCGACTTAGTTCACACACAGCAACACCCCAAACATCGAGCACAAACACACACACCGAGATGCTGTGAAGTTGGATCTGACATGGGGCAGGCAGGAGTCAATGCACAAGAGCGCAAAGCGCTCCACACCACCTGGAAGAGAGAGTTAGGAGGGGAAATCCTACCAGAGCTAGCCAGGGGTTGGTTTGCAGAAGGGATTATTTCATTTCTCCTCCGAGAAAAGGCAGGAACCTAGCATGGGGCTGAGCATCAGCCCCGTCACAGACCAGCTCCTGCTTCTGGGAGCTGCAGCCCTGCACCTCACCTTCCAGGCTTGCTTGCCTGAACGCAGCAGATGACACAAGATGATTTGCTTTCGGGGGACCTGAGACCCTGGATGGCATCACGGCAGACCCAATGATGGCCGGTGACCAGGCCCCGGTTTTGGGTTTCTTCTCACAAAGGCAGCCTACATTCCCTGAGGCATCCGTTCACCAGCCCCAGCCGCCTCCCGGAGGTGACAGACCCACGGGGTGAGTGAGCTCAACGTTTCGCTCTGTTTGGAAAAGCTGCCTGGGTTGGGGACTGCTGAAAACAAACCTTGCCCCGTGCAGTCTTCCCCACCACGGGGACTGAGCTCTCCCCTGACAAAGCAGATCCGGAGAAGAAGAGAAAGGGACAAGCACGGGGAACCCGCAGGGGCTGCAAGGTGTGAGATGGTTTCGTGTGTTCTCATTTCGTGTGTTCTCACCAAGATGTTTCCCAGCGCCAATCTCTGCCCTCGCCAGGCTGGGGATCTCTGCTTTAGCATGGCCCAGGAACTTCTCACTTCCTCCTGCGGAGAGCTCTACGGAGGAGGGAAACCTTCCCACTGCTGGCAGCGTTCGAGCAACATCAGGAGCATTTTCTTCTCCCTGGCTCTGCTGCAAATTGCAGCTGATCAATGCTCCGCTCGTCAGGGAGGGACAGGGTCAGCACCCAGACAAGGCAGCCCTGCCCATTCCCCCGCTAATTGCCGACGCCAGACCTCAAACCCAAGACAGGGAGCTAAATCACATCAATTCCAGCAGCCCACACTTAAAGGCTGGCCGCGTGGAGTTTTGCTCAGCACCGCAATGTTCCCGTCTCCAGACGGGCTCGCCTGAGGAAGAAGAGAAATACCGACGGTGTGGGGGTTCAGCCGAGCCTGCAAGCCTTCCACAGCCGCCTCCTGCCTCTCCTCAGCCTCCCTGACCAGACATGCCCTGAGGAGGAGGCATGGCAGGGGATACCTGAGATTTTAAGGGCCAGACAGAGCAAGGCAGTTGTTGCTCCCCCTCTCCCCGGCCCAGCTCTAGGGAGCAGCATCCCGTCCCGGAGCCGTGCCCACAACCAGCGCCCTGCTCCCTCACTTCTCTCTTCATCCTGAGACCATCAGAGCAGGCAAACATTAGGTCCGACTGGTCCCGTAATACCCAAATGACTCCAAATGCATGCCAGCATACCAGAAAAAACAAGTCCAATTCCTCATTCTGGGAAGAACCAGACAAGCACAAGCTCTCTCCCCCGTTACCACAGGTGCTGGCTCTGAAGCCTCCAGGATTTCCCCCATGGCGTCAGCCCCGGTCCTTTTAGCAGAAGCACTTCCCTCACATGCCTGAAACCCCTCATCCGCAGCGGTCCCGCCGCGAGCCCGGCACCTGCGGCAGGCAACCAGCAGGGCAGGCGATAGCAGCTGCAGGGATCCGACAGCGGGAGGACTCTGTAGGACAAATTCGGTGTCAGAATAAACAGCGCCGAAGAGACTCCACCAGCTGATCTCTTCATTGTGCTTAAACTTGTGGGTTGTGATCTAAACAAAGCGGTTGCACTGCCGGTGGTCTGGTGCGGCCGAGGGTTGGGAGCCAAAGCCCAGCTGGCTCCGGCACCCGGGAGGGTGGTGACGGCACCAGAGGGGACCGGTGTCACCAGGACACCTGCCAACCCCACACCGCCAACGGGTTCGACGGCGGGACTGGCGGCTCCGAGCCCGGTGGCCAGAAAAACCAAACCACCGATGGCTGCGTGGACAAACCCACCTCCAAGCCTCCGACCACCGCGTCGCCCAGGGCAGGGCAGGGGCAGTCCCCGGAGCCCAGCGCTCAGACGGGGCTCCTGGGCCAGCCGCACACACCTGGGGGAGCCGTGACCTCGGCCGTAATAACACGGCCACGTCCCCGCCCCAGGCACCCAGTGGATTTCACTCCCCACTATGGGCACGGGCTGGATGTGGCATTGCCCACGATGGCAAACGTGACAAAGCGCGATGCCTGAGTTCCTCTGGGAACAGCGACGGTGACAAACCCGCTTCCCTGCCCGCACAACTCGTCCCCTCTCCCTGCAGCCCGAGAAAAAGGGTCCTCCCCCCCGCCTTTAAATTGCCTTTCTTAAAAAAAAGATTCCTTAAACAAATGGCAGCAAATCCCAGTGCAGAGCAGTACAATGGACACTTCAGTCCTGCCCAGGGGGAGGGGGCGACAGGACCTTCAATGCCTAAATAAATTCAATTTGCTCGTTAAGAGGGGGCTGGGGAGGTTAGGCACAGGGTAGCGGTCGTTATTCACTTCCCCCAATTAACATTCCAGTGGCACTGCTCTGCTTTCTAGGAACAATAACTTTTTTGGAAGGGGGAGCGTTGATCATGGGAGCGTTGGATGGTCCTGTAAAAAGGAGACACGTCCGTGCCTTAACAGGGGCCGGGTTTATGTGTTCTGGGAACCACTAAACAAAAACCCAGAATAAATAAAGATCGAGCCTACGCAGAAAGAACCTGCAAAATAAACCCCTCATGTCTCTAGTCCAAGATTATTTGCCTTTGCTGCTGATCTAAATACTTTCTGCACAGGCCTTGGCAACAGAAAAAGAGGTGGCTTGTCACTGGTTTGTTTAGGAAAGTCTCTGAACGCAGGGTAATTAAAAATATTTAGACCAGGCTTTGAGATGCACCATCACCGGGGCCCCATGCAGTGGCCGAGGACCTCAGCCGTGTTACAACGCAGCCAGGTCCCAGCCTCCAGCCTGCGGGATGCGCAGGGACATCTCCCTCCCTGCCCTCCGCCACAGCATCCTCCTGCCCAGAGGAACTCCTGAGACCTGCCCGCCACGCCACAACTCATTGCCTTCCCTCCCAGGATGACAATTCGCACCTTTTCTTAGCTCAGTCTTTAATTTCTTTCCCCAGCACAATGTTTGCAGCGCGCCTGGAGCACCTGCTGGCTCTTGCAGTTTTTTCCAGTGCTCCTACTGCATTTTAATCATCCTCAGGAGCAGAAGCATATTGCTGTTACGATGTGCAGAAAGCAAGGAGCGTGAACCAAACCCAGGTGCGGCAGCCCTGGTGGCACACAGCAGAGCTCTGCGCACGCCAGGCGCTGCCCTCCCGGCCTGGCCTGGCTCACCCGCACACCCCGGTGCTGCTCCGGCGGCGCGAGAGGCCAAAGCCGTGCGGATCGCCGTCTCGAGTGCCACGGACCCGAAAGGAACGGGCTCGGCCTTGCAAAACTCAAAGCGACCACGGGAAACGAACAGGTCCATCGATAGCCCACGGGCATATGTGCTTGGGCGTATCTATTTCGCTACTCCGCGATTTTGAAAGATTCCCATGAAAACCTAGCCCAAACAGACAGATGGGCAGAGCTCAGCATTCCCAGCCGCCACTCAGCAGCACTGAAAGGGGACCCCGGCACGCGCCCGCGGCTGGCCACGCACCTCGGCGGGGGCAGGCCAGGCTCCGCTGCCGGTTAAACTCCTTTCTGTCACCTGGGGACGCCTCCGGCCACGCGCACCTCGGGAAAGAAGAACTTCACGACCCACGGTGTAAGGAGCTAGCAACAGCTTTACCCTGCGGGCGTTTTGGTCCCAGGAGGACGTGCCCAAACGGCAGCGCTCGTTACCGCGAAGCGCACCCCTGCGGGACCGCCAGCTGCAGCCACCACCACGGCTGCGTCCCGTCGGAGCGGCACGAGGGGGACGCGCAACAGCCCAGGTCCAAAGCTGCTCCCACGATTTAGGTCCCTCATCAGCAAGGCTTCTGTGGCAGGCTCACAGTTTCACGCTCAGCTTCTGGGATGACAAACAGCTTGCCGGCTTAGCAGCAGGGAGTGAGTGCGGCTCTTTGCTCTGGAGGATAAGGTGCTAATGCTGTGTGACAGGGAGATGTAAGGCCAGCAGGAAGGACTGCGTCGACCTGGGAAGGTGGCTGCTGGCAGGCTCGAGGCAGAAAGGCCGGGAAGGCCGTATCAGGCACTCAGTGCTGAGGCACCTGGCAGCAGCAAAGCAGAACAGGCCCCGCAGAAGGGCAGACACAGGTCCAGGGGAAAGGCTGCACTTGGCTGAAGCCCTGCTAGAAGCCTCCAGAGCAGCTCTTGCTTCCTGGCCTAAATCCTCCCCGCGTGTGAAAATGGGGTCAGCAACACAAAGTCTCCCGGGAGCTGTGAGGTTCTGTGCGCTCCCCGGGTAGATCCCAAGGCTTCCTCCTGGTGCCAAGGAGCCGGTGCCTTTTATTTTCCCTCCTCTTTTTGCAGCCAGTGCCCTGTGTCCTGCCGCCCGAGCAGCCACTGCGTGACCTATTGCTCCAGAGCTGATGCCACAGATGGACTGGCCACAAGGAACAGTGATGATGCTTTGAACAACAACAACCACCTAAATGAAACAGCTGAGCTATAGGCTAGAGTTGCTGTTGCCTTTCAAGCATGAAAAAATAACCCACCCATAAAATAGAGGTCAACTACCGAGAGGGAAAGATCCACCAAGCAACATGAACCAAGCCCAGGCTCAGCACACGCTCTCCTCCAGCCCCAGCCCCGTGCACCGCAGACCACGCGCGTGCCCCCTCCACGTGCAGGGCAGCTCCAGCTGAATGCAGGAGGGGCTGAACAAGGACCCAGGTCCAACACGGCATCGGTACCAACAGGATCCCTACGGGCAGTTCCGTACCTCGTCTCCTCCAGCAGTTTCCTCCCTCTCTTCCCCAGGAGGAGACAACAGGAGCCCTGCAAGAGCGTCAAGACCACACCAACCCCCAGGGAAGCTGGGCGCACCCAGGGTTGTTCCAGGACAGCAGCTTTCATCGCCTTCCACAAAGTGCCTAGAAGCTGAAGAGCTCTGAAACATCTCACATCCAGAACATTGTCATGGTGCTACCTGGGCGGCTCAGGAAAGCTATTTGTCTTGGAAGGCCATCCCTGTAACTGCCCCAGCAAACAGAGGAAGATCTCCCCACCCCATCCCAGCCCTGCTCCTAGAGGTCAGGCAGGCTGGAGGTCTGGGCTGCCACCACTGCCCCGCCGCTGTTCTGGGTCCTCCGGTGGGATCAGGCTTTGGCTGGAGGTCCGACAGCAGCAGCGGGAAGGACAAACAGCTTCCTACAAACGACAACGGCCTCTAAATGCTCAGGGCCGGGTCAGCGCAGAGAGAAATTTCCATTTCTTTCCAGGAGATTAAGACCTAACTATGCAAGTGGGGCAGCCACCAAAGGCACCTTGCTCTTTGTTGAAACCTGTGCTATTTCTGCCTCTGCAAATGTTCCCTAGCAGAGATAGGCTCTTCCTTCTGAAGCTTGCAAGCTAGTCATTAAAAAAATGAAATGCCAGAGCCAAGAAGTGAGATGAACAAAATGCTAATAGGAACCCCCAGGTCAAACCGCCTCCCCTGTCACCGAGCCCTCCTCTCGCCAGCACATTCCTGCCACTAATGAGGCCCCACCACTTCCTCCTCCCTCCTCAAGTTGCTCCTGGTGATGCAAATCCATCGTCTTTGTTTCTATTCTTGGAGGAAAAACAGAACCAAAGTAAATAGCAAAACAGCTCTTAGGTTTCAGGCTCCTTTCTTTTTCCACCCTTCCCAACAGGGGCAGGCTGCTGTTGCCGTCAGAGCGCGGTGACACCCGACCGACCCCCGGCATCGCCTCGTTCCCACCCCAAACGCTCCGCTTCATCGTCGCCCTTCCTCGTCCCCTCCCCGGACCCCGCTTCTCCGTGCTCCCGGGGAGGTTTCAGACATCACCAGCAGCCTCTCAGCCAGCAGTAGTGCCCATGGAGAGCCTACTGTGTGCCCCAGCAGGCTGGAGACGTGTCCCCACGACACCCCCTGCCCTCCTCCAGCACCTCTGCCCAAGGAGCTGGCCCAGCTCCAGCCTGCACCGAGAGACCTCGCGTTGCCCAGTGTATTCCCACGTGCCAGGACGCCTGTGCACGGAGTGGAAAGGAGACGTGCACGGCAATGGGAATGAGGAACTCCACCTCCTCCGCAGGTGCCAGCAACACGAGGAGGCGCCGAAGCAGGGTGCCCGAAGCAGGGTGCCCGAAGCAGGGTGCCCGAAGCAGGGTGCCCGCCGTCCTGCCCCTCCTGCTGCAGGGGAACTGCTCACCCAGCCCAGGGGCTGCGGCTGGACGTCGGCGCTGCCCCTGCCCAGCCCCATGGGAGCTGCAAGCGCGGGAGGCACCGATGGTTACGGTAGGGTTTTTGCAAGAAAAGGAAAAAAAAAAAAAACTCTAATGAGAGAGATTCTGGTCTGCACCATCCCCAAAGCCCCTTGCTGAGCAAAGCAAAGCACGTAAAAAGCCCGCAGTTAGGTGCTGGCCCCTGAGCACCCGCTGCACCAAGGACAGGCCGGCTGCGGGCAGCAGTGGCTGAAGGCGCCCAGGTGGGACCGGTGCCGCGCTGCCGTGCTCCCACCCTCACAGCCCCTGCTGGAAAGCAGCTGGCAGCAAGGAGCCGAGCTCCAGGTGCTGCTGCAGGGCCGAGCAGACACGAAGCAGCAGAGCCCAGCACCGCTCCTCAGTGACCAACAGTCAGACGGGACCGCTGCCATCCCCAGCCAGCCCTGCTGCGCTCGGGCACCAGAACGTGAGGGTGCGAAGGTGGCAAGAAAGATCTCCCCGGTGAGGAAAAGGATGGGTGAAACAAATCCCAGCTTCCAGAGGTGGGGGAGGAAGGGTCGGAGCTGCTGCTCAGTGGCGGGCACCAGCGTGCTGAAGCACAGTGCTGCAGAGACCTCTTGCAGCACAGCACCGCTACTGCAGCCGTGCCCCGGCACCGCAGCATCTCTTGGTGCTGCCTGGTTTCTAAAGGAAGAGCGAGCTTGGCAGCACGCTGCTACCTTGCCCTGAGCACCCCCAGGCAGGCTGTGCCATCCCCAGCTCACGGCACCCAGCACACAGCAAGTGCCACCTACAGACAGCCACTATAAGCTGCAGAGTCAGAGAGTGGCCGAGGTGGGAGGGGACCTCTGAAGATCACCCAGTCCCAGCCCCTGCCCAGCAGGATCCCCTGGAGCACCTTGCGCAGGGCGGCATCCAGGTGGGGTTTGGGTAACTGCAGAGAAGGAGGCTGCACAACCTCTCTGGGCAGCCTGTCCCAGTGCTCTGGAAACCTCTCAGTGAAGATGTGCCCTCATATTGAGCCAGAACCTCCTGTGCTTCGGTTTGTGCCCGTAGCCTCTCGTCCTGTCACTGGGCACAACCGAAAAGAGACCGGCTCCATCCTCTCCACACCCTCCCCTCAGACATTTACACACACTGATGAGGTCTCCTCCCCTCGGTCTTCTCTTTTCCAGGCCAGACAGGCCCAGTTCTCTCAGCCTGCCCTCCCACGACAGCTGCTCCAGTCCCCTGATCATCCTCATAGCCCTAATTGGTAAATTGCCCCTAGGAAGCTTCTTCTGTTGTCTGGAAGTGATTTGAGACCCCCGAATGGGCAGCGAGGCTTTCGGGGGCAGGAGAGCACAATCCCTGAGGGTGCCACAGAGCAGGAGAGCAGCAGGTCCCCGCGCTCAGAAATGGGAGGTGAAATGCAGCTGCACCCCCCTGCCAGGCGCTTGAGTCCCCACGGAACCACAGCGATGTCCAAAAGGGTCCTGTCGGGGCACGGGCACCTCACTGCATCAGCCTGCTTGCAGGGAAGGCACTTTTCAAAGAGCTGCCCCTTTTCATCGAGGATCTGGGACGCATCTCAGACCCCAAAACCTGCAGGCTGTGAGCTCCGAACTGCACGGAGCCAGGCGGCAGCAGCCAGGTTTGCTGTCTTGTGTCTGGGGAAACAACAGCAAGAGAGCTTGGAAGGAAGAAGAAAGGAGCACATCTTCGTGGGCACAATGAAAGCATGAAGAAGGGCCACAGGAGGACCAAGGAGCCTCACGATCAGCAGAGGATGTGATCTGCTCCACCTGATCTGAGCAGTGACCAGGCTGGGATCCAGAGACCCACAGCCACAAAGCCGTTCTAACGGGCAAACCACAGCGTCCAAGAAATGGGAAGAAAAATAGATCAGGATAACAAAAAATACCCACTTTGCAACCTACAGAACAGCCCAGGCTGCCGGGACTGCTGCGGCTGCACATGGAGGCCAGGACAAACCTGCGTGGGGGATGCGTGACCCCTGGCACCATCACACGGTCATCGGCAGGGGACAGCCAGCCAAAGGCAGGCGCACAAGCTGTGACATGGAGGGGGCCTCCCCAGCCTGACCAGCACCTACCTGCCCCCGCTCCAGCCCTGCCAGCACCAGTCTTTGTGTGCTCAGCAAGGACGAGCAGTTGCTTGTTAAAGAAAGGAGGGATTTTGAAGGCTCTGCCCTGCCTGTTGGACTCACTCCTCTCCAGAGCTTTTCCTGGGGAATGGGTAAACCACGTGGCATCCCTGCAGGCACTGACATCAGAGCAAGGGCCGCTCGTGCCACCGCAATGACGCTGGTGGCCGACCCCACAGGTCCCCAGCTCCGTCCCCAGCCCAGGCTGCAGCACCCTCTGAGGAACGCTCCGACTCACACAGCAACACCTCGCTTGTTTAAGGAGCCTTTTTTTTTCACGTCGACTTTAAACACCAAAAGAGGCAGCGTACATTTTCAGCAAGTCCAGCTTTGGGAAGCGGAGTAAAATTGGAAGCTGGGGCTCGGCTTCCTCCTCCCCAGCCCTGCTGCTCCCCGGTTCGGGTCCGCGCCTTTTGGTGCTGGGAGGTCGGCGCGCGCCCACCCGCAGCCCCCTCCAGCACCCCCCTGCCCCCGGCCAGCTCAGCCTGGGCCGCTCGGTCTCAGCGCAGAGCCAGCAGAGGGAGCAGCCGCTATGGGTGTGCAGGGAAATTGAGGTCTGGTTTTTCTTTTTAATCGTGGGTGCTGTTAATCTCGGGGTTATGTCCTAGCATTTTGCTGGAAATCCCTGGACAGCGCCAAGTGAGGACCAAATCCAACCTGCATTTGGCCTTCTGAGAGCCCCGAGGAGAGGTACCAAGCCCCCGCTACCATCCCGCCTGCACAATGGCAACATTCAAACCCAAACCCGGCCCAGCAATAAACACCTTCCATTTCGAGCACAGGGACCTGCCGCTCTCCCGTTTTATGGCACCATCAAAGGCCGTACTCTCCCAGCCCTGAAAGCCCCCCTGCCCATGTGGGGGTCCCCAAATCACTTCCAGCCACCAGAAGAAACTCCCTACGGGCAAGGTACAAACACCAGCTGCTTCTGTCCCACACGAAGCGTTAAACAAACGCCAACGAACAGGTTGAAGAGCCCAACTGCTGGGCGCTCCCCCCGCCGAAACCTGGGACATCTCCCCACCACCCCAATTCACCCCTTCCTTTGGGGAGGGAACACGCATTCCTGTTGTGCCTACAGGTCCCCGAGGCCAGGAGAGGTTTGGTGGTGAAGCCGGGCAGCGTGCCGTGCGTCAGCACCGCAGACGGTGGAGGCAAACGATTCCAGCGCCTTCACCTGCCGCTCGGCAAAGCTGTCACGCCTCCAGCGCACGGAGCGCTGCCTGCTGCCCCGCTGCTCTCCTGCAGGGCCTTCTCCGCTACTGCCCGCCTTGTTGGCACGGCTTGGGACATCCCCAGGCTCACGTGCTGGCTTTGGACACGAACAAATCAGCCAGGAACCCACGGTCCCCGCGTGGGAGCAGGGAAAAGCGGGTGCAGGGCAGGGCTGGAGCAGGAGCTACGCCAGCTCGGGGGGCTCCTGGAGCAAACACCGCAGCCCTGCACCGCCCTGGCGGGGCGTCTGGCCATCCTGCCTCGTGTGACGCTTGGATTTAATTTTCTTTTTCCTGTTCCCACAGAAAATTCACCACTAAGTGCAAAAATGAAAGGGAGATTATGAAGGTGAGCAACAAGGCAGTAGCTGAACACAGTTTGGGAATCGGCAGCATTAGGCTGGTGTTCACATGCCAGACAGACGTGGCTCCAGACACGCAAAGACTCCTAATGCCCCGCAGTTTGGGTATTTAAAACAAGAAAATTACACCTTTATAAACTTCGTTGAAATCAGCCCCCAGATCCCACTGTAAGCAGATAACCAGCAGAGTGGGGGCTGGCACCGATCAGCAAAATCCCCCCTTCCCCACCATCGGAGTCGCGTTTACACAAGCAGGAGATCAAAAGCCCTTCGGCGCAGCAGAGCTCGTCTGTGCCTCTGCTGTAGTGCCTGGGAGAGGATGCAAATGGGACCAGCGCTTTGGGTTCCTCTGCTTCAGGGATGTTCAGCACACAGTAAAATATCCCGACGTGCCCGGATCCAGCCTTTCCGGTACCAGGTCATGCAAAGGAAGGCGGATGGGGGTGAAGGCAGTTCAGGCTGCATCTGCCCACCCCTTCTCTGCCCAGCCATCCTCCTGGAGCACCACGCAATGCCTCCGAGACACCCAGCCCTCGCCTGGAGTGGGATGAAGCTTCCCAACGTGCACGGAAATCCCTGGAGAGGGCCGGTGGGGTGGGAAGGGATGAACAGAACAAACCTCCGCTCAAGAGGAAAGCGAGCTAAAAGCGTTCCTGCACAACGGGGAACGATCCTGAAGCGGTCCACGGACCAGCCGGGGTGTGCTGGCAGAGCCAGGTGGATGTCACAGCGCAGAGGCAGCGAGCACTGGGCCTTAGCGTGACACCAGGAGCTGGGAGGAAAGGAAATCATTTGCCTATCGTTCCCGTCACAGCCGTCTTCAAGGCATTTGCATTCGTGTACATCAGAGCACCCAGAATTTGATACCAAATGCCCAAGGCGCAGAATAAATTCTTGGACTGTGCGGAGGGATCTGTCAAAGAAACGAGCAGGGTGCAGCTCGTGGTGCCCTGCTCCTGTTGGGCATCACGAGCGTTGCTTTGCTCCCGTGCTCGCTCGCAAAGCCGAGTGATTCACGCCCGGGCTCCCCGTCAGTGCCCGCTACCAGGGATTGTTCTGCTGCCGGTTGTGCTCAGTGAATAAGCTGCTATCCGGCACAAGTGTCACATTATTTATTAGGTTTGTGGGTTGTTTTTTTTTTTTCCTGAATACTCATCAATGAACAATAGTCAGCAAGTGAGCAATCTGCCAGGGTACGGTTCCGCACCATGAGATGATGCAGCGCGCGTCTCATCCACCTTCGCATGCAGCTCCTTGAGACAGACACCACCATTGTGCTTTGCAACGCTGAGGACAGCGTGTGCGTAGATGCAGCACAACGCCTGCTGCTTTACTCAGCCCCTCCACTCACACAGCTGACCTGCTTGTTGTATGGCTCCAGCCTTTTTTTCCCCCCCCTTATTATTTTGTTGCTGTTAACGCTGGAGTGCAGGGCACAAACAAGTACCGGCTGGCTGTTTGCTAACGTTTTGTGGCATCAGCTATGAGAGAACAAGTGGCTCTGCAGCAGTGTCAGAACACAACCAAATAAAATGAAGCAACCAGGAGAGTTTCGGTGATGTCAGAGGAATGAGAGCAGGGCCAGGTCTGACTCTGCTTTCCCCGCAGGCATCGTGCCAGAGCCTCCGGTTCCGGTCGGAACCGACAGACCCAGCGAGCCCCCGAACGCTCTGCACCCAAGACTCCTCGCTGCTCTGACGTGAGGGGGCTCCTGTGCAGACCCCCCCACTCCACCCAACATCACCACAGTGTCCAGCAGCAAAGGAAGGAGGTTCTGAACCGATCGTTATTCCATGGGATTGGGAAAATCTGGATGTGTGCATGTCAGCCAGGCGGTACCTGCCTCCTCCAGCAGCTCAGGCACTGCTCCTAAGTTCGTTGAGCCCCACACTTGATCAGGTTTCTGCCACGAAGAAGCTCCTTTCCTCACTGCCTCTCATTACCAGGCCCGACCGTTTGTTTAGTCTTCTCCTCCACATTACCTCCAGGGGGGTTGGAACCAGGTGATCTTTAAGGTGCCTTCCAACCCCAGCCGTTCTGTGATTACCCGGTCTGTAAGGCAAGCATTATCTCTGCTCGACTCATCAGTAGGGCTCCCAAGACAAGCAGGGCTCTAAGCTTTTCCTGGAGGGCACTGAGACATCTAGTAACAGAATGACTGCCTGGAAAAAAAATACTGTACAAAAATAATAATTAAAAAAGAAAAAAAAATGTCAGAGCATGAGAAGAGGTAAACAGCACAAACACAACCTACTTGAGAAGTCCTGCCTACCCGAGGCACGAAGGAATCAAAGCAAGCAGGGGCGCTGAGCTGGGGCAGCGGCAGGGAGGACAGAGCCCCCCGCACAGCCTGGTGCAATGCACAAAGAGCAGCCTCGGAGGAGCAGGGGTGTTAGGAGAGAGCAGCTGCAAACCCAGCTCACGAGGCATCGGCCGATGTGCCCGCACCCTCGTGCTGCCAGCTCTTCCTCTTCAGGGAGCGGAGGGGTCAGCGCCGTCAGCTTAGCGGGGTTCATTACCATGCCTGAATGTCAGCAGGCAACACCAGAGCGACTGGCCTGGGCACTGTACGTCAAGATCCAGGGGGAAAGAAGGAACACAAATTCACGGAAAGCCCTGCTTTAGTCTGCAGCGACTGCCCTAGCATCATCGCTTACAGGGACTCCGTCCTGGCTGACCTCCCTTAGTGCTCCACGAGGCTGATGCTGAGTTTGATGGCTTTAATTCTGCCTCGAACAACCACGGCTCCTGCGTGCTCAGGGAGGGCTTGGCCGTGACGGCAACGCAGCATCGGCCTCGGCCACCCTCCTCCTCCCAGACAGACGGGACAAGGGAGACCACGGAAGGTCCCATCCCAGCTCCTCGAGGCTGCAGGACACCCCTTGGCCGTCGCCAAGCAGCGGGCACAAGGTCCCGGCACAGCCCCAGCTTGAGGCGGGGAGAGGCCGGGCTGGCAGCCCCCCCAGCCGGGGGGGACACTGCTGAAATTCCTTCACCTCTCCTTCCCCAGAACAGCAGCCGTGACAGACAGCTGTCAGAAGCCACCAAACGCTTCCCTTTCTCCAAGGCAGAAACTTTGCCAACGTCACTAGCCTTACAGGAGCGAAATGGAAAGGCTCATTAGGAGGAAAACTCATTCTGACAATCACAAAAATTGGAATTCATTTAAAATTCAAATTATGCAAATCCAAGTAATCTGTACGTGCAGACCCATCACATGCCAGCAGTGGGGCTGCAGACATGCCACCGGCAACACGGCTCGGGGAAATCCGTCCTGCACCAGGCTGCCCGCAGGCAGCACGCGGCTCATCGCCGGGACGGCTCCCGGGGGGGCCCCGGGCACGACTTCAGGGGCTCCCCCCATCACCAGCAGAGAGGGGGAAGGATCCCGCACCCCCCCAGGCACAGGGATGCAAACCCCGAGATAGCTCAGGCTGTCAGCACGGGAAGAGCGAAGCTGGGAATTTAAGGCTATGAGCTTGGTTCATTTTCAGCCCCGGAAAACGAACCAAGCTTTAAATTGGGACTTTGAGAGCAGGTCCCAGGTGAGCCGCTGCAGAGAAGACAGATCGCATTCTCTCCCGTAAATGCTCTGCTGTGCACGAGGAGGGCAGTGCACACCTGGCCCAAATTCCTCCCCAAGGGCAGAGCGGGCGTCATGCGGGGGGCGAGGGCTGAGCGTGAGCCCCGGCGAAACCACACCGACACCAGCACGGAAAGGCACGAGGAGGCCTTGGGAGGTCACAGAGCCCCGTGCTAGCGCACCTCTGCTTTGAAATACCTTCCCCAGCTGGCAGGACCTTTGCTTGGAAGGCTGGCTCTCCAGCTGGGCGGTGCCCAGCCCTTTCACAAAGCCCTGCTTGCTCCCTGTACAGGTAGGATGAGGCTGCTTTTCTCAGCAGGTCTGACAAGGGCACGGCCCATGGCTGAGCCTACGGCAACAACAGCTTTCAGCTGTTAAAACAAACCAGAAAATATACACCAAAAAAAAAAATCTACAAACCCCCCTGCTCTGCTGTTTGATGGACAACATTAATCAGCTCCATGGGTGCACCACGGAGAGCTAAAGGTCCCCAAAACTGACTGGCAAAAACCCTCGTGAAGTCAGAGGCCAAAGGGAGCGATCCGCAGACAGCACTCCGAGCTGCCAGAGCACAGGCAGCTGGGCTGCAGATCCGGGCTGAGAGCCCGAGAAAGCAGGCATCCACTCCTTACCCCGCAGCAGGACTGCCTCATCCGAAACACCTCCGACTTCTTTGGGCAGCTTCCTTGGGTGCCCCGTCCCGCTGCTGCTCGTTTCCACCCTGGGATGCTGCCACTGCTTCCCACACCCGCAGAGACGGGTCCTTGGGGTGCTCACAGCGCCGGGGTCCCAGGCAGCTCCCCCAAACTCCCTGCTAAGGGCAGGCACCAGCAGCCACGACCACAATCCCTGCCCAGGAGGAGGGGATTTCCTCTAGGCTGTAGGAAAGTCAGCAGCTTCAGGAGCAGGGGGTTCCAAAAGATGCGTTGGGTAGGTCCAAGCCCCACGGCAGGGTGAGCACCGCCAGCCCTGGCTGACGGCTCCCAACAGCACTTTGGGTTGCACGGGTGCCCGGTCCCCACTCTGCTCCCATTGTGTGAGTGCCCTCATCCATTCCCAACCAACACCGAGCGCTTTTCAGGGTGGGGACACTCGAGCCCTCATTACAACCCCGAGGCCAGTAACGAGGCAGGAGGAAGGCCACATGAATCCCTGTATCGAGTATCTCTGGGAAAGAGGAGACGCACAGCCCATTAAACATTGATCAGGGAGCGTGAGGCACCTGATCCGGCCCCGGGAGGCTCCGAGGGCTGGAGGAGGCTGGGCTGCCCCGGGGTGTCGCCTCGCTGCCCTCCCAACAAGTGCAGCCTCCTCCCACACCCCTCTGCTGGCACGAGGCAAACCCCTGGAAAGACCAAATTGCCGGCGGCCAAGGCTAAGAGCGCAAACCCCTTTCTGCTTTCAACCTTGTTTTGTGTTTTGAACAGCAGTGTCCAGAGGCGTAACGAGGAGATTTCCACACCGCGCATCGCCCGGCCGAGCAGCAGCCACCTGAGCCAGCGCGAGCCCCGCTGTCACAGCGAGCCTGCAGCCCGGCGGGGACGGGAGCCACAAAGCCTGCCCAGCAGGGCCAATAAGCCTCCTGGCACAGCGCGGGCAAGCTGGAGCCGATGCAGCTACCTGCTCCACCAGGCTGGACAGACCTCTGTGCTATTTCGGTAACGCTTTACACGAAACCAGCTCCGTGACACCTCGGTGTTTCTGCGAACCCACTCAGCACGGGTGAGGGACGCGGCGCCCCGAGTACTCACGAATTGCCGCCGCAGCTTGGTCCTGACGCGCTCGGCTTTCGTCTCCGCCGGGTGGACGGCGTAGCCCAGGGACCCCAGGTGGTTGTCGACCGAGAGGCTCTTCCGCATGTAGAAGGAGCGGGTGCGGAAGTGGCTGAACGGGGCGTCCTCCACCGCCGTGCGGAGCCGCGGCTGCAGCTGGGCATCCCCGCGGGGGTCCATGCAGTCGTCCTCCAGCCGCCAGGCCTCCCCTGGGGACAGAGGGACACGGCGCCCCGTCAGAGCTGTGGCCGTCCCTGGGTTGTGTCCCCCTGCAGCCCCGAGAAGGGGTGCAGGCAGAGATGTCCGCCCCAGGCCACCCATGCCGTACCCGCGCTCTGCCAGCGCACCACGGGGCTCCGAGGGATGGGTGCTGCCACACACGGGGTTCAGAAGGCACGGCTCTGCCACGAGCCCCACGGAGCCCCTGTCCCCAGTCTGCCAAGCTTCGGCCTGCCCCACGCTGGCTTTGCCCAGCCTTGTTCGCCAGCACCCAACCTGCTGGGGCTCAGTCCCAAAGTCGTCACGGCAGGAATCAGCCACCTACTGCCGAGCACCACAGACGTGATCAGAGGCAGGGCCTTCAGGCTCTAGTACAAATACCATTCCATAATTTCATATAAATTCATATAAGTACTAATTCATAAACACAGGACCAAAATCCCAACACTTAACTTCCTATTATGTAATTCTAATGGGGTCATACATTTGAAAGGCTCACTTATAAAGAACTCAAAAACCTCGCTCATTCTCCATCAGCCCAAATTCAACAAGACATTCCGCGTTAAGAATGTTCTGGTTTTATTTTCTAGAAGGGACACAGCTCCTGCAGGGGAACTGCACAGTTGAATCCTACGTACCCGCATCAAACCCCTCTCCTGCAGGTATTGACTTGCTCTGCAATGGGTCGCTGTAATAAATCTCCCTTTGTGAATAGGGAAACTGAGGCATCGGAAGCGTCGTAAATTGGAAAAGGATTTACAGTTACCTCCTTCTGCAGGAAGCACTCCCCGTGTCATGGCCAAAATCAGCGCAGCTCTGCCGCGGGGAAGGGGAGAGGACAGCCCGCAGCACGCAGGGTGGTGCCCTGAGACAGGACTGACTGCACTTGAGGCAACGAAAGGGAAAAGAGCAAAGCACAAAGGTGAGCATCTCCACAACGTCGCTGCTCCGCTATTCGCCCAGCAGCTCCGGTATCGCGTGCTTCTTGCTGCCAATCCCGTCCTCACAGCTGGCAAACAGCGAGCTTGCCCTGCTCCTCACCTCCCAGCCCAAATCACTTCTTGGTAGCCCTAATAAATCAGCAAGAACACCCCTCTTGCTCGGTGATAAAAACGGATCAATTATTGGCCACGGTGGTACCGAAGGGCACTTCACGGGGTCACTGTCACAACCCTCCCCTCCCGCAGCCCGTTCCTGAGGCAAAATCCTTGTTATTTGCTTTCTGAAAAACCCAACATCTCCAGGCACAAATGATCGTGACCCCGCTAATCCAGGGCCGAGGAGCAAAACCCTGCCCGAGCTGAAAGCAGCTGAAGGCCACAAGGTGAAAAGCGGCCAGAAACCAGCCAGCGAGCTCTGGTTTGCCTCGCAAGGCTGCGGGATTTACGGCGCATGGAGCGAGAGACGGGCTGGGCTGCTGCCCTCTGCTTGCACAGCCAGCCCTGCTCCCCGAGCTCCCGCAGCTCTTCCAGGTGTGAAGGCATCTCCTGGGTGCCAGCCCTGCCCAGGGGCAGGGACACGCTGAGCAGAAACCAGCACAGTCCGAAGGACAAGGGAGCAGAAGCGATTAGAGCCGCCAAAAAAAGAGGCAACCCTGAGCACATCGCTACCTAGGAGAGGTTTTTTTTTTCCCCTCTTTACCCCTGCTTTCACTTTAATAAGCTGCTGCTGCTCCTCTCCAAATGTCAGCTCATCCAACACAGGAACCGCTGTTTGAAAGCTGTGATTACTCAACACACAAACACGTCAATCGGCGCCCAGATCCCCGCTGCCACCGCACGGGGACGAGGCAGGAGGGCCGGGGCAGACACGCCGCTGACAGCAGCGAAACCACGCAGCAAGGAGCCGGCCCCGCTGCCCCGGCTCATCTCCCGGCCCCACAGCGAGCTGGGCCGGAGCAAGGACGACCAAGGCTGCGTGCTGAGCTCTGCACGGGCAGAGCTGCTCACCCAAACCCGGCCTGATCCACCTCATCTCCTGACCCACTTCCCCCCTGCTGGGGCGTAAGGGGGGCAGTGCCTCCTCCCTGGGCGCAGGGAAGTGCCACAGAGGAGGTCAGGACCTTACCTATCCCCAAAAGGTTTTGTACACGCTGAAGGAGCTCGTTCCTGATTTCTCCCATGCAAGGAAATCAGCGATGAAGCCCGGAGCCTGGAGAGGTCGGAGGGAAAGACCAAGAGCAGAAGTCCCTGGAGGGGAAAGAGCAAGCCCGCAGGCTGGAGGCCACCTACCCTCGTGATCTTCCACCCCACCACCACCCGGCGCTACGCCTGGCAAAATGGGTACCTCCAACAGACTAACAGCAGCTTCCTGGGCTTGGCAACTGTGACTGCTGGAAAACCTGTCTTCTTTCTGGACTCGAAGCATTCATTAGGGTGACAGAAGGACACGGAAGATGGAGGGGCAGCGAGAACACAGACCCTCCAGCCATGCCACGCGCTCAGCACGGCCAGACCGAGCACTCAGCCCCGTGAGCGGCACAAGGCTTTCTCCAGCACTCGCAGCCTGGTGGAAGAAGGGCCCTGTGCTCCTCTGTGGCACGTTGCCCAGGTCCCAGGCTACAGCGTCAGAGCCCTCCCTTCACCAGGCAGCACAGCAGCAGGGAGAGGAGCAGGGAGCCAGCACCGCCACCCTGCTGCAAGTGCCCCGTGGGCACCTTGGCAAGCGGAGGTGTTTCAGGAGGTGGCCACGTGCCCGTGCTGAACTTCAGCAGAGATGCAGGGTTGGCACTCATCCAGCCTTTGTGGGCCACCCAAAACACTCAGGTGAGTATTAGAGAAGTTGACTGCAGGGTTCTGCTCTGAGCTCAGGGTCCTGCTGGAGAAGGAAGAGAAGAGAGGGCAACGACAACAAAAAAAAATCTCAATCCCATCCCTAAAGCTTCCCACGGGCACGGAATAAGGAGTGGCAAGCAAAAGGCAGCGCGTTTCTCTGTGCTGCCAGCACGCGAGGCTCCCAGCGTGATACCAACGTGATGCCACCGCAGGGTCAGTGCTTTGGTGCTGGGGGAACCCCCCCTTCCTCGCCAGCAGACAGAGGGCTCCGTAAACCTCTGGTCCGTGCAGTGCTTCGCTCTTGTCCTCCTGTCCAGATGTCACGTTCCACTACTGCCACCAGAGAGATGCTGCACCCCTGCAGGTCGGGCCAGGGCTCTGGCATTTCCCTAAGTCACCGTTTGTTGTTCCAAGACTACATTAGTCTGAGCCCTGCCTGCCACAGGTAAATACTGCTAAACTGCGATCCAGGCTGAGAGAGACCGATACAATAACTAGGCGATGCTAGGAAAAGCATCTTTTCTTCATGACAGCACGCTGATAGGCTTAATGGGTAGCTAATTAGCAGCTCCTGGGCGTCAAGGAGCCAGAAAAAAAAAAAAAGGCTGGGAGGTTCTGGATAGAAAACAACAACTCATTCATTCACCTACAGCACGGGCTATGGAGGGAGCTTCCAAACTATTTCCACACTCCTCTTCCTAGCACCCTAGCACCTTCCAGCCACAAATGAATCAACAACCTCACCAGGTGTACGCGCAAGCAGCTCCCTCCCCTACCCCGCTGCGCAGGGCAGCCTGTGCCCAGTTTGCCCTAGGGCAGCTGTTTGATGCGTATGAGTCAAAGGAGGTGTTTGCAGCAGCAGGTGACAAGGTTTGCAGTGGGTCTGGCTCACGCTGGGACGTCACCCCCCAGCCTGACGCCAACCTCCCCCTCCACACAGCTCTCTGGAAGCACCAGCACGCCAGCCAGAGACGTGCTGCAGGCGCTGCGCCCTTCGCAGCGGGTGCTTTTGGGCACACGTGTAGGTGGGCACGGCTTTTTGCCCTCTGCCAGGACTCAGACCTCCACTACGCGTCCCTGCCTGTCCTCGCAAACCGTGCCTTGGTGGCCCAGGAGATTCGGAGGGCTCACAGAGCGGCACGAGCCCTCTGATTCCAAGCCCAGAGTTACCTGCCGTTACCTACCCACTCCCAAGTGTCCCCATCCCTCCTGTCCCCAGGAGGGCTCCCCACACGAGCTTCCCACAGGTCCTCCCACGCCCAGACCCGCTCTGGTGGCAGAATTAGTAGGACCAGGAAATGAAATGCAGTCTGCAGAGCTTTAAAATTAATCCACGGCTTGGACAGCTGCTCTGCTGGGTAGAGCTTGCAGCAATCTGACAGCGAGGGGGTTAGATTTAAAATCTTTTTTTTTTTAAGAAATTAAAAAAAAATCACATAGTGCTGGTAGACGGGAGCTGTTTTATAAGGGCTTTATTTTGCACTGGATTGTCAGCCCTGGCTCGCGAGCCTTATCTCTGTTTCAGTGCTAATCGCTTTCCCCATCATTCTTATGGCCCCAGCGTGATTCTGCTGGCACCAGAAGCGTGAAACACTTTGCCCATCAACAGTTTCGCCAATAAACTTGCTCCGAGCAGCTGGTCCAACCACATTAGTATTTCATCAGGATCAGCACAAGAGCAGAAAACGGTAAAATATCCTCTGTTGACATGAAGGCCAACGCACGCTCCCAGCCTGGGGAGCATCTGCCGCAGCAAACCCCCACCCCGGGCCAGGACCACGGCACAGCCACGCGGTGCCACCCTGCCCCTGCTCCCCACGGGGACCAGTAACAAGGCCCTGAAGCCACTCGATGCCGTAGAAGAACGGCGCCTGGGTCCGCTGGAGAGGCCGGAGGAACCCGGAGCAGCAGCCTGCGTGTGGCCAGGAGAGCCAGGTCTGAGGCTCCGAGCATCACCTCCGAGCCAGGGGCTCTCACAGCACCACGCGGCTTTTTTCATCAGCGTAACAAGAGGTAGGGGGGTTTAAATAACAGGCTCAAAGAAAGGCTCAGAAGTGGATAAAAAAATAATAATCTCATCGAGAACGTTTGGTTTTGAGGCAGGATAAACCCCCCACAGACAGGGACTGGATTTACCTTGCTGTTCGCACCCCTGGAGAACAAGGACACGTTGGATAAGATCTTGCTGGCCCCCAGGCAGAACGGGCAGCAAGCTCTCCCCGGCACTCACCAGCAGATGGGACCGTGCAGCCCTTCTGGCCGTCAGAGGCCGAGTGCTTCTTGTAGGACTTCTGCTCCGGCATCTCTTCCCTGTATGCTGTGGACTCAAGGAGGGGAAGCCTGCTCAGGACCGGCGACTGCGGGATGCTGGGCAGCGTCCGGGACTTCCCCAGGAGCGGTCTCTGCAGCTTTCTGTCCAGAGACCTGCAGGGGAGAAAGCAGAGGGTACGTGCATTGGGGCGGGTGGAACGGCTGCCTTCAAGCCTTCCCTGCAGGACACGTCACTACCACTAGCCAACGTTTTCCTTCAAAAAGCCAGAGTACACCACTTTTGGGGGGCGGAGGGAGCCAGGGAGCAGCTCCCCGTTCGCTGAGCTCCATCCCGCCGCATCCCCCAAGGGACAGTCCCCAGCTGCTGTCCTTGGGGACGGTGCTGGCCCAGGCCGTGCTGCAAAGGTCCCACCCAGGGGTGGCAGGGTCTCACCCGCGGCCACCCAGCCCCTGTCCCCTCCGTGTCACACCGCACGCACCCCGCCGGGCTCCCCGCACACCCCAAGGGGCTCGGCGAGAGGCTCCTCCGTGCAAAAGGCTCTTCCCAAAGCTCATGCTGAATGAGAAGGAGATTTGAATTTCCACCCGAAATTCAGTTTTCGGCTCAGTGGTACTCATTTGTTCTTGTGCCAATATTAACCTTTAGCTTAAGTAATTATTTTCCCTCTCCGGCGCTTGCTCCCACGATTGCTTTCCCCCAGACAGCAGCCGTACCCCCTTTTTCCTGCATTTCTCCAAGCTGCTTAAGGAGGCTCTTCCAGTCTCTTCTTACAAAATGAACTTGCCTTCCCTGCGGTTGCTCCCACAGCCCTCCTCTGTGCTCCCCGAGCACCACAAGGACCGGGGCCGAGGTCCCGGTGCGGACCGTGGGGCCAGCACCCCACCTCCCTGCAGCTCCGAGCGACTCCTCAAGGTGTAAACGCCCCTGACCCACGGCGGCTGCCTGTCACCGCTCCATTTATGATGATCGTTTTTCACTCCCTTACAAACGTGGCACCTGATGCCTGGTGTCGGCATCAGAGGCAATTCGCGGGCGAGCAGCGACGGCCTCGGCCCTTCCGTGACCCTGCGATGGAGCCGGACGAGGCGCCGAGCCGCAGCCGCCTCCCGCGGGACGCAGGGCAGGAAGGCAGGGGCGCCACGCGGCGCTGCCCGCAGGGGCCTCGCACCCAGGCCTGTACCCGGGGGGCACACCAGGAGGTTTACAAAGGGGTGGCGTTGGTTGGACTCACCCTGGATCCGCAGGCGATGCCGCCCGGCCCCGCAGAGCGGTCACTGAGCGCTGAGGGGATGGGGACGGCCGCAGGGACGGCACCGCTGGGGCCGCGGAGTGGCACGGCGCCGGCCCTCCGCCCCGACCCTTCCCCGTGCTTCGCCTGCACCCACGTGGAAGCTGCGCCAGGAGAGGCGAGAAAAGGATCAGCACCCCGAGCTGGTCTCATTTCAGTGAAAGCTACGTAGCTCTCACGGCAACACATCGCATGGCACGAGACGAAACGGATGCAACTCAGCTCACTGCCGCGCTGCGGAAACGAGCCCTGGGCTCTGTCCGAGTTCCAAACATATTTATTTTTTTCCTGGCACGTGAATCTCGGTGCTTTTATAAACGCACCTGCGCATCGCTCCACCGACTGCCGAGCCGCATTAGCATTTTAAATGCTAACATGACTTGGTGCCCACATTGCCGCTCGCCCAGACTGCACGAGGGTGAGAGGGGAAGAACCCGCGCCCTTGGAGGAGATATTTTTAAGCCGTGCAGCTGAGGACGATGATTTGTACCAGAAAGAGCAAAGGCTCCAGCAGCAGCCACAAACCCTGTTTCTCTCTGAAACCTGCCTCGAATTCCCCAGCACAGCCCAGCTCCGGGACCCACCGCCCCGCAGTGCAGGTCCTGCCAGCCAGGACCCGACGCCTGCCAGCGGGGAGTCACGTTGCACCGACGGATGCTTCCCCAGCAGGCTCCAGAGCTTCGTGTTATCAAGGATGCCACATCCCATTAGTAAAGATCCCTGGTGGGAATGTAAAGCTCAATTAGAAAAGCCATAATCAATGCTGTTACAGCCTATAAATAGCAGCTGTTTGGTGTTTCGGTAGGAAGGAGAGCGCATCCTCAAGCGCTGACAAGGGTGGCAAAATCCTTCTGGCTGCAGACGAAAGCTGAGGCAGGAGCCCGGTGACGGCCCCGTCGCTCCCGGCCTGCAGCCAGATGGGGAAATGTGAGAACAGGCACCAGGGCCAGGTCCCCGTCACCCCCCCGGGACCACAAGGGGGTGGCACCAGGGTGGGCACAAGCACAAACGGCCCCAGCTTCGCCCTCCCCAGCTGAGCCACGGCCCACGGCACCCAGGGGCGCAGGTGCTGCTTCCCTCAGGCTTTTCCTGAAAGCAATCCGCCTCGCAAGAGCAGCCGCCGTGAGGAGAAAAAAGAGGCAGAGCCCATCTCAGATCAGGGCTGCAGCCAGCGCCTCCCTCCCAGTGATGCCCTTACTGGGGGTGTCCTCGCTGGGTGGCTTCTCTGGTGGCTGCAACTGCTGGGAAGGAGAGTGAAAGGGCCGAGCAGAGGTAAAGGGGCAGAAAGGCTACCACGAGTCAACCAGGGCAAGCCAGAACCCTGCAAGCAACACCTGCTTCCCCCCGAGCTCTCCTCCCCGCTTGTTTTGGTGTGGAAAAAGCCTCTTCCCAGCCTGACCTGGCTTATTTTCATTTTAAAAGTGAGAAGAGAGAGCCTCTGCCTCGCCCAGGGAAAGGATGGAGAAATCCCGATGCTGGTCACGGTGGAAAGCCAGCAACGTAACGGAGAAATCAAACAGGAGGGAAAATAACCCCAAGCCACCGCTCACACAATCCCAAATCCAAGCGAACGTCGCCGACTCGCAGGTCACCCCCAGCACAGCTCCTGGAAGCACTGGAGGGCGGCGATGCTCCAAAGCCTCCCCGGCCGCAGCTCCGAACCCCAGCAGCTCGCAGGCGAGACCCACGAGACCCACGAGCCATGCTGCGCTCATTCTCCTCCTCCACAGGGTTCAGAGTCAGACAGCGGCCAAAAACCGGGAGCACGAGGACGAGAGCAGGGCACAGAGCGGGGCTGGAGGCGCAGGCAGTGCCCAGCAGCGCCCGTAGCCGCAGGGAGCCCCGCACCTCGCCTGCGCGGCACCGCGGGCACAGCCCCGACGTGCAAGGACGTGCCAACGCTCCGAGGGGACACAGCACTTGTACGGGACAGGTCCTGTCCCCAAAAGGACAGGGGTGAGCCCAGACAAGGGACGGGGCGCCAGGAGAGCCCAGCTACGGCACGGGGCCCCCAGCTCACACCCGTGCGGCGGCGCCTGCTCCTGCTGCACCAGCGCTGCTCAGGCAGCTCCTCCAGCGAGGTGTCACTTAGCAACCCGGCCTCAAAAACCGGCACAGGTTCCAGCCGGATCCAGGAAAGGCAGAGATGCCACGAGCTGGGAGGAGCAGTCCCCCACCACGACCCTCTCTTGCTGGGAGAAACCCTTCCCTGGACCAGCTTGCAGGGACCCAGCTGGGGCCCGGCTGCCAGGCACACAGGCAGCCCCGAAAACCAAAGGCGCGGGAATCGGGAGCGGCGCAGCCTTCGCGGGGCGTCGGCGGGCTCGGAGAATCACCCGAGTTTGCTCTGAAAACCTCGGCCGTGCTCAGCAGACCCGTGAGTCACCGCTGCTTTTCCGGTGACCCTGTGAATTGCGAAGCCAGCGCGGATCGCGGAGAAATCCACCCCTCACGCAGCTCAGGAACGCTCACCCCGAGCCCATCTGCTGCTCTCGCCCCACGCTCAGGCCAAGCCACCCAGCCGACAGCTGCACCTCACCAGGTCCCCCGGCACACCCCGGCGGGGCAGAGACCCCACGGCACCGCACAGGGCACGGCCGAGCCCTGCCGCCAACCCCCCCGCTTCGCTCCCCACCACCCCCCCGAGACACCGCTGCCACCTGCCCCCCGCTCCCGAGAGCATCCCTGGAGCAAGAGGAGCTCGGGAGGGCCCCAGGAGGCAGGGGGCATGGCGGGGACCTCGCACCGTGCCCGGTGACATCCTTCAGCAGTTTGGGACCAGCCCGGAGGCAGCAGCAAGCCCTTCTGCTGCCTGAGCAGGGCACAGTTGGAGGAGCTGAGCCATCGCTCTCTTCCCGGTTGCAGCCA
Organism: Heteronetta atricapilla; assembly: GCA_011075105.1. Lineage (NCBI taxonomy): Eukaryota > Metazoa > Chordata > Aves > Anseriformes > Anatidae > Heteronetta > Heteronetta atricapilla. The sequence goes on from CM021744.1 coordinate 12,599,572, forward strand.
AGCCTCCGCAAAACTGTCTTCATGCTGCTAAAAGGTAACAAGGGCTGTGGAGCGGAGGATGATAGCTGAAAACAGAGCAGCTTTTATCTGGCTGCGAAGCGGTTTCAAAGCAAAACAAAAAAACCAAAACAGTATTCAGCTTACAAGTTCGTGAAGGGAAAAAAAAAAAGAAAGAAAGAAAGAAAAAAAGTGAAGCTATAAAAATACCTTTCCCAAGCTCAGCTGTGAGCTGGTAAATATCATGATTCCTACCAGCTGCTTTGCAAAAGCTTCCTCTCCTGCTATTGCTCTGGAGCGAAGGGCATTGCTCGGGCAGGGGCCATCGCCCAGGCACGGCACAGAGCAGCCCCGCACCGGGGCCACCGCTGCTGCCACCGCCGCCTCCGTTCGGGTGGGTCCCAAGGACCTCGAGGGTCCCGGGAGGTGCAGGAGCAGAGCTCGCACACCCTGTGTGCCCCAAAATGCCGGGAGGACCTCAGGGAAATGCTTTGGGAGAGCTGGAGGAAGAGCATTCAGTGCCTCCTGCCTCCTCCAAGCGCAGCCACGCCCCAGAGATGGCCCACCCAAAACCACCAATTACCAAATTCCCCAGAAAAAAGACCAAAAGCGCTGCCCATCGCAGCAGCCTCCCACCGAGCCTCGGTGGTTCGGAGCCCACGTATCCCACCCGGTCCCACCAGAAGGGACGCCCGGGAGGGTCCCGATGCGCTGGGTGACCGAACCCCCCCCCCCCCGGCACAGCATGGAGCGACCACGAGAGCGCGCAGCCACGCCACAGCCCCGTCACCTGCGGGGGCTGCCGGCAGCACCGCGTCCCTCCGGGCACGCACTGGGCGCCGCAGACCCGCTTCCCCTGGGCGGGCGCTCGCCCCCAGCACCGCTGACGCCATCCCCGTTGGGTTTTGCAAAGCTGGTCGACGGGAAAAGACAGCAGCAAGGGCCCAGACGGCACCTCTCCCTTTTTCTGGGACAAATATAGATGTTTCCGATGAGCAGCTGGGAACCCAAGCACCGTGGCTGTGCTTTACAAGGCTGCCATTTCGAGGCTGGCTTATGGGCTGAGTCTGAACGGGAGAATGAAATACTCCGAGGGCCCTTTGCTCAGTGCCATCACGCTGGTGTCTCTCCTTACAAGCACCCCAGCTCTGCTCCCAGCGTGGATACGTGCCGTCCCTGTGCTCCAGCAGCCACTGCTGTCCTCTGGAAAACCCAGAGTCCCAAACCAGAAAGTCCCCGGGGCCAGGGAAAGCAGCAGAAACATTTAGGGGGTGCGAAAATTCCCCCCAGTGCTGAAGGCACCTCGAGTGCTCAGCAGGGGAACGCGAAGGGCTCGCGGAGAAGAGCAAGGCAGGCAATTGTAGAGAGTTCTTTGTTTCAAACAACAAACCTAGCGCACACCGCTATTAACGGTTTGCATTTAACGGCTGGGGATAGCAGAGACGAGAAGAGGTTATGTGACCTGCCGAAACCTGGGGCAGAGGAAAAACCTCCCCGCTCCCAGACACACGTGATGCTGAGCCACAGCCCTGGCTCCTGCTTTTCTATCATCGTAATTATTCAACTCCTGCTTGCCCTTGAAAAATTTCAGAGACAAAGGCTAATGAAGTGCAGGTAGCACGGAAGGCGAGCATCCTGGCTGGCTACCTGGCAGATAAATACGCAGCGGCCTCCTGGGCTCGTGCCAGCACCTCCCGGGGAGGACGCGGAGGCGCCTCAGCACGGCAGCAGCACGGCCACCACCTCCAGCATCCGCTGGCCTCTTCTCACTGACCGCAGGCACGCACAGAGCCCCACAGCAGGAGAAGGGCAGGGACGTGCGCTCACTGCTCCCCGTCCCCCCCCCAGGTGCTCACCGGGTGCCTGGCCAAGATCCCGACCCCATCTCAAGCCTCAAGGCGCAGGGCTGGCATCCCCTTGGTGCTCCAAAATCCAAGTCACACGGTAAAGGAGACAAAGGAAGCTGAGATCATCTCGTTCAGGAGGCTGCTGCCGCTCACAGACATGGGCGAACTGCTTCAGGCATGAACTCGGAATGCTCCGGCGCAGAAAGCTTGGCTGGTTTTAAATTCCATCGTTTCTGCAGCACGACCGAGCCTTCCAGCATCGGAGGTTAACAGTGGCAAAGCTGGCCTATCTCTACTCACCCCTGGCCAAAAATAATTATTTGATATTTAGGTCAAAAACACTTACTTCTAAGCGCAGGTTTGCACAGCATACTGGTGTTTTAGACCCCCCCGGGCACCACAGGGCAGCTGCCTCCCTCCAGAGCCGTTGGCCGCCCTGGGTTTTGCTCTGAAGCACCGGAACATCAGCAGCTTCAGAGGCGATACATCCACGGTTGGGAGAGCACAAGCCCAGCCAACAAGGCAGATTGATGACACGTTGCAGTAACACCCCTAAGAAATGGTTTTTGTTTGGTTGGTTTGGTTTTTTTTTAATGAAACAGATGCACAAAGGAGAGGATGCAGAGCCTTCAGCGAGGGCAGGGCTCCTGGTGGCAGCGCTCGCCTCTGCCACCACGGGGCTGGGTGGCTTTGTCCATCCGTCTACCAGACAGACACAAAGAAAGCACGAGGAGCAAACAGCTCTGAAACAACAGGCAGGAAACCCACCCCTGTCATGGCACTAGGGTGTTTTGGTCAGCCGCCAGGCCCAGCACGCCCAGCCTCAGCGAGCGGGGCACCGTGCCCACTGCCACCGGCACGCAGAGCACGGAGCCGCCCCGCGGGTCCAGCCCTGGTAGCACCAGCAGCAAAGCTCCTGCTCCTGGCTCAGCCCTGCCTGCCAGCTCGGCTGCAAGGACGGGGCAATTGCAGCCCAGCAGCCGCAGATAAAGGCAGAGACGGGTCCTGCGAGGGGAAGCACGTCTGCTGCTCCCTGGGAAGAAAAACGCTCCCAGAAAATCATCATTTTGAATTGGCTCCTGCTCTCTCCACCTCTCTCCGGAAAACGCTGCTCTGCCATTAAAAGCAGCGCAGCTGCTTGCTTCAGAGCAAGGCACGTGCACCAGGAAAGGGAACCCAGACGGCTGCGAAACCCACCGCTTCGGTGCTGCTTCCAGCCCTGAGGCTGCTTCTCCTTTTCTCCCCTGCACAGCGACTTGTACGTAACCAAATTTATTCCCCACCATCACCTGATGGGCACTGGGTGGTTGGTGCGGAGCAGGCTGGAGCCGTGTGTGTGGTTTTGTGAGGACCAGGGCTCACCGGGGGACGAAACCCTGAGCAGCCCAGCCCAGCCTGCGCCGGAGTCAGAGGTGGAGCAGCTCAGGTTGGAAAGGTCCTCAGAGAGCACCCAGTGCCGACCCTTGCTGTAGGTGGGGAGCTTCCTCAGCAGAGAGGTGGAAACAGCTTCTGGTCCCACAGGTGCGACTGCTGGAGGGCCGGCAGGGTGGCAGGAATAATTAACGTTTATTTTAATACTTCCTATCGCTCTGCGAGCCAAGCCCTGTAACCACGGGGGTGCCACTGGGGGTGCAGCTCTGAAGAGCCCCACACCGCACACCAGGACAGAGCCCTTGCAAAACCTAAATTTTAGCCATTTTTCTTGTAACAGAAAAGCGCACTGAAGCTTCCCAGTTCTCCATAAACATGGATTTGCAGGCAAAAATAAATGTTCAAACATGTGGGAGTTTGGCCCGTGTAACAACGGCGGTCACCCAAGCTCTCAGAACACACCAGCACCAGCTCCGCTCAGGCCCAAAGTACTCTGCCCTTCCTATCTCAAACGTTCCAAAATCTCCTTTTTTTCCTCCTTTTCCCCCTTGAAATGTTTCTTCCCGAGTCCAGACGTGGGGTGGTCACCTCGCCTTGCCCCTCCGAGGGTTCAGCAGCCCCCGCGCAGCCCCGGCCCTGCTGCAGGCCCTCAGGGCCCGCTCCCGGCGAGGGGCCTGCAGATGGCCCCACGTGCCCGAACCGAGGCTGCTTCTCCTGTTCTCGCCTGCACAACCGCCTGTACATGACCAAACAGCACTCCCCAAAGGGCTGAGGCAGCTGGGGAGCCGCCTGAGGCTGGGGGGCTGCGAGCAGGGGGGGCTGGACGCTGCTGATCTCTGCCGCGCCACGCTCCTGGAGGAAGAGGGGGAGAAAATACGGTGGGAAAGGGTTCGGGGGTTGAGATAAGGACAGGGAGATCGCTCACCAATTAGCATCAAGGGCAAAACAGTCAGCGGAGAGAGATTAATGTAATTTATTGCCTGGCTAGAGCAGTGAGAAACCAAAAGCAAACTGAAAACACCTTCCCCCCCCCGGCCACTCCCTTCTCCTTCCTCCCCCCAAGCGGTGTAGGGCAATGGGGCCGCGGTCAGTACCTGGTGCTTCGTCTCTGACGCTTCTTCACGGGCACCCTGCCCTGTACCACAGGGTCCATCCCTTGGGAGCAAACTGCTCCAGCACGGGTCCCCCACGGGCGGCAGCTCCCCCCAGGCCCCTGCTCCTGCGTGGGCTCCTCTCCACGGGCTGCAGCTCCGGCCCGGGGCCTGCTCCTGTGGGGTCTCTCCATGGGCCGCAGCCTCCTCCAGGCCACATCCACCTGCTCCATGGGGGCTCCTCCACGGGCTGCAGCGTGGAGATCTGCTCCATGTGGGACCCATGGGTTGCAGGGGGACTTCTGCCCCTCCTTCACTCACCTTGGTGTCCCTGGGACTGCTGCTTTCTGTATTTCCCCGCTCCTCTCTCCCAGCTGCTCTTGCACAGCATTGGTTTTTCTTTGTTAACCCTTCCTCGAGCCTGTTCTCCCAGAGGCACGACCAGTGCCGCTCAGAGCTCAGCTCTGGCCAGCAGCGGGTCCCTTCTGGGACTTATCTAGCACGGGCAGCTTCCCTTTATAGAGCCAAGCGAGCATCTTCTCTAGCCTGAGGCAATTTCTAGGCTCCCGTGACCAAAATCTTGCCACAGAAACCCAAACACAGCCAGCCGAGGGAGGTAAAACAGGGACATAACCCTGCCCCCTGCCTGCCGGCAGGAACCTTCCCCTCGCCAGCCGCCACTTTTATTAGAAGCCGTTCACATTCGCATCCGCCGCGTGAAGCCGCTTCCTTCCCCGCGCAGCCCCCGGTGTGTGCTGCCGGTGCCTCTGTTTCCTACCTGCACACCCACCCAGCTGTGACTCAGTGCCAAAACAGTGGGGGAATGAGGCATCAAACAGTCTTTCTAGCAACCATGACTCACAGGCCGAGGCTTGCTGCCGGAGTTTTCTGCAGTCATGCTACATATGTAATTCTCCTTAATACCGATACGACTTCCTCTTCCTCCCGCTGGGCCACCCGGCCGTCGTTCCAACACAAAGGATGACTATCCGTTTTCTGCCTAATCCAGGCAAAGATTAGCTTCAGCATGTGCAGAAGACGGTCGGCTCTCAACCTCATCTTCCGTCCTAACGCTGGGCTTTAAAAGGAGCTCAGGAGCCAGGCGTGGAGGAGGAAGGCCGGGCGCACAGCCCGTCTCTGGGATTTAGATGACACGGCCCCCAGACCCGAAGAGAGGACGCTAAGAGCACAGAGGTGCTTTTCTAGCCTGTCTGAACCAGCAAGCCGGAATTGCCCAGCCAGCTCAGGCACCCATGAGCGAGTGATTTGGTGGGAGCCATCAGGACGGGACACGAAGAGGGGCAGGCAGCAGCCCCCCGGGCAGGAGCTGCAGCCGGGTGGGCAGGCAGCAGGGAGCCAGGGCACACCGGAGGGGCCCCATGCAAGGGCAGGCTCACTGGGAAGAGAGATTTCTTCTCCACACTGCTCCCCAAGCTCCTTCCTGCTACGGCACAGCCACGGCAATACAAACAAGAGGGAAAAAGGCTCTGAGAGCAAAGCTACGAAAACAAAACCCCTCTAGGTTCGACATGCAGAGCCCAGGCAGCTCAGGCACACAACAGAAGCTAAATGTCATTTCCTCCCGGGGCACTGCCACTCTGCTCACAAAACAAAGCCCTTTACGTCTGATGCCTCGCCACCTTCCCAAGACCTAAGGGATACAGCGTTCGCATTGCCAGGGGAAGGGGAGAGGCAGAGGAGTGGGGAGGGAGCCCCAAACCGCCACCATACAGCATGGTAGAAGGGGCAGCAGCTGCAAAACCCAGGGGCTAGAAGGGGCTAGAAGGGGCTAGAAGGGGCTAGAAGGGGCT